>VBSM01003215.1:4230977-4292186 GCA_008086735.1 Cheirogaleus medius | reverse complement strand
ATCAATTTGGGGGGGGGGGTTAGCTTTGCTTAATTCCTCAGCCTTTCAGATTCAAGGAGGAGCTGCCTTAAAAAGAAAAAAGAAAGGCCTTATTTTGCAAATATGGGAGTAAACAATAATAGTGTAGAGAAGCATTTGGTAAGCTTTATCGTATATATATATATTAAACGAGAGAAACACCTTGAGCCTTAAAACCGTGCTGCTGAAAAATACTGTGCTCTCTTGTAGTGCATTTCCTCCTGCCTTTGCTGGATTGCTGCAGTCTTAAGGCAAAACGCGAGCAAAGGAGACGGAATCTGTTTTGGGAATGTTTCAGCAGCCAATAAGTGCCGGAGCGCTGCCCCTGGTTGCCTGCCCGGGCCCCACGTGGAAGGCAGATGCTTGCACACTCCGCCTGTCACCTGTGCCTCTCTGAACACCAGCAGTTAACCTTCAAGACATTCCACGTGCTACAATTATTTATTTTGTAAGGAGAGGTTTTAATTAAAAAAAAAAATCTTCCTTTTTTTTTTTTTTTTTAATTTACCTTCTTTAAAATAGGTTGTTGGAGCCTTCCTCAAAGGGTATGGTCATCTGTTGTTAAATTATGTTCTTAACTGTAACCAGTTTTTTTTTTATTTATCTCTTTAATCTTTTTTTTTTTATTATTAAAAGCAAGTTTCTTTGGATTCCTTGTCCTAGATTTGTACAAATGCCTTTTTGTCCGTCCTTTCTTTTTTCTTTGTTGTTTTTGTTGAAAACAAACTGGAATCTTTCTCTTTTTGTACAAATGAGAGATTGCAAATGTAGTGTATCACTGAGTCATTTGCAGTGTTTCCCGCCACAGGCCTTTGGGCTGCCTAAATTGTGTATGTGTGTGTTGTGACACAAAACGATGCAAGCATGTGTCATCAATATTCCCCTGCTTGTTCTCTTCCAGAGGGACCAGCCCCTTGACAGACCTTAATCTTAATTACTGCTATGGCTGGAGAGTTTGAGGGTTGCTTTTTAAAAAAGACAGCAAACTTTTTCTTTTTTTTATTTAAAAAAAGATATATTAACAGTTTTAGAAGTCAGTAGAATAAAACCTTAAAGCACTCATGATATGGCATCTTTCAATTTCTGTATAAAAGCAGATCTTTTTAAAAAGATATTTCTGTAACTTAAGAAACCCGGCATTTAAATCATATTTTGTCTTTAGGTAAGGTTTGGTTTGTGTCTGTGTTTTGTTTGTTTCACTTGTTCTGCCTCCACCCCCCAAACCTTTTGTTCTCTCTGTGAAACTTACCTTTCCTTTTTTTCTTTTTCTTTCTTTCTTTTTTTTTTGTATATTATTGTTTACAATAAATATACATTGCATTAAAAAGAAAATGGCCCCATGGATTTATTCATTGGTTCTCCTGTTCAAAGAATGATATGACAAATTTATGCACAAAAGAGATTCTTAAGTGCCAATTGCTGTGATGTTTTCTTTTTTTATGTGCACCTTTGGCAATCCTAAAATAGACCTTGAGGAAAAGACCTTGTATTTCCCAAAATCTTAGTGGAAAAGTCTTGAAAAGTGCCACCCCAATAGGTCCCATAGAAAATTACATGTCAGTAGTTGCCCACTCTGGCAAAATGCTTGTTGTGGTTTTAACAACCTCATGCTTCAGGGCAAAAGCTGTTCCCCTGTGAGGGTCAGAGGGAATATTAGACTTGAAATCAGTAGCTTGTCAGTAGACAGAATGCCAGAGGGGTGACTTGCTTGTCTGAATTTAATATGGCAAACTTTCTGTTACAGTGAACACATACCAAAGAAATGGGGTATCCATTTAAAAAGCAAAGGAAGCAGAGACAAAGTCATCTACAGGGAACCAGCCTGTCATATTAACCCTTCAATGATTGGGAGCCTTCCTGATTTCTCTGCAGAGACAATGGGAGGAGATTATTTTTCTATTCCCTCTGGTTTAACTCATTCTGAGCAGATGCAAAGCCATTGCAGAAGAAATAAGACCTAATCCTGTTTTCCTTGGCCCCAGTGAGATGGGGAGTTTCCAGGTTCAGGTCATTTTTCACTAAATAGATGAAATCACCCCTTCCCTCCCACCCTCACAAGGGCACACCTCCTCCCCCACCCCCACCCCCCACTGTCACCCCAGCTGATTGGGGAAGTGTCTCTAAGGAGTCACCTTCACCACCTCAGGCTGGTTTTACTACCAGGCCGGTGTCTCTGACAGTCTTAACCAGATGCCGACCTCGCTGGCATTACCTCACATTGTCTGTTTCTGCTTATTGGATTCCTGGCTCGCATCCCAAGGCAGGCTCACAGCAACCAGGAAAATGGTAGTTATCAAATGGAGGCAACATTAGTGCTCGGCCTCCTTTGCAAATTCCTTCAACAAACATTGATTGAGGGCCTGCGATCTGCGGGGGGCTGTGCAAATCCCTCCCTACCTCTCCAGACATCACATTTGGTTCCTTGTTTGGGACATGGCCTCCCATTCACTTAGGCCCTCCGTGCTCACAAAATCTCTTATTATTTTTTTCACTTGCCAACACTCACAAAGTCCCTTTCAAAAGTCTCAGTGGTGTTCACTAATTCCTGTCCACCTTATGGGTCCTAATCCCTTTGTCCATTAAAATCAGCACGTACCATTCCACCGTAACCACCCCCTTCCCTACCAGATTTATGTGTTTGTTAGACTGTTCTCTCCCCTGGGAATATGAGCTTTTCCTAGGCATATGACCTTGGGCAGGCCTTCTTGGAGCCAGAATATTCTGTTCAGACACAAACTTGTTAGGTAACCTAAGGCATGTTGCTTTAACCTAAGGCATGTTGCCTCGGTTTCCCCTTTTGGTGAGAATGTGTATAATTCCTGCTACATGTAACAGGGTTGTTATGGGAGGAGTTTTTAGCAAGAAGCAGTCTGGGAATTGACTGCATCTGAGTCTCCTGATCTGTGCGGCAGTTCTCCTGCATTAGAATTTCTGGGAGTGACACCCAGGAAAAGGGATTTTCACAAGCTCCCCAAGTGGCTCGGATACACAATAGAATGCAAGAGACATTGGAGGGCAGGGAGAGAATCCCCCAGAATCCCACTCACCCCCAGATCCACCAGATATAGTCAAAGCCCAATATCACCAGATTATAAAATATTTTGGAGGAATTTTTATTCTACATCCAGAAGCACAGAGTTTATCACCCTGGCAACAGCACCACATTGATTGGAAACTTAGGAAAGAGTCCTCCATCCCAGAGAAGGCTTGTGTGTAGAACTAGGATATTTGCACTCAAAATAAAACCTTTTCTTTTTAACTATTTTAACAAAAAAAGGGAATTATTAGCAAAAGAGAATAAAAATCAAACTCATTTAGAATCAGTCTTTTGGTCTATTATGAAAATAGAATCATGTGGATTAGTTTGAACTGTCCGACTTTCCCCCTTCAACTCCATCTCATCTATTTCCCTTCGCCTGATTTCCAGAATGAACATTTTTGAGGCACCACTGTGGCACTTTTTATATTAAATTAATCGATGAACTATCACTAGTGTCAGAGACAGATTTACTAAGAAGCAAAGAAGTGAAAACTTCAGAACCCCTTAAAAGCACAGGCTCCTTTGAAGGCACTGTACTTAATTTCAAATTTTAAAAATTTATATTCTTTTTTTTTGAAAAGATCCCCCCGCCCAAAAAAAACCCAAAATCATCTAAGCTTCACTCCCACAAAAGCTGGGTCTGCGCATGACCATAGCTATTGGCTAGTCAACCGTGGCATCCGAGGCTGCAAGCAAGATACTATTCTTTCTGTTCTCAACAATGCCGACATAATAGGTGCTTAATAAATACCTACCTTTCTTCATGTCCATGAATTTGATGGCATGGTCACAGGAGACATTGAGAGTCTCTATAATACTTGTCTTTGCACAGGGTCTCATGCCTCTGAGACTCAGGCTATTTCCGTTTCTCAAATGACATTATCTCTTGGGCATAACAGCAGTTAAATTAGGGAAAGCACACAAGAAACGTTAATGACCTGTCCCTAGTCCCTCACTTTCCTTGTCCTCCTAATTTCTTTTTTCCTTTCCTTGCCACCTCTCCCCGGCATTTTCTTAGAGTCTCCCATTGACTTCTGGAGCTGAAAACTCCGTTGAAGGAAGTTAGCCCTGATTGGGCTATTTTTCACCCATCGTCCACAGACTAGAACTATTTCACTCTGAATTTCTGGAGAATAGTTCTTCTTAGACCAAATACAACATGGGACAGGGAAGCTCAGGGGAAAAAAAAAAAAAACAGACTGAATTTGGGGCAATATGTGCATTACCTCGAAGCTGCTGTTAGGACACACCCCTTGAGTATTCAGGATTTTATATTGAACTTAATCCTATTGCCAATATTTCATGCTGCCATATTCCACGCCTCTTTCTTTCCATGAGCATTTGTTGAGAACTTTCTGTGGATTAGGATACAGCTGTGAACAAGAAACCCTATCCTCACTGGGCTTATGTTCTCATGAGGAGAAGGAAGACAAAAATAAACATTCCCTGGTATTTTCTTGTCCATGTGCTATGAAAAAAAAAAAATGCAACTGATTATGGTCACTTTGGAGACTAGGCGCAGGGAAGGCCTAGTTGACTGATTTGGAAATGGTTTCCATGAAAACTTGCTAAGCAATTTTTTCCTCTCCTGATCTTCATTAATTTTCTACTGACATGAAATTGGTTCAATTTACATAAAAGTGAACCCTCTCTATTTTAACCTTAGCCACTCCCTCCTGGCCCTCCTCTTTCCTCCCTCTAATAATGCTTTATTAAACTCTCTACTTCTTGATGAACTATGGATTCATGTATCTCATAATCTTCTTTTTACCAAAGACCCCAAGAGAAGGATCCAGTCCCTGGTATCCAAAGGGTCTCTTGATCGCCAGAGATCTGCTTAAGGTACCCTATAGGCTTATGGAATCAGAAATTAGAAAGGTACGATGAGAGGTCTTTTAGTTTGGCTGTGCTCTCACCGAAAAAGTCTTTTATGCAATGTCTAAGCCTTTCAATACTCCTCCATTTCTTGCAGAATACTTGCATTGATTGGGAGCTGACTTCTTCCATCATGGAGATCTTTAATTGTGGAAAAATCTTCTCTCTGCAGTTTCCACCTGATGGCCCAAGGTGGCCCATCTCCACACCAGTGTGGTGTGTCTTCTCTTTCTTCCAGATGATAGCCCTTCAAGTATTTGTGCAGTTTTTAAGTTTTCTTCTAGTCTTATTTTCCCAAGCTGAACACTTCCAACACAGTTTACATATGACATGTTTCCCAAACCCTTTCATATTTGTCATTCTTTTTTGAATGTACTTTACTTACTAGTATTCTCAAATCAGTGCACTCAGAATTATTTCCAGGACTCTAAATACCTGTCTAATATGGAATACAAATTCATTTATTGTTCCTATAATGAGAAAGTGTGCTGCTATTTATTTAAATTAAAATTGTATTAGCTCTTATAGCAGCCAAATCACCCAGTTATGTTATGTTGAGCAATTTCTTACCTAACCTGTAATTGTGCAATTGATTTTTCAATCCAATTACCAAGTCTTACATTTACCCCCATTTGACTGCAGTATGACATATATGGGCTCAATGGAAAGAAAAAAAGAGGAAAAAGGATTTACATCATTGGGCCTTTAGTTTGCCAGGCACTGTGACAGATGTTTTATATTCATGATCTCATGTAATCCATTTAATAACCCTTAGAGACAGGTGTTATTATTACAGTTCTATAAAGAAGGAAACTGAGGCTCAGAGAGATTAAGCAATTAACCTAAGGTCATGTAACTAGTAAACAGCCCGGGTGACTATCAGAGACTCTCTCCATCCCCTCAGTTTTCAAAAGAAAATTTGAAATAGAGTTCATAATGGGAAAGGGAGAATAAACGGAGAAATGCAATTCTTATCTTGTAAATTATGTTGCAGGGAATCTCTTTAAAGCAAAATCTGACCATATGTCTCTCCTGTTCTAAACCTCCCAATGGCTACGTACCCACTTGGAATAAAATCCAAATTCCTTACCATGGGATTCGATTGCCCTACTCTAGGGTTAGCAAACTACAGCCCATGTACCAAATCCGGCCCACCACCTATTGTTGCAAATAAAGTTTTATTGGAACAAAGTCATGCTCATTAGTCTACATATTGCCTATGTGCTTTCCTGCTATATGACAGAGTTGAGTGGTTGGAACAAAGATAGTAGCCAGCAAAGCCTAAAATATATACTAGCTGGTCCCACTACAGAAAAGGTTGCTGAACTTTGCCCTGAGCAATCTAGCCCTGGCCCATTCCCATGACCTAGCCTCTTGCTATTATTACTCTCCCATTCTCCACGCCCCACCTCTCTGCCCTCTTTCTCACTCTCAAACTCTCAAGCTCTTTGCTATTTCAGGCCCTTTGCACTTACTGCTTGCTTGACCTAAAGCATCCTTTCATCAGAATTTTCCCTGTTGTTTCCTTTCCATCTTTCAGATATCAGCTCAAATGTCACCTGCTCCGAGGGACCTTCCCTGACCATCCTAGACAGAGTTATCTATACGGCCATTGCCCCATCACTCGCTGACCCATCATTCTGTCTATGTTTGTAACACCACCACTTCCTGAATTATCGTTGGCATTTATGTGTTTGCCTCCTCCAACTAAGACTTCAGACTTTATCTTGTTCCCAACTTACCTCCAGTGCCTAGACAAGTGTTTGACACACAACAGGAACTCGATAACTATTTATTGATGAATTCATTGACATTTTAAGTTTTTTTTGTTTGTTTCCCAAGATCCTGATATAAGAATCAAGTATTAGGAGACTAAAAGTCTGCAATTTACTCCGTAATTACATAATCGATTAAATGAACTTTTGATGAGTGTTCATTATATGCCAGATAGGAGTTGGAGACTCCAAAACTAACAAGATAAGCAGCTCACGAGAAATTAAACGGACAAGAGCACCGACTGTTGCACTAGAGAGGTATAGAGCATGCGACACAGATGCAGAAGCTGGAGGACAAAGAGAACCCGCTGGAGGAGAGAGGCGTCGTCCAGCTCAGGGAAGACAGTTCAGGCACAGGGAAGGGACTGTATGCAAGGAAACTAAGACAGGAAAAAGGCTCGTGCTTTGGGATAACTGCGAGTTGGTTTGGTGTGACCACGTTTAGACGTGGGTAGGGAAAGAGCAGAGAATTCATTTAGAGATAAGCAGAGATGGAATCAGAGTGAACTTTAGAAGTATTTTAACTAGAAAATGGCAGGAGCTGTTGTGTGTTTTAAAAAGAGAACATTGTTTCCCCTGCAACCAACCCAGACTTTTCATTTCGCTGTCAAAATCTGGGAGCAGGGAGACCACATAGGAGTCTCTTGTTTAGTCCATTGTAGAAGAGATAAAGGCCTGAGCTAAGGCCACGGCAGTGGCAATAAAAATGGAGAGAAGGGGGTGACTTTGAGAGGACTCGAGAGGGGGACTGTGTGCGGTGGGAGCTGGTGGGATGAGGACCACCAAGAAGAGACGGTAGCGTCAAGGACAACCTCCATGCTCTGTCTTCGATGGCGGGGAGAGGTGGTGTCACTGAACAAACTGCAGACTGTAGAAATGTGATTGGAGATGCTTAGTTGGATATACAGGCAACCTATGTGGATTGTGATCAAAATGCAACTTTACATTTGCCTTCATTGACTCTTTTTAGACTTTATTCAGGAGCTAGATCTTCCCTTGGTCCTGAGTATTCACTGGAGGTGGGAGTGGGGTGTGGGGAAGGAAGGGGACATAACTTTTCCATCACTCTCAGAAAACAAAAAGTCCTCCTTTCATGTAGTTATTTTTTTTTTAAGTCTCATTTTAGTAATTGAAATGTTGCTCCTCCCCAGGAAATGCCTCAATTGGTTTAATATTAAATCTTCTCTTCAACTCATGATCGCTTCAGGATGGAAACCTGTGGTGGGGAAGAGGGGTGACCCTACACTTTTCTGCACTCTCTGTTCCTCAGAAACCTTCAGCCTCTGTCTGCTGAAGTCTCCTTGCCCCTGAGACAACTCTGCTAAACAGGACCCCCGAGGATGCCACGCTCGTTCTCTCTTTCAGAGGACTCATATTTGGTGGAGGGAAACCCATCCGTCCCTTACCCAACAGAAGTCAACACTTCCCACACCTCACCCTAGGTACCTAGATTCTTGAGGCAGGCACTAGTTTCCTGTGCTTCCCCACTGCAAGAACTCTCTTCAAAGCTTTGCAGGCAACCTCTCGCAAAGCCCCATTTGCTCAACTTGAGGTCAGTGGGTAGAACCACCATCTCTCCCCAGTGAAAGGAGGAGGAGTATCCATTGAGGGCAACAATTCTCCCCAAACCATCTTTTACAGATTTCCTTTTCCCCTCTTAGACTCCCCCCCCGCCCGCCGCCATTCCTTTATTTTATTGTGGGGAGATAAAAACAGAAACACAAACACTTGCAGTGAAATGCATAAGTCTTACATATACAACTCAATTTTTAATATGTGTATACATTTGAGCAACTACCACTCCAATCAAATTAGAGAACATACCCATCACCCCAGAAAATTCACTCATTGCTCTTTCAGTGAATCCCCATCTCCCGTAGACAACCACTGGTTTGATTTCTCTTACTATTAATTAGAGCCTGTTTGTGAACTTCATATAAATGGAACTATACAATATGTACCCATTTATGTCTGACTTCTTTTGTACAGCATACTTTTTGAGATTCATCAATGTCATTGCATGTATCAGTAGTTCATTCTTTTCTCTTCCTGAGTAGTATTCCATTGTATGAACATACAAGAATGTGTTTATCCATTTTCCTGCTGACAGACCCTTGCATTGTTTCTAGTATCTGGCTATTGTGAATAAAGATGATATAAATATTTCTTGGGTAAATACGTAGAAATGAGATAGATAAATGTTCAACTTTACAAGAATTTGCTAAGCCATTTTCCAAAGTGCTTAAATCATTTTATACGTACATATACACACATATTATACACATTATATATATACACACATATACACACACACATATTAATGTATATATACAAGCAGTGAAGGAGAGTTTCAATTCCTCTACATCAATAGTAACATTTGTTGTCAGATATTTTTGACACCCATGTTTTGGGTGTGAAATGGTATCTCATGCTTTTTAGAAATTTCTTTTATTTTTGTAATTAACATAATAATTGTACATATTTATGGGGTACATAGTGATGTTTCAATACATATGCTATATAGTGATCAGATCAGTGTAATGAGCATATCCATCATCTCACACATTTACTATATCTTAGTGTTCGGAACATTCGATATCCTCTACTTTGCATACACCCTCTCTTCCCTAACGTCCTATATAGTTGCCTTGCACATTGGTTTGCATTACAGAATTCAAGGGAATTCATATCTGACTACCCCTACACTCTTCTGGAACCCTGATGTTTATTTCCTTTCGTTGGATGGGAAGAGTTTAGATATTCATTTTTCTTACGACTTTTCATTTTCGCAGCTGCCTCGGCACCATATGAATCTAGCTAGACCCGTGCGGGGACGTTGCCAAGCTCTGTGAGGCCCTCCAGGTCCAGCTGGAGACAAACAGGGCTGGGAATTCAGGAGTGTCTAATGTGAGACTCTCGGGCCACTTGCAGGCAGCTTGGGAGGCAGAAGAAGTCAAGGAATAAGGGAGGGGACATTAAAGCCCAAATAAACATCTGGCCTTCTAGGTGGTGCTTACGCAAATTGCTCTAAATCCCTGGACCTGGAGGGAGCTGACACACATCTTTGCAGATTAAGGACCTTGTAGACAGGCAATGTTTGGGGACTGCTGCACGTTACAGATTAAAGCCCCTAGAAAGGGTCAGATCTGTCCTATCCTGCATGTCCTTCATCTCTGTAAGTTTAGAAAAGAAGAGACACTTCTCTTCCAGGTTCCCCAAAGCAGAGCTAGAGGAAGGAGTCTGCACCCTCGTTTCCCGTCCTACCTGAGGCCCCTGGATCTCAGAATTATCATGCATTAGTTCTGTCTCCCCGGTCAACAGATCTGCCTCCATCCAGAACCAATTTTGAAAGTCCCTGAAATTTCTGAAGTCTTCTCTGAACATGAGCACACATCTGACCTCTGAGTCGATTTCATCACCCAGCTGGCCCCTGTGTGAACCCATGCCTCCATGGAGAATTCTTGAAATCTATCCCATTCTCCACCTGCAGCTGTTTTCTGGCATTTAAAGAAAAAAAAATGATATGGCATTTTTAAGTCTCCCCAATGTCCCTGCCCCTTAATCCCCTATTCCCACCAAGATTCTTTCGCCTCCAATTTTCACCTGTGTCATCTGATTATTTTGACTCCAGCATAGTGCAAGTAGGTATCGAGCAGAACCGGGCCGGCACCTCATGCCAGACAGCAAAATTAAGATGGCAGGAAAGTAGCTGGAGCCAACAGCATATCAGCTATGAGCTGCAGCCCATCAACAGACATGGAGCCAAATAAAATTCAGCTGTCCAGCTAGAGGCCAGCACCCGTAGCTATTGAGCAAAACGGTCCTTGTGGGCACACAGTGTGGAAAGAACTGCCTTGCTCTGGTCTAGCCGGTCGGTCGTGTTGCCCAAGAGGACACAATCACTGAATCAAGTGGTTTTCGCTCATCTGCCACTGGGCGGGCTCAGTGCTCGCAGCCAGTGGTACACAAGTCAACAAAACAGACCCCACACCTAGTAGGAAGAGATCAACGTTAAACACATAATGTTAATAAATTATGAAGAGTCATGTTTCTGGATTAAATACAGTCAAGGGAGTTAAGAAAATAGTCAGCTTATAATCAGGAGTTCCCTAGCTTCTAAAATCCATCCTCTAAACCTGCATCGCTTTGGAATATCACACACAAAAAATAAAAGATTGCTTAATAAATAAATAGATTACCTGGGGCAGGGGGAATCTATATCCTAATGTGTAGAGCCATCTGCCATTCGATTAGCATTTGGATTACTCTACCTAACAAGGTTACACTTTATTACTGCTTTAGTGATTCAACTGAAATTATAATTTTCATTTGTTACTGATGGTGGGAAGTGGGTAAGGAGTAGCACAATCTTCGCTTTCCCAGCAACTCTTTGTCCATTCTTCTACTCTGATACGATATCTCTGCTCTTCCCCCACATTGCCACATTTTAGCTCTTGATTACTCAGAGCTATCTGGCCCAAAAGTCCCTCGGGAGAAAGAGTCCAATTGCTCTTGAATGGGAGCCAGTGATTATGACCAAATGTCTTCTCTGCTTATTCAGAACGTCATTCTGCTCAGTCGTCGGCAAGCGGTGTATTAACCTGCTGTTGACTTTATGTGCCAAGAACCCAACAAACAACAGGTTTAAACAAAGTTGGGGGAATTTATATGAGATCGAAGAAAGAACGGTCGCTCTGCACGCATAGTTAAACACCAGCAGGAGCTATATGGGGCCTATTTTTCCACCGCTGTCTCCAGTATATTATAATAAAAGGTTGTTCCATCTCCATTTTACAGTCCGGCTTGGAGAACGAAGAGGGGAGGAAGGACGCATGCGATGCCCTTACAGAACGAACAA
Source organism: Cheirogaleus medius (assembly GCA_008086735.1). Lineage (NCBI taxonomy): Eukaryota > Metazoa > Chordata > Mammalia > Primates > Cheirogaleidae > Cheirogaleus > Cheirogaleus medius. Next base: position 4,280,620 of record VBSM01003215.1, on the reverse strand, counting down.
CATCTACACCGAGGACGCTGTTTCTGGCGAGATCCGACCAGCCAAGGAGCAAAATCTTGACAGACTGCAGCCCCCCTCGGGCTGGGACCCACCCCACAAGCTGCTGTTGTCCTGACACAGCTGTTTCCGTTTTTTATTACAATTTTCTCCGCCTTTCATTTTGCAGGCCAAGGAGAAGCTCGGGGGGCCCATCTGTTCCTCTCTTGTCCTTTTGCCTGTTCCCAGAAGCAAAGCACACACATGCACGCGTGCACACACACTCCGCATCAGACCCTCACAAACTCCTCCTAGGACAATGAAGAATGGGAGCCAGAAGTGACCATCGCCCACCCCTCATCACTCCGGGGGACTGAAACTCGAGGCATCCTCGAGGGGAGGAGGCGAAGTCCTCCGAAAGCCTCGGAGGAAGAGTGTAGGGTGGAAGGAACATCGGATACAGGAGCGAACCCTCCTCACTAAAACAACAGGTTTTCTTCCCAGGAGGACTTTTTGTTTTGTTTTTGTTCTTCCTTAAACTTTCCCAGTAAAACAAAACCAAAACAGGGCTAGTGGCTTAAGCCTGCAGTGCAAATGGTCTCCAGTCCAGAAAACCTAAGATAAATGATCTCATCATGCTTAAAAAAAAAAAAAAAAGTTAGAAACTAATTAAAAAACAGCAACTCTCCCCTCAAGATGGAGTGAAATAGTGTCATCCTTTAGAAGGATAGCACTATAAAAGCCAAAGTCTCTTAGGCCCCAAGGACAAAGCTAGGTCTTTGCGAACATTGTCACACCGGAAGTACCAAACACAGACTTCTTATGACTGTTTTCTTTTCATTCTGGGGCAGGAGTAAGTTTTCATGTCCTGTCAATTTTTTTTTCACCAGTGTGCCTGCTCAGAGCCACCCACCTAGAAAAGGCTGTCGAGGCTCATGCCAAAAAGTCAGTGCAATTGTCTCCCAGCTTCTGCTGTCCTCTGAGTGCTCCGGAGCACCAATTTCTCATGTTTCTGCATTGCTCAGGAACCCACAGCTCTGGATCCTAAAGACCGCGGTGAGCCCGTGGTCTCAACAAACCTTTAGATTCTTTTTCAAGCACCCCTCTTCTCAGTGGATCCATCTCCAGCCACCTCTCCGAATAATCTGCCCCGTGCCCTGTCCCGTTGCTGGAGGATTCATTCTTGTAAGCAGGCTTTCCTGCCTGGGCTCTACTGGTATTAATATTTTGTTGCGGGGGGCTGTCCTGTTGGTTATAGGGTGTTTAGCAGCACCCCTAGTCTCTACCCAGTAAATGCCAGTAATATTCTCCTTAGTTTCCACAGCCTCAAATTGTTCCCAGATAATTCCAGATGGTGCCTCGGGGGGAAGGGGTATAAAACTGCCCCCGCTGAGAATCACTGCTGTAGGTCCATGTTCACGTGATGCTTGGTCTGGGACATACTTACTCTCTCTCCCTATTTATCATTTTGAACACATGAATCATCTCCTCCAAAGCACTTGAGTGAGTCACTCCTGAGCTGGTGCGTCCTACGTTTCTTTCCCAGGTTACGTGGATAACGCCCAGGTAGTTCTTACATTTTGCGTAGTCACTGCTTCCCGATTGTCTTGTATGGGTTTTGCGTTCTTTCCCCAACAGCGCTCAAGCACCTGGAACCCCGGTGTTCTGCTTTGCTCTTTTTTAGGGTCCACCTGTAGCACCTAGCGATTAGAACAGCGTTGCACTCATCACAGAGCACCCGGCGCATAGTAGGCCCTCTGTAAATATCCACGAAAGGAAGGAAGGATGGACGGCCAGAAGGAAGACAGGAAGAGAGGGAGGAAAGAGGGGAGGGGTGGAGGGAAGGAGAGACGAGACGGAGGTAAGATTTCAAATGGCTTCTGGTCAAATGAAGGAATGAGCAGTTTTCCTAAATTGTCCCTGTCTTTGCCCAACTACTGCATTATCCCCTTACTGGTACCTGCTTCCCAAATCACTGAAATCATGAAGAAGCTAAGTCTAGGTAGCCCTGGCTTTGGGCCTCGATGCAAAAAAAACCACTGCTTTATTATGCTTTCAATTTGAAAACCTCCCAAAATGCAAGCATCTCAAACCCAAAGCAATGGCATCTGTATTTTTTTAAATTTCTTTTCCCCCACCGGTGAATGCACTTAGGAGCTGCTACAGGTAGGGTCCAGGGCTTGGGTCTCATGGACCACTGAAGAGCTAAGGCCACCTCCAGATTGCCGGTGAGGGCAGACCAGCACCGAAGACGTGCAGGGCATGAAAACAGAGCAGCCGAAGTGGACAACCTCTGACCGCATCCCGTACGGGACACAGCCTTGGGGATTAGGGTTGGGGCAACGCCTGTCCAAGCTTGGACTGGGAAGGAAGGGAGCAGTAACTGAGCTGGAGAAGGAAAACAGAGTCAATTCATTTAATTGTCCCAACAATTTCCAAGGTCATTTCAAAGGGCATATGAGATAATGACTGTTGCATTGTATGCGGCCCAGAATTGGGCTTCCCTTTCTGCCCATCACTTCTCCACCAGGCCGTCCTAATCGCCTTCCAAGTCACCTCACACTCCCCCTCCCGTTGACCTTCTGTGCGGCTGTCAAATCAAATCCTGAAGCACGGCCCTAATTATTTGCCGCTACTTCCCCACCCCTCTCTGCTTCCCCCCCTCCTCATACCAATAGTTTCCTGGACCCTGTCTCATCTGCATAATAAAATCCAGAAACTCCTGAGCCTTCCCCTCCCACTTCGCCTTTCTCATCTCTCCTCCCACGCCTCTGCTTTTACCAACCTCAACTTCTTCCAGCCTCCATCCCTGTCTCCCTGTTTTGTTTATACTATTCGTTCCCTTAAAACGTCCTCTCCCCGTTGCCTTCTGCCCAAATTCTGTCCATCCCATGAGTTTAAACCTTTCCTGAGCTTTGTCCCCTCCACTCTCACACTTGAGCTAAAAGAATCTTCCCTCCCTCTGAGCTACCAAAGCCTGTTGAAGGGACTGCTGCATTTGGTCCAATCTAAAATGCCACTGACTGAAAGACAAAATGTGCATCTTATAATCAATGAAATAAATGTGTGTCCTGACACCTCATGTTCTCTGTACATTTAAGCTGTATCATTGTTGCTGTGTATGTGTTGTTCTCCCTTGCTGAACTGCAATCTTCTTAAAGGGATGTTCTGTAACTGATCCACTTCCGTGTTCCTCATCAATCCTAGTGTGGTGCCGAGGCGATATTCATACACACATACATGAGTATAGATTCACATGTATAAGGAAAAATGACAGTAACAGTGAAAAGCATTCCTGCCCTCAAGAATCCTTATACAAATATTCAATTCACTAGGGGTTTGTTTGTTTGTTTTGAGACAGAGTCTGGCTCTGTCACCCGGGCTAGAGTGCCATGGCATCATCATAGCTCACTTCAACCTCAAACTCCTGGGCTCAAGTGATCCTCCTGCCTCAGCCTCCCGAGTCGCTGGGACTACAGGTGGGCGCCACGACACCCAGCTAATTTTTCTATTTTTAGTAAAGCTGGGGTCTCGCTCTTGGCTCCGGCTGGTCTCGAACTCCTGACCTCAAGCAATCCTCCCACCTCAGCCTCCCAGAGTGCTAGGATTACAGGCATAAGCCATGTGCCCAGCCAGTTCATTGGGTTTTGTAGTTAAAAATGTGTACTTTAATATTTTTAAAAGCTTGACTCACACAGTTCAAAAATATTGATTTATATTAATAAACTATAGACATTCATACAAATTTATGAGGAATGGCATAAAAAGTATAAACTATCAAAACATACTGCACCTGAACTTGCTTACTAAGTGCAGACACCACAAGCCACTTGACAGATGAGTTTTCTTTTAATTCTCACGACAGCCCTATGAGACGGGCACTATGATCTCCACAGCAGCAACCTGACGTCCCTCTGGCCAGCCTTAGGTCCCAGCTCACAAGGTTCGGAGGCAGAATTTGAACTCACTTTGTCTTGAGGCCAAAATCTGAGTTCAAGTATTTCTAAACAACGTCTTGTCTAGTTCTTTCATCAAGAAGGTAAGAGGTCTTCGCTCTCCTAGATGTGACCAAGTCTCACTGCCAAGCCTACAGCTCTCTTGCTGACACTCAAGGAAGGAGTGTAACCCCCCTCAAAATATGGTTCCCGGGGAGACCATCCAGGGAATGATGGCATTTTCCTCCCTCCCCAGAGGGAGAACATGCAAGGGGACCTTCCCACTTGGCTCCCTAGAGGTTACAGAGAGGAAAACCAAAACAAAGAAATAAAAAGCAAACAAAAAAGCAAAATATGTTAGATTGGGTCTTCTGAGAAGCAGATGCTGAAACAGGATTAAGTGAGCAACGATTTTTTTTTTTAGAGGAAATGCTTGCCGGGGTGGTGGGACAGGGAGAGAGCTGGACAAGCTGGTGGAGCCATCAGATCGCGGTACGAGTCGGACCCCGAGTGAAGGAAAGAAGGTTGGGTGAAGGCCTCCTAGACCACTGGGCAAGGCCACAGGGGAATTATCAGGCCAAAGCTGGGTCTTCCTTGCTATAGTTAACCAGTGTCCAGGAGCAACCTGCAGGAGGCATGGCTTTGGAGCAAACTTGGCATTGAGTTTCAGAGAGTAGATGCTAAGGCCTTTGGTCAGCTACACTCCTAGTTGGAGATGCATTCTCATATAGAAGGAGAGAGAGGGAGGACACAACTGAATTAAAGTAGAGTGCCTTCATGTGTGGGGCACAGGCGTTCGAGACCAGCCTGAGCAAGGGCAAGATGCTGTCTCTACTACAAATAGAAAAATTAGCTGGGCATCCTGGAACTTGCCCATAGTCTCAGCTACTTGGGAGGCTGAGGCAGGAGCATGGCTTGAGCTCAGGAGTTTCAGGTTGCAGTGAGCTATGATGATGCCACTGCACTCAACCTGGGGTGACAGAGTCAGACTCTGTCTCAAAAGAAGAGGCTGCATGGATCCTGGAGAAAGGCATGAGACTGGCTCAGCCCATGGTCTAGAAAACCCTCACAAGCTGTGGTCACAGCTGTTGGCTTTTCTCATCTGCTCTGTGAGTCCAAGTAATCACCACTCACACTGGATGAGGTGCTATCTATCCTCTGAGCTGCTTCACTATATGTAGCATAAGAGACCCTCAATTTTCTTTACTACAAATTCAGTTAAGCTTTTCTTTTCGACTGTGAAAATACCACGCCTGTTGTAAACAATTAGCAAGTTGCAGATACATAGAAAGATGACGTGGAAGAACCCCTCCCCCCCAGCTCCCATTAACTGTTGTATACGTGTCCTACCATTGTGTGTGTGCCTTGTAAATTCAAATGAGTAGTAAAGCAACATCACTTATTGGGCTCCTTCTATCTATTGAGCATCATGTGCCTTAGCATCTACTCAGCATCTCAAGCGATCCTCTTGCCTCAGCCTCCCAAGTAGCTGGGACTACAGGCACGTGCCACAATGCCCAGCTAATTTTTCTATTTTTAGTAGCGATGGGATGGTGCTGGGGATAGTGGTGATGGTGTGCTGAGCATCTGTCTCATTGGATTCGCACTAGGAGCCTGTGAGGTCGGGTCCGTTAGCCCCTTTCCAGGTATACAGGTGAGGAAGCAGCAGTCAGAGGAGCCAACAAGACACAGAGTTAGGGTAGGCCTGGGAATTAACCTAGAGCCAGAAAACAAGGAGCCGAAGGCAGGGGACACTGCCCAGATCCTCACGGTGACTCTAAGCTTCTGGGTAGAGGGGCTGCACAGCTCATACCACTGCTGGAATTTTCCCTCCAAAGATCATACTAGAATGTATCCCTCAACTGGGGAATGATGGAAAAAGTCCCTCTGTCCTCCCTGGAAGGCAGATTGGTCCTGTCTCTTTTGTGAGTGTCAATACTGCATTTTGACTTAGGATTCAAAGGAGAAAAAGCAATCTATCCATCCACCCACTCCTAATACATTGCCTCTTTTCCCTTTCAGTTGTTAGAAATAAAAACCATACCAAAGAAAAGGTAATTCCTGAAAAGGACACGGAGTTCCCATCCCTATAGCACATCAGCATATATTCCATAACCCCCAGCTCTTCTTCCTACTCTCACTGACTGTGATCAGACAAATGCTACCCCCAACCACCAGAGATGTTGAACTTGCACTATGTTTACTTTTGACTATCTCCCTCTGTAGGGCTCTGGGATCTGCCCACTGGGCTTTCTTTCCCACCTAAGGGATTATTACCCTGACTTGCCCGGCCCTGAGTTCATTTTCGCCTCCAATGGTCTCAAGCCATAAATTTCAAAGTGCTATTAACATGGCCAGACAGATTTTTAAGACTCCTATAGACAGCATACAATTAACCATCTCCTGTCAGCTGGAAAATCAGCTCAATAGCCATTCAAGTTCATGTCCAAACCCCTTTACGTTAAGGAAGGCTTAGAAAGGTTCCTCGATTCTCAGAACTAGAATCTCTTGGAAGCCGTGGAGACAGGAGGAGCTCCAAACAGGGAGATAGAACCAGCCACAGGGAAGGAGGGCTATGCACACGCCACATATGCACATAGGTTAGGAGTCAATCGTGGTCACTCTAATTGCTTTTATTTGTGCAACAGGCACTCCACAAATACTAATACATTGATCAACATGGAGGTTCGGGAGCAGAAAGATACACACACTGGCGAGACAGCTTCATATGTGTATACTTTTTCAACTTGTCCTAGACCTAAGTCATTTTTCTCATCTTCCGCATCCTTGTTTCCTACTAGAGTGGGGTGCCCCGCCACCCATCCAGTTAAAACCTCATGAAGCATCCTCAACTCTTTCCCACTCCTATACCTTCACATTCAATCGATCCCCAAGACCTCCTGACTCCACCCTCTAGACCTCCATTTGCTCCACGCCCTCTTCCCTACAACCACTGCCTGAGAGAAATTCTTTCTCCTGGGCTATTGCTTATCCTGCTCATGGGTTTCACCAACTCCAAGGTCACGCTCCTTCAAGTCATACTCTGTGTTGCCTAAAGGGTGATCATTCTAAAACAATTCTGATGATATCAATCTCCTAGGTCAAAATATTTCAAAGGCTCCCCTTGTTTATAGAATAAAGTTCAATCTCTTTAATAGAGCCTGGAAAGTTCCTGGTGATATGGCCTCTCTCTACTCTGACCAGCTTTTATCTCTTGCCTCTCCTTGCTTTGCTGTTTAAGGTGAAGCAATATCACACTACTTGCCACTGCTTGCTGTTTCTCGTAGCTGTGGCTGTACCTGCCTGAGTTCTCTCTGCTGGTCCTCGACCTCTTCTCCTGGGTAACTCCTCCTCCTCCTCCAAGCCCGAGCTGTGAGTCAAGACGCCTCCCCTTCCTCCTAAACTGGGTCAGCCTCTCTCAGAGCACATTATAGTCAACTCTTTCCTACTATTTACTGCATTGTATTGCAATGATCTGTTTTCATACCTGTCTCTCCCATGAGACTGAGCCTTCTGTGAAGATGGCTCAATATTTCATTGACATTTGCAGCCAGAGCAAAGAGTACCTCCACCGTTTTTTTATTTATTTTTTTGCTCACTTCTGTAAATGTACTAATGATTGGGGCAATATGACACTTTGGTGGCATGGTTTATTTCCTCATCACTAAGACTTCCATTAATTCAAAAGATTCAGAAGGAGCACATACTGTCCCCCAAGAGGGTTCAGGACTCTTTCCCAGCTGGTACCTTTTCTCTGGTTCATTCTGGCAAGATTGGGAGAGTTGATGGAAACACATCAACTTCCCTGTACCCAAGCCAGAGGCTCTTTTTATGAGATGACTTCATCAGTGACACATCATTATTTTAACCATATTCAAAACTTAGATGTGTCAAGAAACTGAAAGTAAAAAAAATAATAATAATAAAATAAGGTAAACTACACTGAAATTTCCTCTGATGAGGAAAGCATTTTTACCCTTCTAAAAACTGGAAACCACCATCAGGTTGCTATTCTCTCGCTTTCTCTTTGCCTAGAAATGACAATATTAGCAGTGGTATCTCATAAAGATCTCCAGAAAATATAGAAAGAAATTACCAAGTTCTGGAATGCCAGCAGAATGCAGCTTAGGCCTTGAGCTGGTTATGGGGAATCGATACAAACTCAGATTATAACTTTCCACCTGGGGTTACTACTCTACTTTTTGAATAAATCAAATAAGAAAGCCTTTTTCCAAAATGAAGGCTGAGAGCTTTGAATTTTGCCATCCGTCTTTCGCCTCAAGCTCTGGGTCTGTCTGCACCGTGGCAGCTCTGGTTCTACCTTTCCTCCCGCCCACAGCCAGGTCGTCCAGGAACAAGTGGGACACCTTGCGTGAAACGAGTTTGAGGAGGTGAGGAGCAGGGTCTGCAGATACAAAGAAACAGCAAACAGCTGTGCAGTCTGGAGGCAATTAGGCCTGGACTGTCTTTCTGTCTGCAAATCGGAATCAAAGTTATTATTTATATTGTACTATCGTTCAGCTAGATTTCAACCAAAGCTTTATCAAAGCCTGCTTAATTTACAACAGTGTTTCTAGAGGGGAAAAATACATTCTGAGTTCCAAACAACAAGGTTGCAAATGAAGGTTTGGAAAGTAGTCTGTTTTCAAGGTAGAGATGACATATATCTGTGTTAACAAACCACAAGATCGGAGTCAACAGTCTTAGCTGCCTTCTCAGTGCTCTCAGTTCTTACTGAGCTTGTCATGAACCCATATATCCCATAGTATTCCCATTGAAATTGTTACCAAGTCTGATGTTCTTCCTCATGATCATCTCTGTGCAATTGATTTTTGAAACTAAAATTCTCAGGGCTTTACTTTTGACCCTTTTGAATTTCATGTGGCTTGCTGTGATCCATGGCTACCAGACTCCTCAAAGCACTCTCAATTTTGATTGGTGAAGCTATCAATATTTGTTGTCCCTTCCAATTGTTGTTGGTCATAAACATATGATGAAATCATAAGCGTTTCTTTTATGACTTTGTCTAATTTTTATTAAAATATGGAGTAGGACTGTGGCCAAGTAGAACCCAAAGGACCCTCCCCTGGAGACTTTCCCTAATATTAACCCCGATCTAGCACTGAACAGCTGAGAAATGTGTCTAAGATGTGGCCGCTAAGCACAAGGACAAGTAGGCTTCACCTCGCCCTCAGATCTCTCCATCTGGCCATGGGTACCACCCAGGCATCTGCTCGAGCTTTCTGAATTGAGACCAGACAGCCGGTCAGTTCTCATCCTACCCTCTTTCCAAGATGTCACAAAAAGTACATTTTAGAATTGCCACCTGTGTAAATTACATTTAGCGAAAATGTCTATTTTGAAATATTCACTGACAGTATAGAAAGTCAAATATGTATGTTTCTCACGCACAAATTTTAAAGAGTGAGTGAGAAGTGCTGCTGAGGTACCCAAGTCTTACTCTCCAAGCCCAGGGGTAGGTCAGGAGCCCCAGTCGTGAGATGTCTTTATTTCTCCTCCTCAGGGACACTGCGAGGCAAAGCTAAGCAGCCCCAAATCACCTTGAAGTGCAGTTATTTCTGGCAACCAAATCTTGTTCTGGGGAAGAGAGAACACTTCATACCATGAGACGCAATGTAGATAAGCCCTCTAGACCTTGCGACAATCACGGTAAAAATTAGTGAGGCTCATCAGCTGACCTATGAGCTTCCCATGGGACAAATACAGGGACGGACCCTTCCCAAGGGCACTATTTAACCGTGAGCTATCCAGTCCCACAACGCATAGCCTTCACTTCTTTAGCCACTGGCATGGGGGTGTGGGGGGAGGCGTGGGGGGTTGGCCAATGCCATCAGTCACCTAACAGTTGAAGGGACCTTCTAAAAGAACATGAGGGAGGAGGACCCTTGGAGGCCATTGAGTAGAAGGAGAGCTAACTATGGAAGAAAGGAACACAGTCATCCCCAGTATTCGTTGGGTACTTACAACTTGCCAGGTATATTCTAAACACCTTACCCGCCTTGTCTAACCCAAACAACAGCCTCTTGGGGAAAGGCTCTATTATCCCAATTCCGCCTGTAAAGAAACTAGGGCAACAAAAAGGTCATTGGAGGGTCAACATCAGATAGCTGGTAAAGAGCAGAGATGGGATTTGAACCCAGATAATCTGGCTCCAAACCCTACCCTTGAATTCTACAGCCCCCCCCCAGCCCCGCCCCGTGCCCAGTGCCCAGTGCCGGGATAGAAGCAAGATGGAGCCCGCCGCACCATGCCAAGTTTTAAGTCTTTCTTCAAGGGAGTGCTGATGGAAACGCTACAAGAGAACGGCTTGCCCAGAAACAGATTTCAAGGTCCTCCAGTAAAGTCCCTGCCGCTTCTGGCTCTGCCCTTGCCCCCAGACCCCACTCCCACCCTGAACCTTGGGATCCTCTGCCCCACCTGCTCCCGCAGAGTGGCTTCTGCCCCAATATCTCCAAGAACAACTAGATTGGCAGTATTACGGATCCATTTGTTTTCAATTATACTATACACACTTAGACCTCCTTCTTGGTCATTTCGTAAGAGGTGGGAGGGAGAAATGTGGGTCTGGGGAGGTTTTGAAAAGCATTCCTTCTGTCTCAGAGCACTCTTTCCTTCCCACTAAGAGTGCCCACCCCAAGGGGATGGCGAGGGACTGGGCTTTCCACTGAGACAGGGAGGAGGAGGAGGAGGAGGAGGAAAAGGAGGAGGAGGAGGGGAAGGAGGGAGGAGAAGAAAGCAGAGGGGAGGTGGGGAATGGGGAGGAGGAAGAGGTTGCCTCCTCAAAGGAAGAGCCTTTTCCCATGGAAATGCACTGTGGCTGGTGCCCATTAGCATTCGTATGCATAATAAGTGTTCAGTCAATTGTCATGCAAATTAATTCGGATGACAACACTCTCTCCTCGACAACACCGCCCCAGCGCAAGGAAGTTTCTCACACTGCCTCAGCCAATGCTAGCGGCCTCTACAGCATCTTTCATTAATTATTTTTCTCCCCTTCACTCTTGCAAGGTTTGTTCTCAGCTACACCCCCCCTTCACGTCCCAGCTGCCGCTGCCTACTTTTTATGCTGGAGCAGTTGACTTCGTCTCGATAAAGAAAATAAAATATTTTTTAAATGAATTTAAAAAAAAAAAAACCTAGAGAAGAATCTATATTTCAGATCCATACTGAAAAAGTAGCATTTGACTAAACAGAGAGATCTAGTAACCTCTTGGCACCCAGTAGTTCCCTTCTTTTTCCTTTCCCCGTCGTGGTAGGATCCAAGCAGCATCTCTGTCCCCCAGGGAGCAGCATTCTCCCTCGTCATTGGGGTGGGGAGCTGATAAGATGGATTCTGTGGGTTTGACTACAGAGGGGTGACTCAGGCTTGCCATTGTTTGTCCTGCCAACCTCTTACTTCCGGCCACTGACCAAGTATCCCGCTTGTCCACATCAGCAGGCTCAGGCTCAGCCACCAGGCCACTGCCACCGGCTGAGGCCAGTTTTTGCCCTGAAGGGAGTTCCCTGTCAATTCTAACCCAGGAGCCAAGAGAAATAGCAAGGAAGGGTGGCTCTCGACCAAGCCAGAGGGAGCGAAGGCAGACCTGCAGCTCATTGGTGCTGCAGCCGCCAGATCTGCATCCATCTTCTTTCCACCTCCTGACTCCCAGCTACCCAGATATCTGTCCCCAGTCCCTGCCTGGCCACACATCTGATTCTCAAAGCCTAAAGTTCAGAGCCGACCCTCTCTCACTCCCAGAATTATGCCTTCTTCTTCTCTACCCAGAGTAGAAGACTAGTTAAAAGCACAGTTCTGGAGTCTGAAGACCAAGTTCAAATCCTGACTGTCTTATTCTCTAGCTACATGACCTTAGACAAGTTACTTACACTCTGTGTGTCTCAGTTTACTCACCTATGAAATGGTTCTCACCTATGCAATTGTTCTCACATCACAGGGCTGTTATGATTAAACGCATGATACATGTGAAGCACTGAACACAATGCCTAGGACGCTGCAAGCATTTTCAACAAAATGTTAGCTAGTGTCATTAATTAATTTTCCCAGACTTTACCTTTTCTAAAAAATTTTTTGGCTAAATCCCCCTTTTCTAATTGAGCTAAGTTTGCTCCTGCACTTATTGGTTCCAACCCTCTGGGCAGCCCTGTCCCAGTTTCTTTGGCTGTCCAAAACGTTTTTCAACAATAAGATGCATAATATCAAGCAGGACTGCTAACACAGAAAGAATGTGACCCAGGGCCTACCCTTGTCCCAAACATTCAACCAGTCCCTGACAGTGCTGACATTTCTACCCCATATCTGAGTAGATGGGGCGAGGAAAGACAGGGGCAAAGAAGGACGGACCAGAGCAACTTTAGCTGACACATTATCTGAACAACAGACAGGCTTTGTAGCCAGACACAAATTATATGCAAATCATATGCAAATCTGAATGTAAATACTTTGGGCCCGGGGAGATAATCCGGGAGGAGACATTCCCATTCCCTTCACCCCTACTTCTCAAGCTGCATTCTGTTTTCTGATTGGTTGGTTGGGAACTCACTACAAGGATTCAAAGGTGCATATAATTCTCAAAGGGAGTGTATCATTTACCTGCTTGTCAGGGGTCAGAGGCTGAGACCTCAGGAAGCCCACAGTCCTGCAGGTAACTCCTCCGAATGAAGGGAGGGCCCTGTCCACTTGAACCCCACACCAAGGGAAAATGGACACGGCCAAGAGCCAAAGGCAAGGACAGACCTCTCCTGGGCCTCTCCGGGTCTGGGGCTGGGCAGGGGAGATCTACTTTCCTGGGGCAGCTGGGCTGCACTTTCCGTGGCCTGGGGTGGAGGAAGCAGGCTAGCTTTATGCTCACCCTACCAGGGTTTGCTCACACTCTCATGTCTTTAACCAAATTTAAAAGGAAGCATGAACTAACTTAGTTGGGGTGGGGGCAGGAAGTAGGAAAGGGAAAAGAAAACACGATGACTTCATTCATTCAGCAAACACGACAACTTCATTCATTCATTCAACAGAATTTTCCTGGGGCCCTACTGGGTGTCAGACAGTGCCCCATTATACAGAGGTGTCACATGAGTGTCTAGAAGGTAGTAAGCCTTCCACACTGAGAAGTCTCAGGCTCAGAGAGCACACCTTGCTCTAAGTTTCATGTCGACACAGGTGCTGGAAGAAAATCATACAACTACACAGCTGTCATGATAAACTCATGATCCCCAACCTCAACAGGGCCATCAAAATGGCCAGAAATCCCGTATATTTCTGTAGTCGGCTCACTTTCCTGTTAAAGGAAACGGCTACGGCATATCTCTGCTTTCCTCAATTCAAAGGAGCCGAATTTCTAATTTTATTTTATTCTAATCAACTTAAACAGCCACACATGGCTTGTGGCTACCATATTAGATAGCACCGGTCTAAACATCTGGCAAAAATGTAAGGAGTTGATATTACCCAGTGCGGTTGAGAATGTGGGGAGACGGGGACCTCCATACACTGTCAGAGGGCTAGTCCATGACTATGGCCTTTTGTAGGGCAATATGACAGTATCTGTCATTTTAAGTGTATATTCTTCAAGCTTTCAGATTCTAAACTAAAATAAATTCATGTCAGGGCATAAAAAGGTAAGAGTGAGGAATATGCAATTTGCAAATGTATGTGTCAGTTTCCAATTTTTCACTATTACAAATTATGCTATGATAAATGCCTTCACTCATCTGTAAACTAAAGATAAAAATAGATAATAATCACACTCGGGGTTATTGACAAGATAGGGCTTAACTTATCTTAAGTGCCTATAGGGGTTCTAGTACAAAGCAGATGCTAAATAAATGGTAACTATTATTCATTAATAATAATAGTGGTAATAGTATTGGTGAGGTCAGGATTGGGATCAAAGCCTTAAAACCCCATTCTTAAAGCATTCCGGTTGTATGGTAAGTGAAATTCAGGAGGGACCTGCTGGCTGGATGGAAGAAGCCCCCAGAGGAGAGTGTGTTAAAGAGGGTGAACTGCTCGGACTCCATAGTGGTACCATAGCAGGGTGAAGGTTGCAGAACAATGGTTCTCAACTATGGGTGATTCTGCCACCCAAGGGGACATTTTGCAATGTATGGAGACATTTTTGGTTATCACAACTGGAGAAGGAGTGTGTGTTATTGGCATCTAGTGAGTAGAGGCCATGGATGCAACTCAGCATCCTACAATGCCCAGGACAGGCCCCACAACAAAGAATGTTCCAGCCCAGATGTCAGCAGTGTGAGGCTGAGAAACTCTGGTGTAGGCTCCGGACACAGACTGCTCAAATCCAATTCCAGCTCTTCCTCTCGGCGGCTCAGCGCCATGCGGAAGTTGATTAGACTTTCCAGCCTTAGCATCTTCATCTGTAACATGCAAATGATGACGACGATAACAGCATGTGTCCCATAGGAAAGGATTATATGGATTATTGTGTCCAGCATATAGCAGGTGCTGTGGACGTGGTGACTGCTGTCACTCACCTTGGCCCACAGTATGGCCCAGGCCAAAGTCAACCTCCTTTATACCCTAGCACTTGGCATGAAAATAAACCATGTACTAAAATAAACTAAAATTCACTTCTACTTAGAATCACTGGAAATATGAAATTTCTGGAAACTGCAACATTTGAAACTATTAGTATAAAAATAACCACGGTAAAAAAAAATATTCAGTGTATGTGTGTCTGTTTGTGATTGAAGACAGAGTTTGGGAACTTTGGTAATTATTTAATACTGCCTTTATAGGGCACCCTTGAAAGCTGAAAATCCCTCTGAAGGATTGCAAACACAGGCATGTCCTAGAAACTTGAAGTGTTTATTCGACTGCAGTGCTGGGCACATGTTTTAAAACTAGAAATGAGTGAGGGGTGTGGGGCTGGAGGGTCATAGGTCATGAGAGTGTCACTGGCAGTCAGAGATGTTTCAGGAATTGAGGTCTCTTCCCATAGACCCAGCCGCACACCCTCCCTTGACCTCGGGGAGCATCTCCTCCCGGATGGGGATCCCCTCCCAACCCCTCTTCCATCTTTACTCTTTCTCTGCCCGATAGAAGCCTTGAGCAAACATTGGAGTCCCACTGACCTGTGCTGAAACTCCAGCCTTTTCCCGACAAGCTCTGTGTCTTTGGGTGAGTCACTCACCCGCCCTGAGCCTGGCTTTCCTTACTTGTGGGGTGTGTTCTCAGCCAGCTCTCGGACCCCCGCCACCCCGCCAAGGCCTGATGAAGACTGAGGTTATACTCCTCTGTTATGGGCTCAGTTGTGCCTCCCTCCCTGCCCCCCGCCTTCAACCCATATGTTGAAGTCCTAAGCCCTGGCACCTCAGAATGTGACTGCATTTGGAGACAGGGCCTTTAAAGAGGTAATTAAAGCAAAATCAGGCTGGTCTGGGTGCAGCGGTGTTTATAGCTAATGGATCAAACCAGTCACTGATTTCTTTGTTCCTTCTCCACTCCCACTGCTTCACTTAACTAGCCTTAAAAAATAATAATAAAAATTTTAAATCAATAAATAAGGTGAAATGAGGTCATTTGGGCAGGCCCTAATCCAATATGACCAATGTCCTTATAAGAAGAGGAGATTAGGACACAGACACACACAGAGGAATGACCGCGTGAGGACACAGGGAGAAGACAGCTGTCCACCAACCAGGGAGAGTGGCCCGGGGAGAAAACAACCCTGGCCCACACCTGGATCCGAGACCTCCAGGCTCCAGAAGACCCTGGGAGAATAAATTCCTGTTGTGTAAGCCTCCCAGCCCGGGCTACTTTGTTACGGCAGCCCTAGCAAACTGATACACCCATCCAGAGTATTTTCTTTAAAGTTTCATAGCAACTTCTAAAACACCTTTGCTATCTAATGGAATAAATTCTCTCATGGGAGAATCCAGGCAGCAGAAGAAACACATCCGGCCTGTTCACGTTGCATGCAAAGTTGCCTCCATCCCCATGCACTTCCCATAAACTCTTCCTGGCCACCTGAGAGCCACCTGTGCAGCGTGAGGATATGGACAAACCCTCGGCCAATTTCCAAGGAAGCGGGAAAGATAAGGGAGAGATGTTGGAGCCAGAGCATGTTCTCTCTTACGGTTCCTCTCGTCTAGGTCCAAACTTGATTTGGTGCCTCGAAACTGCTTCCACTAGTCTGCAGCAAGGAAGCACGAGGTCCAGGAGCACATCAAGGTCAACACGGCCGCGGGTCCCGCCGCTTGGTAGTTCCTCCGTGTTCAATGCACGTGGCATTCTTCCTCCCCCATGTACCTCTTCCCCCTGGCTCACTCCCTCTCCACCCTTCTCGTCTCTCTCTACATCTCTTGTTTCTCTGCAGCTGTTCTTCACCCCCAACCCTTTCTCCTCCTTCTTTCCCTCCCTCTCTCTAGTCCTCCTAGAATCTCCAGTGGTGGAAACAGGTTGAAATTCCTAAAAACAACCAAGACTTGGTTGAGAGGCTTGTTTCATTCGGTGGGAATCAACCTTGACCTCTTTTTCTAGCAGGGGTCCCCCCAGCTCAGAGTATGTTCCAAGGCATCCCTGGATTCAGCCATGGACTGCAACTGGGTTGTCCCTCCCCCGCCTCCAGGAAAGGAACAGCTAGGAAAGAAACTCAGGTCTTGGGATTATTTACCAAATGTGTTATTGCCTGGGCCGGTCTCCCACTGCCTCCCTCTTCCTCCTGCTCCCCATTCCTTCCCTGCACCCCCCCACACCATCTTGCGCAGACGGGGGTGCTGGCAATGGTGTATTCTGCCTGCTCTAGCTCCACCAGGAGAATGCAGAGACCCAAGGACACCTAACTCAAACAGAATGAAAAAACCATAGACTTTAGCCCATTTCCTTCCTACTTGTTGCCTGGCTCTCATTTAGCACAACCTTAGATTTCCAGTGGTCCCGTAGCCTGTTTTGTTTTTCATTTGTTTGTTTGTTTGTTTTAGGACCTGAACCTGTTGAATGGTGTTCATTTTCCTAGATGCTCCCTTTGGCTATCAGCAAAGACAGATGGTTGGCCCCTCTGGCTGTCTCCCATACGACTTCGTTTTGCAAAGTCCAGGAAAAGGGACTGAGCGTGGCATCACAACCCCTTATCGATGTGGGCGTGGGGGGCTGGGGGTTAACAGGGCAGAAAAGGGAAGGTAACCCTGAAGCCAGCTCTTCCACCAAACGCGCACTGCTTCTCATTCTGCGGCTCACACAAAACCTCCAACCATGCCTGCCAGTCGCCCGGCAGGGAGTGGGGGCCATCGGTGGGGCAGGGAAAACCAAAAGCCTCTTTCGAGCTGCCTGCCCTGAGCCCGCCAGTCCCTGTCTGTGCGTGGACCGTGTTTCTCCGTCCTCATCATTCACTTCCCCGAGGTGTCACGGTGCGCGGGGACGAGGCATGCTTCCTCATGGGCTCCCTAATCCCCACGTGTCAAGTAACAGATGCATCACTCCCTCGCCCCCAACTCGGTTTTGGCAGGTCCTCCCCCAGCATCTGTTGCCCGGGGCCTGCCCCACACGAGCTTCTCCTTCATCAAATGACAAGACCGGTAGGTGACACTTGTCCCTTCCTTCCCCTTCTGCCAGCTCACAGCTTGGGGTCCCAAGGTCTAGCACCAGCGTCAGACAAGCACCAAACAGGCCAAGAGGCGGAGGTGGCCCCGGGAGTGGAGCACCAGAGACATCTCCCTCCCCATCCCCCATCAGAATGACGCCCTGGTGACCTCCTCGACAACATCAGTAATTTGTCTTGGAGAGCCGCCATACCTACAGCAAACACAGGAAGGATTAGAACACAACATATGCCGCGCAGCAACAGAGACACGCTAAGGTCCTTCCTGAGCCTGAAGGATTATTGAGGGGGAGGAGAGAAAGAGAGAAAAATGCCGAAGAGGAGAAACCACGTTTATTCGCCCAACGCCGAAAGGAAATGGATGCCTCGGAACTGGGCGTGTTGAGGTCAGGTCCGACACGGCTTTGAGCTGCAGCCTCTTTAAAGCCCGTTGGTGACAGATGTGGACTTTCGCCAAGTCAACCACAAAATAGGATCAAAGGAAGTTGAAAAACAATAACAACTGGGGCTCCCTGGCTAAAGTTTTTGCTGCCCTTGGAATGTTGGTCCAGTGGACGTGATCAGGAAGTGGAGGAAAGATGAGGAAGGGTTATGTTAAAATGAGTTGGGAAAAAGAGAAAGATCCAGTAGCTGGTCTGACGGCTGGAGGATTGGGGGCATTCTCCGCTGTGACAGAGCAGCAGGAAACACTAACCAGGGTGAAGAATGATACCTAGAACCAGTACTGCTACTTAGAGAGGAAATCTCCTCACCCTCATTCAAGGAAAACAGATGGTGAGCACTAATCAGTGCATTTGACAGGCAACGGGGACAGTGAAGTGTTGGGTTTCATAGGAGGGCCATAGTATTTGGTTCAAATCCAGGTTCTGCCACTTCATAGCTGCGTGACCTTGGGGAAGTCACTTAACTTCTCTGGGTTTTATTTTCTCATCTATAAATAGGGTCCATGATAGTAGCAGTCTTAAAGGGTTATAAGGATTAAATAGTCTCATACAATGTGCTTAAAACAATGCCTGGCAAGAGCTAAAACCTCAATATACATTAGCTACTATTTTGATATGAATTTTTGAAAATAAATTTACCTCCTATAGAATATCCACCTTAGGGAAGAGGAGCTCAAAAGCACTGTGTTTTGTGTTCACAGTTCTAAACTCCAAGAGTCTCTATCAAGGGACAGTCACTTGCAAATGAAAATTGCATCATACAAACATGTGCAAATTTCAAAATCCTCATTCCTCACACCTACAGCCAGCTTAAGCCATCCAGTGAACCCACCCAGTGAAGGTTCAAGACTTCACTGAAATGACAAAAGTAATTGCCTTGAGGAGAAAGACGCGCTTCGAAAAGGGTTAATACATTTGCTGGGACCTTCTAGCGGTGGCCACGTCCTAACTGGCTCTTTAAGTCAATGAGAATAGTTAGCAGCATCAGCCACCATTTACTTACCTGGCTGCCCTTACCATCAATGGAATATCACCCTGTCTGTCTCCCCTCTTCCAAATCAGCTCGGCACCACTCTTACTGTGTAATACGAAGATCTAGAATTCTCAGGTCCTTTCAGCCCAGTTCTGGGGGAATCAATTCTCCAGGTGTCGGGCCGTCATAGTGCTGGAGCCCTG
This sequence comes from Cheirogaleus medius, assembly GCA_008086735.1. NCBI lineage: Eukaryota > Metazoa > Chordata > Mammalia > Primates > Cheirogaleidae > Cheirogaleus > Cheirogaleus medius. Next base: position 4,261,516 of record VBSM01003215.1, on the reverse strand, counting down.
TGGGAAAGGGGAAATGCTATCGCCACTAATTCTAGGGAACATTCTCTCTGCTCGAGACACCCCACCCACCAGCAAATGTTCCCAGCTGTGGGAAGGAGAGTTGGGAGTTCCGATGAGGGCAGAGTTGTGCCCTATGTCACCCACCCAGTGTTCCTCTCTGGGTGAGCTCCCTGCATAGAAGTTGATACCTCTCTGTAGGAATATCTCCAAGGCCAGCTGTGTGCACCCCTAGGCAACAGTCATAGAATTTGGGGCATATTCCATACAGTGTCTGAGCCCATGGCTTAACAGAGATCTTTATGATGTTAGTGGATCAGGGTAGAATTTGTTTAAATGGAAATGTCTCATCTTAGAAGAAAATTAAACAGGGTTTAAGTGAATGAATAAAATAGTGTTTGGGTTTTTAGATCTATTCAAATAAAGCAATGGAAATGTCTGTGACAAGTATGATTAATAGGTTTCGTTGCATCTCAGCGATCAACCCTGGTGGGTCGGTGGTAGATTCCTGAAGGACTCTACTGAAATGGATTGTGAAACCATAAACCAGCTTGAAGTTGGCTGTGATTGATTAGCAATGTCTGCCATGTGTGTAGGAGGAAGTTGACAGTAACTGATTAGCAATGCCTGCCCTGAGCCTTGACGTTGGATAGGTGCTTTGAATAGAACAAAATAAAACATCTAGCTACCTAATAAGATCTTTCCAAGGAAGCTTTGAACATTCCCTTACGATTCCTGAGCCTTTATTTCCATTTTCATAGAATACAGAAAGAAGAGGAGAAGGACGAATTAATGTTGTTGTTGTTTTAATGTTTGAATGAACTGGTGTCTGAAGTCAGTTTTTATTTATACATATTAAAGCAGGTATGGAAACTCCCTATCCAAACATCAGATCCAGTCCCACACAGTTAAGGAAAAGTTGATTTCTACATCTGTAACAGATTTCTTTCCTTTTTTTCGCCTCCGTAAAATAATTTTTAATAAGATTGACTATCCACCCACCTTCTTGCCCACAGACATGCATGCGTCAGCAGTTGGTTCTAAGGTCGTACTACCCAAACACTGAGATTCAGACTCTCACTTGGAAAGCAGGTAAACATGAAGCAGGTGATTTGAAGATATTGTGAGGGGAGGTGGGGAGGGAGTGTGTGAGCAGTGACAGTATTAATTTAATTGAAAAAGATCAAAATACTTCTGTGTCCTACATATTACTCTATTTCTCTGTCTCTGTTATTCTCGGAAGTCTCTCTCTCCTTTCAGAGACATGCCACAGGATAAGAGAAGAACATAACTGAATTATGGGCTAAGGTTCCCACTATAAGGGAAGTAAGGGAGAAGGGAGAGATTCCAGAAACATAAATGAACCTAAAATTTGTAACTAAAGTTAGGTTGCATTGGCTTTACTTGAAAATAATTGCTTTTCCTGGTATAAATTTTAAGGTTAACTTTTGCTGTCCTGATAAAAGAGACAGATAGAGCTAGTGCTATTCATTTGTTCCTTTTTCTTGCCTTGAATGTGGATGTGATACCTGGAGCTGCAAAAGCTATTTTGTGATCATGAGGCTACCTCCATGAAGATGAAAAGCCAACAAGTTAAGCCAAGAAAGGAAATGTAGAAAAGTGGAGGGAAGCATGGATTTGGGGATCATCCTTGAGTGCCCAACCAGCCCTGCACTACCAACCCCCAGATCTCCTTGTGAGGCAATTAAATTTTTAAACCACTGTTATTCAAGTTTTCTTACTTGCAACACAAAGTACTTCTAATGCAACTGTTTAGTACTATAATTTGGTTTCTTTTAGGCATTGGGTGTGTAATAATGTCCACAATGGCCTTAAATAAAATCTTTAAAAAAAAATTCTTTTTTAAATTAACCTAAACTGTCAAGGGGTCACAAGGAGAAAATGTATATCATGCCAGCTAGCATAAATGGGAGTTTGGGTATGAGGAGACAAAGAACTGTAAGGAGAGGAAGGCCAGATTTCCAATCTGATTGACTTTTCTAACATATTCTAGATGATGAGAGCACAGCCCAGGCCACCGTCCAGGCCTTTCTACATAGAACTGTTCCAAAGCTGTGCCCTTGATGTCAACACCTTTGAGACTTGAGTCAGAGAGAGAGCCCATCTGGACACACAACCTCCACCCACCTTCAGCTTGCCCAGTAAGCAATGTACAGCTGAGTCAGCTCCTGGCATCCATGTCAACAATCTGGAGGGCACACAACCCACCTTGCTCTCTGTGCAACTCACAAGAACAACCCAGCCAACTGCTATGGCTTTGGAGTTCCACACCCTGGTGCTCACAGGCAGCGTCCTTAATCTTTTCCAACAGGGTTTGGAGACACAGCCACCAAAACAGTCAGGAAGGGCTTGACATGGGCTAGGAAGACCTCTTCTTTCCAAACAGCGAGATATTACTCATTCGCCTCGAGAAGACCAGCAAAGAATGCAAACGGAATCTCCTCACATCCTGACTTATCCAATTAAAACCATATGGAGACCATCTTGCCTCCGGTTTTCCTATACACGCTCAGCAACAACTAGTAGGGAGGAGGGGCAAGACTGAAAAGAGAAGGGAATATTTCTTTAAAAGGCTCCGCTCTGTGCCTGGCACTCTGCTGGCAGAAGCCCTCATATGTATTATTTTATTTAACACTCACAAGCTAGCGGATACTGTCCCCATTCTATGGGCAAGGACGTAAGGCTTACAGAAAAACAGGCGATTTGTCTGAAGCCCACAGCTAAGTGCATATGGCAGAGGTCACTAGTGTTCACCCATAGCTACGCACATCTCTGCAGTTCCTAGTCTTCCTTGCAATTGTGTTGGTCATGTCCCTGAGTTCAGGAACGTGGACAGAAGCGAGGAACACCACGGGTCTCGGCTGGACCCCTGAGATATCTTGCATATCCCTGTCCCTATGACTGGAAGCCAGAGTCTCTCTGATGGCTGAGCCAGAGAAGATAAAAACGAGCCAGGATCTTTGAGTTACCACTTGGAGGAGAGCTGGCCATCTTTGGGGATTATGCAATTGATGTTCTCAGATGTATTTGCTGCCAAAGCATGATCTAAACTACTCTGACTTCTACAAAGGTCCCATTTCAAAGAGGGTCCCTGACACACTAGAAGGGGAATCTTTGAAGCAATGGGAGCCAAATATCACACAGGTCCACCGTGAGCAGTACAACACCTGAGCAAGGGAAACTGCTCCAAGGTGAATTCAGAAGGACTGTGTGTGGGAAGGGAAGATGTAGTATGAACTCTCCAGGGTATACTTTTCTTCTGCATCTTCCTCGTCATCCAACACAGTATTCTGACATAAGAGAATCCAGAAACTACATGTTGAATCGAATGTAGTCTAGCCTCCGGTTGGGCTTGAACTTGGTGTCATAGCCCTTGGTAAATCCCTCCTAAGGTCTAGCCTCAGTTTCTTCTCTTTTCCAGTGTCAAGGGAATGAAGCCCAGGGCTCTCCCTCAATGCCTTTGAAAGGAAGAGCTCAAGAAATCCACAATGTCAACGGATGAAATTATTTAGAGACCCACGCTCACACCCGTGTGCAATTTCCGTATGCCCTGCCTCTTCAGGTGTGCATTCCAGACCAGGCTAAGCTCTGAGAAGCGGAACCAGCGATTATCCCAAGAACATCAACTTTTATGAAGAAACTGTCAAAGAATGGTAGGTGGAGAGATGGATTAGTGGACTGGAAAGGACTAGAGGCTGCTGTTGAAAAGCCACAAAGAATTAGAGTAGAGGATTTTGTATCCTGAGTCCTCATTCTCATTATATAGCATCTTCCATGGTATGTGACTGTTGATAAATATTCATTGGAAGGGGAATGACCTAATGTAATGCAAATCACATGCAAAGCAACATGTAAATTGCAACCATTCTATGAAGTCAATAGGTGAGGTACTATGCATATTAAAAGCACAGGACGATAGCCCCAAAAGACCTATAAGAGGCCCATGATACTAGCAGGGGACCTTCGATTCCAAAAGGAATCTGATAGTCAAAGAGAGAACATTGCTGCCAAAGAATGTCACCAAGCATGACGCAGGGACAGTGAGGTACGGGGACAGTGAGGGGGCAACAGAGAGAAACAGAAGCCAGGGCTGCTGCCTGCTCTCCCCATCCCTGGCGAGGCGGAAGTCAAAGCAAGTTCTCCTTCGTCGCCTTCCCATACTGATCAGACCTGATACTGATTGATTGGTCAAGCCCACTGAGTGACAGGGAGCAGACTGATCCGCTTGTACATTAGCCACGCTATTCAGGATGGCTCCCGCAAGCCTCACGACAAAAGCGCCAGCAACGCAGACAGAGCCGGGGAGGGCTGGTCACTTTGAACCCGCTGGCACCACACGCAAGACCGTTACAGGCTTTTGTAACCCCTGAAAGCTCTCTTCCTGTGAGCATCACATGCTCACACTCCACGCGTGCGTGTTTTGCACAGATTTGCATGCATCTGCAGACATGTGCAAAGACACACCCACAGACACGCAGACCCACACTTTCCGCCTCCACCGCCCTAAGGGAGCTGCGGGAGGGTTCGACCGTTGTGACGTCTCTAGGCCAGAGAAGGTCACAGGCTGCTTCTGCTTGGAGCCCTCCACTGTGTTTGCTTTCTGAGCCTCCATGGGCCTTCTGACAGGACTGGGGGACATGGAAATAAGTCAGGGGTGACCCTTCTGGTGACCCATAGCCTCGCCAGCCAGCTCCTGATTGCAACCTTCTGGCTGCAGTAACAGCCCTTAATTCAGGCCTCCTGGCTGCACCGAGGCCGGAGTTGCAGAGGGGCTGGTGGCAGTAAACAAGGGGGCTCAGACACCCAGGCCCACTCTCGACAGCCCGGGTTGGGGGGTGGGGGCTGAAAGACACGACAGGAGGGAGCGGGGCAGGAAGAAACAGAGGGACACCCTCCCTTTGGCTGTACGCCCTTCCTGTCCTCGGCTTGCCACCCACGCCAGTAGCTGGTGTTTTTCAATCCCAGGATGCAAACCTAATATGCACCGCCTGAACTCTAGTCCTGGAGCCCCTGCCTTCAAATTTCAAACCTGCCTCTGACATTGGGTTGTGGAAGCCATTCTCACAATTACCCTGTGATAGAATAGAGCATTAATACAGACCCCGACTCGGCTTTATATATCCACAGCACGCACACTGTTCACGAGGGCAGCACGTGTACACACACACACACACATACAGCTCTGCACACGGTATGCAGGACACCCCTGTACACCAGGGACACGTGGCTTTTCCATGTAAGGATCCTTTTCCATGTAAGGATCTTACGTGAGACAATTGACACGGAAGAGTCCAAGCACTCTCCCTGCTCTCTGGAGCCATACGCACCGGATGATCTCCCAACACACACAGGGCCATGTCAAGGACTCTGAAAGTGACAACTCTTCCCACCCAATTGTCTCTTTTTCCAGATGCTAGATCTGATACCCAGAAAGATAAAGTGCGCTGATTAGACTCAGCCACACTGCCGGGTCATGGAGGCAGCAGACTCGAATGCAGGTGGCTGGACTCCCAGCCTAGCATCCTTTCCGACACACCATACCACGACCACACCCCCATCGCACACATCCCCAGGTGGCTGACCAAAGTCCGGAAACTCTGGCCGAAGCCCTCCTCCATCAGAGCTCGGAGCTCCTCCATGACGTCCTTGCGGGTTAATTTACAGCAGGTACATTTTTATCACTAGATAAAAACAGCAATGATGACCTAAAGAGAGATCAAAGTCGGAAACAGAGGCAAAAGGCAAGATTCCGGGAGCCACACATACTGCGTGTGTTCAAGTCATTTCTAAAAGCTCTAAGAAACTGACTTGGAATGCTTTACGGACCTCCCCTGACTGAGAGGCCGTGTCCGATCCCGCTTCTTCTGACGGCCAGGCACCGCCCTTCCTCCGCCTCTCCAGCCCCAGTGCAAACATCTCCTATCTTTTGGAGCATTTGCTTTTCCACTCCAAGGTCTCTTTAGGTTTAAGGAGTTGCAAGACAAATAGTATAAAAAGATGAAAGTTGCTGGGAGGAAGTGGCCTCGATAAGCGGTTCTTTACCGGGCTGTAAACCCCAGCTCTGCCCTCTCTCTGGAGGGTTCGGTAGGATTGCCTTCCCAGTCCCTCCCGCGGCCGGCCCCTCCCGGCCAACACAGGATATCAGCCTCCCCACAGCAGAAAATCGGCCGCCTGAAGCCCCGAACCCCTGCTGCTTCTATACATATTAAACACGCTCCGTCAAGGTGACAGGGCTTAACATCTGACCCGCTTTCATTTTTCTTTTCCTTTCTGCGGACGCGGCGGTTGAGTTTACCGTTTTATTTATTTATTTATGTTTTACTCTGCTTGTTTTGAAAGCTTCCAAACGAAGCTTGGGTCGCATTTTTAAAAGTCGACTGCCAAACCGTTCTCCGGCTTCCCTTCTGAGGGCCGGCGTGGCATTTGTCCCCCACGTCTCCCTTTGAAAACCTGGATCCACTTTGCTGTGCAGGTTTACAGGGAAGCATTGTCTGGTCATCGCCCGAGACGCGGACCCCCATTCACGAGTGGCTTCAGGGTAACACCTTTCCCAGAATGCAAGACCCTCCGGTCATCAAGTCTCAACAGGATTAAGTCATCTGAGTTTCCAAGGAGTCAGTCTCTTTTATGAAAGGAGCTTTTAACCTCTTCAGTCCTGAGTAGTTTATTAGAAAAGGATCTTTCTTTGAGCCCCAGCTTGGAAGGCTGAGCTGTTGAACATGGGGCTGGGGTAGTTTTCCAAGTTGGAGCCCCCCCGCCAAGTCATTCACCCATTCATTCATTCATTCATTCACAGCCTTCCATTCATTCACCCAATAAAAAAGAGTAAGCAAATGAACATGACCCCTGACCTCAGAGAGCTCATAGCCTATTTGGGGAGACAGGCGATCATCAAAGGGCTGAAGCTGGCAGAGCTTCATTGTCACGGGAGGGAAAGGCACAAGGTGAGTCTGAGAGGCAGCTTCCTTAGTGCCAGGAGGCCCCGGAGGCCATGGTAAGCGTTTTGGTGCTCAGCGTAAGAACAGTGTGAGGCCACGGATCCTGCCTCTTCCAAAGGGGACAGACCCTTCTGCTTTGAGTCAAACGTTACTTCCATCCACGCTACAGTCGTTCCCCTAAAACAGAGCGCGTCTTTCCTGTTATGCCACCTGCAATAGCACCCTGACACCCCATGCCCCTGGGGAAGAACACAGGGTGGGTGCTCAGAGTCTGAAGTTCAGCAGCGAGAATGTGCGAAAGACGCGGGGTTCCCAGCCTATTCTGGAATCTCAGCCTGGCTGCAAAACAAATGTGAAGGGTGGTCAAATTCAACAGCGGCCTGTTCTGTGTGGACACATGGTGAGTAGCACAAGAGTCGCGATTAGAAGCCAAGACGACAGGTCACTGACCATTCCACTGCGGGGCTAGCACACCCTCCCTCAGGCAAGGCCATGGGTTAGTCAACCACCCCCTACCTGTCCCAGTGCAGGCAGCAACCCCTGCCCCAGGGGAAAGTAGCTTTACTAGCAGCCGCCCTTCCCAGCTTAACAGTTGCACAGAATGTGAAACAAGCCATGGTGTAATTAGCAAAATGATGGGGAAATATGCCAGCAATTCAAGTGCCATTAGAGCGCCCCTTAAATGAACACAGGGACAGCACTTAGTATGTGGGTGAAGGGAAAAACTCCAGCTAGGCCCCCACTTGGCAATCTTGCAAATGTCTTTCAGAAATCTCTAGACCATAGCAAACCTTTGGTTTGAAAACTTCTTCTGGAATCCAGCTCAAAAAACTCATTGTCACCTATTCCTCCCTTGTCGTCCATTTCACCTTTTCCTGCTGGTCATCAGAAGGAGCTGCTCAGAATGGCTTGACACTCGGGCTGGTCTCTGAGTAGCAAAAGCCCTGCACCTAGAAGGTCTCATTTTAAGACGTTGTCTGAATTACATTCTCCTACGGTCTAAGAATTGACCTTGTCCAGTAAGTGCTCTCATTGGCTGGACTCAAAAAGAAATGATGTGAAAAAGAGGGGAAGGAGAAAAACAGAAAACAAGCCAAATAAAATGTTAGACTTGTCCCTAAATCCTTCTCTTAAAGGAGAATGGATATTATATAAAAACCTCCCCAAGACCTGGAGCAATGCCCAGAAAGATGGAAGAGAGTCCTGGGATGTGTCACCAGCCACTGAAGGACAATGTATATTCATTCGTTCACTCTCCAGAAATGCTCTTTCCCCTCATCTTCCATCCTACTCAATGATACCACCACCCACCCAGCTGGCCACGCCAGAAAACCAGCACCTGTCCTGAGCCTTTTCCCTTCTCTCACTTGCCATAGCTAGTCGTGCTTTCAACTTCGCCTCTTAAAATGTTCCGTCATCTCCCCCCACCATCGCCGTCCCATTTGGGCTATGCTTATGTTCTCCAAGAGGTTATTATAGTTTCCCCCAAACATGGGCATGGCTGGACCTCTCATTCCATCCAGCTCTCAAGCCCGAGAAGGATTTGCTCCAATCCCCTCTTCTCCAAGAGCCCTTCTCTGGTCACTCTATCTAAAATGTGACTCCCCGTCACTCTTAATCCTTGCCACCTCATTTTCTTTCAACACACATTGTGCGTGTGTGTGTATGATGAGATATATATACGATACAGCACACAGTTATATATCATATATTTAGTTATACATATCATTCAGTTCATATATATATATGTAAATAATACCTATGGTTGGCTTTCTCTTCTATAAATATTTGCTAAACAAATGAAGAAATGGGTCTCCTTCCCCCCGGTTTCACGCATCATCTGGTCTACCCTCTGTACTGGCGAGACTCTTTCTGAAACCCAGAGTTGACGGCATTATTTGACAGCTGCGAATGCTCCCGTGCCTTGCAGTTACCCACAGAATGAGCCCGACGTGCCAATGTGGCAACCACAGTGGGCCACGGCCTGGCCCTGCCACTCCTGCGACCCCTCCTGTGCCTCATCCCCTCCTGTGCCTGGCACCTCACCTCTGCTGCCCGTCACAGAACCCGAGAGTGTAGCGTGTGTACTTGTGTCTTCTCTGTGTCCTTCCTCGGTCTAGGAGCAGGGATCACATCATGATCATAGTTTCCTGAACACTCGGTGTTTGCAGCACTGGAAAATTCCTTCTTCACGTTAGCTTTTCTTACCGTAAAATAAAACAACCCCCGTAAAAGAAATGAAGGCACATTCTTTAGATCTCTCCTCAACTGTCTGCTTTCCTTGCCCCTTCCCTGAGATCTCTTATTTGTTCAGAAATATATATATATATAGTATATGCATATATGTAAAAAATAAAGAGGAAAAGAAAAAAAAGTAGAGTACTGAGACATGAATTTTTCATCCAAATGAGAAAAAAAGAACCTCAAAAAACTGGCCTTTGTTTTTTCATGACATTGATTACATAACTGCAGCCTGAACTCGGAGGACAGAGAAGTTGGCAAAGCCACTCGCCCACCATGAGCAGGAGGAGCGCTGGATGTGTCCAGTGAATACAAATGGCAAGAAGCCAAAATGGACTGGAAAGTGCTTTGGGCTTAGAGTTTTATTTCTCCGGAGTGACAGGAAGACTAGCTGGGAGACCAGGAGGTCTCGGGCCCAGCCCGGGCTCTGTCCCCCATGCAGCCAAACCGACACACAGATGCATCGTACACCCCACCCCAGCACGCCCTCCCCTCCCCTCTCCCGTCCCTCCAGTCCCCGCTTTCCTATCGAACGACTCCATCTGTCCCAAGACCAGTTTCCTTTTCTTCGCTGTTTTTTTGATGAGCCCACGCCGAGCAGAGACAGAGCCAGGAGTACTGACTGCTGGGGAACGTCCAGGGACACCAGCCACTGTAGTCAGCTCCGCTCCCACCACCAAAAGCCATCAAAACAAGACCCATACCATAAACCGTAAAAATATCTGGAAAGGAGAGTGGATTCAAGCTCGAAAGGGGAGAAGAGGCTAGGTTGCAGCACCGGGCAGCTGGGGGCCGTTCACTGAGAAAGGATGGAGCTTGGGGGTCGGTCCCCAGCTCCTGTCCCCGGTAAGAACGAGAGTCAGGCGGGAGGGGATGCTTGGGGTTGGCTGAACCTGTCAGGAGATGCCGCGTCCGTTTTTAGAAGTGGCTGGAGCCAGCGCAGGCTTAGTCCCGGTGGGCTTTCTCCGTGAATCACCCGCTGGGCTGCCCTACGGAGGGAGGCTGGGGGTGACGGTGCCAATGTGCTAGGCTCTCGCATACTCCCTGTTCCTTGCATTTGAGCAGAGGACTTTGCTCTACCTTAGAAAAGTGTGAAAATGTCTGTTTTGAACTGTGTTGATCTCCTAGAAAAGTCTGGAAATAGAACACTTTCTATGCCTAAGACTCCCAGGAAATATTTCAGCAGGTCTCAGCTTCATGCTCGGCCTAGCCCAGGAGGAACACACGCATGTCCTTTCGTTCAAATAGCATAGTCCCGGTCACAGGCGCTGAGATTGGGGAATGGACAAAAAGGCACAAAATCTAATCCTCTAGAAATTTACTTTCTGGGGCAGGAGAGGGGAGTCAGAAAACTAAAAACCAGAGGAATAGCAAACTCTATGGGGTGTTAGTTAGATAGGCTGCACAGAGAAGGTGACATGTGAGCAAAGAAAGTCCTGAAGGACAGAGCAAGGGAAGGTGCAGATACCTAAAGCAAAGATTTACGGTGACAGCAAAGCTTCCTGGGCGGCTCACACCCCGTCTTGCCCTGACCCCGTCTTGCCCTGAGGCACGAGGAGCAAACGAAAATGAGAAGGGAGGAGAAGAAACGGAAACCGCATCACCCACTGTACTTGTTGCATCTGGTGGACCCTGGAAACCGTCCTCGGATTTGGTTACCGTGTTTACACAGCCGGCAGGACACACACTGTTCACTCCGGGCTCCCTAGAGCCGCAGGAATGGTCCCTGCTTTCCTGGATTCCTGAGGCCCCCGCATCCGGGTGCTGGAGCTCCACCCCACGCTGGGGCTCAAGAATTCCCCCGGGTTGTCCAAAGACAGGGGCCTCCAGGACCATCCCAGGCGGGGCCAGGTCTTTATCTGAACCAAGTGCTCTCCTGGGTGTTGGGTCAGGAGGGAAGGCATGGGAATTGTTGGCTGCACCAAGGCGAGAGGTAGCAAACTGAGCCGACTGCTGGACTCCGACGGCCAAGAAAGAATCACCATGTCGAACACTGGCTGCAGGGCCTGACCCCCGCGAAAGGCACAACGAATGTCGCTTCTGATTAATGACAACCACTTGCTGCAACTCTGTTCCAGGTACATGAAGTTTGTGCCTGCCTACCAAGTATGTGACATGCAGGGGTGTTTTTCATGCAATCCTTTCTCTTTCCTTTTTCTTAACCAATTTTTAGAATGCAACTGCTGAGGATTAGAATGGTTCCATACCTCTCACAAGTTGACACAGTTAATAAGTGGTGGCCAGAATTTGAACTCAAGCCCATTCAGTCCTAAAACTTGAGTTCTTGATCTTTGTGCTCCAACCTCTATCTACTTTGAAGGGACAGAGTCCAGGAAACCCCTCCTGGCCTGGTGAGCAAGCCGACCCTTCTCTTTCTGATTTAGAACATCAGGAAGAGGATGGTTTGTGTAGTCAAGATTCAAGGAAGGAGGTTATTCGTGTACATGAACTTCAATAACTTCTAGTAATTATTTCCAGAGAGGCTGTATTTCTTTTGCCTGCTAAGGATAGTACCTAGGATGTCGTGAAGAGCAAACAGAGGGTTTAGAGAGTTCAGACAAGTATTCGTGCCACAGTCGGAAGCACCCAGTAGGTCCTCGGTCTTACAAACCCGGCTGCATCTGCGATCCCCATGCAAATCACGTGATTTGCAAAGCGTCTCGGACCAAATATTTATAGCATTGCGGGGACTCATTTCTCATTTCAGTGGCATGGAGAGTTGTCATAAGAAAGGCTTGAGTGACCTGTGGCCTCAGTATGAAAATAAAGAAACAAAAGGCCCAGGAGGTGAGAGGTCCTATCTGAAGTCACTCCCCGAGCGAGCGTGCAAGAGCCAGCAGCCAGGGAAAACCCAGTTCTCTCTGCATATCACATGCCACCCAGCTGAGCGTGCAGGGAACAGGACAGCCTTCTTTAGCCCCCGGGCTAAAATCATCAGGCAAGCAAACAAGGATTCATACTCGGAAGACAAAAAACATCCAGCTCACCCTAACGCTTCCCCACCACCTGTCACCTGAACACCCCAGACGCAGAGCCGCATCCAGACACATCCTGAGAGAATCCAAATAGACCTTTCGGGCCTGGGCTGGGCCCCCTCACCCTGTCTGAGGAGGCAAAAGCAAACGCTCCTCCTCCCAAGAACTGACCAAGCAGTGGGTGGACCGGCCTGGGCCAAGTCAAACAGGGACATGGCACCTGCAGGCATTATTGACAAACTGGGTGTGTTAAGGGACCCAAATGGGCTGCACGGAGAGCGCAGGAGAGCAGAGAACTTCCAGAATCTCTCCTTCGGCCCCGGCTACCCCTGGTAAAAGGCCCAGGTGTTTCGCCTCCCTCCCGCCCTGCTTCCCTGCACTGCTCCGAGAGCCCGGCTGGCTGTTTAACGAGGCAGGTTGAGAATTTTCAGCCTCTAACTCATGTGTTCTAATCCTATTAAATATGCACCGGCTTCAAAACTCAGCTTTTTCAAAACTTGCCTCCCCACCCCCAGCCACCCCCCACCCCTCCCACCTCGCCTTCCTTAGTGCAACTTGCTCCATTCCAGCTTGAAAAGCCATTGCTCAGTTGTTGGCAGGGCTCCCACCGGCGTTTTTGCAAGGATTTGGGCTGTGATTCAGCTACCTGCAGCTGTTCCCCAGTTACCACCCACGTAAAGGAATTTCTGATATTAAAACGGGTGACAAACTTCCTCCCCCCTTCCCCCAACACATTAGTTTGATTGACATCCACAGCCCAAGCCACCACGTTCACCCTCGCTGGTTCTCCCTGTTCAGTCAACGATACGTTTAATTCTACCTACCGGCCCCCCGCACGCCATGCCATGCACACACCTCCTCTCGCCCCCGAAAAAGACCATCGATGTCCCGTTTGGGGAATATTTAAAAAACAATCTACTGGGTCTCTTCAGAGCTAAACTGTGTCCTCTCTTCATTTATTCTCAAATCGAATCTTCTTCCCACCATTGAAATAAACCTTCCTCATTTCTCCCCCAGTGTGGAATGCCATCCAGCGGGCGTGGGGAGAGGCAAGGCGAAGAGAGAGGGTTGACACCAAAGATCCAAGTTCACGTGGTTCCACGGAGCCTTTCAGAGCTAACGCTGGAGGCCACCTGCGTCTCTCGGAGTGTGCAGAGATGCCAGGGTGTTCATTTGGACCAGATGGAATTGTCTCGAGCAGAGCGTACTGAGCAAGTAGCCACAAAGCTGGGCACAGGCCGGAGCTGCCCGGCTTCAGCTACTTTCTTTTGTGTGTGTGTTGGGGTTGGCGCTGGGGGGGCCGGAGGGGGCGGCGTGGGCAGACGGGCATGCAAACAGTGCAGGTGGCCCGGCAAGTCAACTGCCCATCCTCCTCCTGGCAGAAGTCCCATCTCTCCCTGAGCTCGGCAACTATATGCTTCCTTTTATAGGAGGGTGTAACAGAAACCAGCACGACACCCACAGAAGCCTAGACTTTAGCATTCAAGGTACCTACCTCCAGAGTGGACACTCCGAAGCAGGCTTTTGATCACTGAGCACACTGGAGCCCCTGGACACCGAGTCCCCAGGCTTTCTCTGCGTTTCTCTAGTCTGCCTGGCAGACACTCTGCCGGGGAAGCATAGAACGGCCCCATCAGTCCCATCAACCCCAAGGCCGTGTCCCCTTGCTTCTGGGCAGTAGCCAGTAATGTGACCCTTCAAGGCAGTGCCAAACCCCCCTGTTGGGAATTCAGCCAATCTTGGGGCTCTTCAGGGAAGAAAAATTCCTTTCCCTGACCTCTGCAGGTGATCGGATTGAGGTCCCTGCAGCTTGAAATTTGATTTGATCTTTGATCTCTGCTTGCGCAGCTGCAATGGTTATTATGTGCTATAAAGTGTCCCAGCGCCCTTCCCCACTCACCTGCCTTCCCATAGCGAGTGCTTGGGGCCAGGTATTCCTGAGCAGGGACAAAATATTACTTCTCTGTTTTTCTCATCCTACACTCCCTCCGTTTCAGCCCTGCCTTCTAATTCCCCTCATTCCCAGGACTTAACCTCAAATTCCAAGACTGTGGACATTTTCAAGTCCTTCTAAATGAGAGCATGTGCTTTCAGGAAAAAAAAAAAAATTCTACATGTTAACAGCCAAATATTTGACCAAGGTTATAGGCCCAGAAGAATGCTGCATGTGTCTAGAGAAGTTCTTGTAGGAGAGTGGTCTTCCAAGTAAGTTTTCCTGGGTTTAGTTCACTTCTCTGTCATGGTGAGATCATTCTGTGGCAGGGAGATACGTCTAAGGATGCAAGTTTAATACAATTCGTCAGACCTACTTCCTTTTTTATTAGTAGCAACTGACATCATTATAGGTGAAATTTATCAAAAGCTTACTGTGTTTTGGGCACCATGTTAATTGCTCTACCTGCGTGGACACTTTGAAGCCTCACAAAATCTATGAAGAATATTCTATGATTCTCTCGTTTTCCAGATGAGGAAACGGAAACTTAGAGGGGTTAAGTAGCTGGTTTAAGATTACACAAGCAGTGAGCCAATGAAGTTGGGATTCCCCCGTGGGTCTGTCTGATCTTTGATCTAGTTCTTAACCAAATTCATATGCTTTCTCTCTTTGGTGTTCTCTGCCTACACTGCAAAATTACACTATCGGGAGAGCAGAGATGTCTTGTCTACATTGTCCACAGCCCGAGCAAAATCGATTTAAGATCTATTGAGCAGCTACCTTGATTTTAATCTAAAAATAAGATAAGAATGACATGTTTTCCCTTTTTCTCTTTTTTTTTTCTGTTTTTGGAGACAGGGTCTCACTCTGTTGTCGGGGCTAGAGTACAGTAGCACCATCATAGCTCACAGCAACCTCAAACTCCTGGGCTCGAGCCATCCTCCTGCCTCAGCCTCCCAAGTAGCTGGAATTAGAAACGCATACCACCATGCCCAGCTAATTTTTTCTATTTTTGTAGAGATGGGATTTTGCTCTTGCTCAGGCTGGTCTAGAACTCCTGACTTCAAGCAATTCTCTTGCCTCGGCCTCCCAAACTGCTGGTATTACAGGCATGAGCCACTGCACCCAGCCAACATCTTATTATTATTATTATTCAAATCAAAATTTTATTCAGCAGCTTAAACAAACATTACAAGACTTAAGTCTACCTTTTTAAAGAAACACCCACATTGATATAATTTGGAAACTTTCATACTACCATGTCACTCCTGGGTCCCTACACTGATCTTACCTTTGGGCCTAGACTTGGTAAGAAGATTTCATTGCTATTCTGTGTCTAGCAAAGTCAAATGCTTCTCTGTTGACCTTGTGATTCAAGTCTGCTTAATTAAATGTTTTAGCTAGCATTTTTTTTTTCCTTTTAGTTTCCGTGAAGTGCCAGGCATTAAGAAATCACTGCAGGTGTTTTAAAGCTGTGGCTGTCATTAGTCACTTCAAGGAAGGGGACCATTCCTGTGCCTGCTCAGGTCCTGATCTCACCCCCTTCACTTAGGGTTTCATTTCCCCATATTTTAGCTCCTTTCACTCTCTGACGTCCTCCTGCAATGTCCTTATGGAGGAAGCCTAAAAAGAATTTGTGTTGTGCTGTCTCTCTGCCTACTGTATGAACCCTGAAAGTCTGTCTTCCCGTTTAGAAGTTGTTCCCAGCCTCCTGCCCCTCACATCTTCCCTTGTGTCATTTTTCACTGGGCTGAGGTCTGTCTTAAGTTTCCCCCATTTCTGATTGCTAACTTTGGTGGTCTTTGCTTACTAAAATACGATGGCATGCGCTCTCTTAGCATCTAGCAACCTCGACAGTGGAGTGATGACAAAGAACAGAGTTACAAGACCTCGGTGTAAACAAAAAACATTGTCCTCATAAAGGAGGCCGCAGTGGCCTTTCCACTCAAAAGCATTTTTCCAACTTTTTGGTATCAACATTTTCAAACTTTCAGGAGAACTAAAAGAGTCATACAAGGATCATTTATAGAGTTAGCCCCTGGACTCAGTAATTGTTAATATTTTTATCATATTTTCCTTTATTGCTGTGAGTGTGGGGTGTGTATGATTCTGGATTGTTTTGTTATGCTGTGTTGCCGAACCATTTGAAGATAAGTTGTAGACTGCAGGACACTTCGCCTCTCCCGGGCCCAGAACACCAGCGTCCCCCTGGGTAACCCCATCACCCTGATGCACCCAAGAGACTAGAACATGTTGTTCACATTACCTGCTACCTAGCCTACATTAAAAGCCCCCAGTTGTCTTAAAAATGTCTTTTAGAGCTGTTTTGTTTTAGTTTTTGTTTCCGTTTTTTACTCTGCACTGGAAGTAAGGTGACAACTATCCTGGTTTGTCCAGGCATGTCCCAGTTTTAGCACTGAGGGTCTGGGCAGCTTCCCCCTCAACTCTGTCCTAGGCACGCCGGGATGGGCCATCAACCTCACCAGGAGCCAGTCAAGTCTCATGCATTGTACGTGTTTATTATATCTATTTAGTATTCAGTCTCTTTTAATAATATACGTAACCAGCTTTTACCCAGAAAAGTCAAGTTTCTAAACGTAGCATGCGAAGAAGCCTCCCAACACATAGGGTGAGACTCGTCGTGGGTGGTGGCGGTGGTGTCCACGGAGAACCAGCCCAGACATCCCTCGCCGGCTTGCCAATAGATCCAGCCTGGCCGGTGACGACCTCTGCGAAGGAACCCGCTTTCCTGCCACCCCAGCAGCGTTTCCCTTTTGTTCCGCTTTGTTTTCTAATGGTCTGGTTTGTTGTCGTGCTTCAGACGTGTTCATGGTCGAGCTGACAAATGGAACCGTCAGCACCGGCAGCACGCGAAGCCCCTGAAGTTGAGCCGTCTGCGCGCTCCCGCCCCCTTCCTCATGAGCCCGTGTCACGGTGAACACCAGGGAGCCTGATCCTCCTCTCGTGTGCCACTCCTGGGGTTCAAGGCCCGGCTCTGCATATAATTGAACAGGGCAGCCTTGGTCAAAGCGTATCTCTTCTTCAGGCCTCAGTTTCCTGATCCGTAAAGCCATGAGCTGCTATGGCCTAACAGACCACAAAGAAAGGCTGCTTTCTTCTTGGTTGGCCACATTTCAGGCCCTCCCAGGAATAAACACCTGGGGTCCCAAGCCCTCCCTTAAAATAGAGTTAGAATCTGCTTACTTGTCTTCAGAGAGCCACCTGCTTGACACAAACCTGACAAATCCAGGAAGGTCGGGACACGGGCGATGAGCAGGCTTTGAGGGTTGGCCATGCTCTGCTCCCGAAAAGTGCAAGGGAGACACATGGTCTTGCCCCTCGAGGACGGTTCCTTCCACCCCGTCCCAGGAAGTGCAAAGAACTCACTTCTCCTCACCCAGTGTCTTTGTGAAGTGAAGGGGAATGTTGGAAGAATGGTTAGATGCTGGCTGTAAACTAGCCGTGTGCTCTGCACTCCAGACTTAGGCTCGAGCTGCCTTCTCAGTGTCTCCAGCTGGACGTCCAAGAGGCATCTCAACCTTCAGATGTCTTCAGCAAACCATTCCTCCCCAGCCTTCCCCAAGCATCGAGCAGCAGCACTGATCAGCCGGTGGCTCGAGACAAAATCCCAGGAGTCATTCTTGACTCTTCTATTTTAGCTACATCCTAAATCCATCCCATGAGCTCTACCTGCAAAATACAGCTGAGTTGGCTTCCTCTGCATCAGCTCACCTGCTGCCCCTCTCATTAAAACCACCACTGCCTTTTGCCCAAGCTACAGCCACGATATCCTGTATGTCTAACTTTCACTCTTGCTGCCCTCCTGTCTAATCACCACTCGGCAACCACTGGGTGATCTTTTAACAACCTTAAATCTAACCAGTTCACTCTCTTTTCCGAAATCCACCAAGATTTCCCACTGCACTGATGACAAATTCTCAACACCTCGCCTTGGCCATCCTCTTCCCCCGTTTCCCTCTCCCGTCTTGCCCCATCCCACGGTCCCCTTAGTGACCGCACGCCAACCACACGAAGCCTCCTGCCCTCCCTCAAATCCGTGCGTCAGATCCTTCACTCATGCTGCTCTTGGCACTTGGGCTGCGCTTCATCTCAATGCCACCTTCACCACCTACCTGCCACCCTGCACCCACCAGCGCCGCCCCGCGTGACTTCTCTCCACCTTCCCCGCTCACACCGTATCATGAGTCTCGGGCATTCGTTTAGGGCCTGTGCCACGGCCCCATGAGAGCAGACGTGAAATAGTTTGGATATTTTAACACTTCCTAATCTCATGTTGAAATCTGATCCCCAGTGTTGGAGGTGGGGCCTAGTGGTCACAGGGATGGATCCCTCATGGCCCGGTGCCCTCCCCATGGTAATGAGCGAGTGCGCAGGAGAGCTGGTTGTTTAACGGAGCCCGGCACCCCCTCTGCTCTCCCTTGCTCCCTCTCTCGCCATGTGCCGAGCCTGCTCTCCTTTCTCCTTCTGTCATGAGTGGAGGCTTCCCGAAGTTCTCATCAGAAGCAGATGCCAGCACCACGCTTCTTGTACGGCCAGCAGAACCATGAGCCAAATAAACCTCTTCTCTTCATAAATTACAGAGCCTCACTTATTCCTTTACAGCAGCACACGGCAGACTGACTCGGAGCACGCGTCTGTGTTGTTCGCCAGCGCATCCCGGGTGTCCAGAACACTCCTGTCTCAAGTCGGCACTCAATAAACGTCTATGGAATTCATTGACCGGTGGAACACCGTTATTCCAGTGAAGGCAGACAAGAACGCAGGGCCTGAGCAAAAACACCTTCTGCCCTTGCCTTTGTTGTGGCTGTTTCTAATGCATTTAAAAATAAGATTTAACTGTTAGTGCATTTCTGCCAAGATAAAATGGCACCCTGTTGGTTTCCTTTCTGGCTGTTATCACAATCCATTATTATCTTGTTCTTTTATGTGTCATTACCTCTCTTTTGTCTGTCTTCACCATTAGGATGTTTGTTGAAAGAGTAAGCAAATAAGAAACTAATCAGAACTGGAAATTCCGTTGAAGACATCGTGAGCTCCTCAAGGGCAATAGCTTTAGGGTTTTTTCTTCTTTGACACTCACTAAAAGCCTAACGTAACACTTTGTACTTAGGAGGAGTTCAGTAAACATTTCTTGAGTTGAGTTTCACTGAACAGGCAAAGTTTCAGAGATTCCATGTCCTAATTAGAAAAACTCTCCTGGAGAGAAGAAAGGCACTGGAGGAGGAGTCTGTCCAAGACAGGTTCCCAGCCTGGCAGGAGACACACAAAGGGCTCAATGGGCTCATTTGCATTTTGTTTTGCATAAATATGCATGCAAGCCCAGTGGCTGAGCTGGAGTCTCCAAGGATGTCAAATGGCAACTGGCTGTGTTTTCAAGTAGGATATTCAGGATCTCACAAATAGAAGATTCCCACCCCAAAGAGGATTCTTCATCTCTCCTGGTTATGGTGAGACGCACTGATCTTAACTGAGCAAGTGTCCCTTGACTGGACCTTCCCTGTTCCCGGGTCCCCCTGGCCACTGCCAGCCCCTTCCCCAGGCTCAACCCCTGTAGGGACCTTGGCCAGCCTGCCGAAGGTGTGGTCACGTCCAACAGGCCCCTGTTGACAGAGCTTAAAACAAACCTCCCTGTTCACACACAGGCCCTGGTAGCATGGGGAGAGCCAAGGCGGGAGACCGACTGACTCCGTACTGGCTGAGGCCACCAGTACAGAAAAGTTTCGAAAATATAAAACAGCACTTAAAAAACAAACCAACACAGCTTATCTTTTCTGAGGCCAACACCGAGTGCTGGGAAGGCTCAGAGAGGCCATGGGATTCTTCCCCCGAGTTAATCCAGTTGCCCTGATTTGCACGGGATTTGCATAAACAGCACGTTGTATTCAAGCAGCCCTCACTTCAAGGGCCAAGATTAAGGTTGAGGATTTGTCCCACCCACGGTAGTTTTGTTCAACCTCCACTGTTTAGAAGCTTGAGACACCTAAAATAGCTCTATATATACTGGCCGAGGTGAAAAGGACACAAGTGTTGGTGGAGAACCCGCACGGGCTGCGGGAGGTGGCTGCAGGGCTTGGTCTTCTCTCCCAGGAGGGGAGGAGGTTGGACAATAGGAATTGCAGGGTCGCTCCCAAACCTCTGCAGGGTGCCCAGCCCCGGGATGGTACTGGAAGCAAGATGTACTGTAGCCAGATTCCCGTCGCGCTAATATTTGCTGAAGGCTTTTCTGTGACGGTGACTGTCACGTGGGGAAAGGGAAGAGAAAGACTAGACTGGACAAGGAGTAGGTTGGGAGAAGGAATGTGGAATTCCTCCATCAGCCCCACCACCATGCCCCTGCTAGCCAGTCAGCAGGGACAGGCTCTTTGAAAGGCCTACACTGAAAGCCTCTCTCAACTTTGAGCCAAGTTGCACCTCCTCCCTGTATAAGAAACCACAGCATGTAGACTCCCTTGTTGGCCCTGGTCAGCTGTCACTTTACAACTCTTGATGTCAGGCTCAACCCCCAGCCCTCCCGGATGGGCCTTGCCACACACAGTGGGCGCTCCCAGCGGTGGCCTTTCGAACATCCCGTGCTTTTGGACTTGGAGGAGGTTGCCTTGGCCCAAGTACTCGTGTCCACACCCAGATAGCCCAGCTCAGCTTCTGAGATGTGCCAAGCAAGACCATGAGCACACAGGGCTACCCCAGACAAAATGAACAACAGGTGACAACCTCCCAAGAGCAGATGGGGCAAACCTGCAGGACACTCGCGAAGGGGGATGGAGGAATCAATGTCCGAGTCTCTGACTCATTCTCCTCAGTGTTCTCAATATGTGCAAAGAGTACACGCTGCTGCTGAGCACATACATGCAGCTGAGCACATGGTGCACCGAGCTTCCTGGAAACGCTGCCCTGAGAAGAGGTGGGAGGAGAGGAGGGAAAGGGAAAGGATAGAGCCCTGAGAACTTCCTGGCTTGGCTTCCTCTAAGTGCCACCCACTGGATCATTATAGAATCATCTAGGTCACCTCCCTACACCTGTGCACCATGGTAAAGGGGAAGGAAACTGGACAACAGTGACACAAACAAGCAAAACCAGAATACTGGTATCCGGTCAGGCGCAGTGGCTCACACCTGTAATCCCAGCACTTTGGGAGGCTGAGGTTGGAGGATCGCTTGAGGCCAGGAGTTCAAGACCAGCCTGGGCAACATAGGAAGACTCCATCTCTACAAAAAATAAAATAACAAGTCGAGCATGGTGGCGCATACCTGTAGTCCCAGCTACTTAGGAGGATCCCTTGAGCCTAGGAGTTCGAGGCTGCACTGAGGTATTCTATTCATTCTAAATCTGGTTTCCCTAAACATTTTACAATCAGTTTTTCTCCTTTTCTTTTTTTCTTCTGCCCTTGGGGTTTGTGGGAGGGAAGGACCTGGGGATTCCTGGAGTCTTTCTGGGCCTGGCCACCTGGGAGGAGGATTTAGTGCTTCGTTACCTTATAGTGTAAGGAAGCTCTTTGGGATTCAGACTCTAAAATAAAGAGAATTTGCTCACAAGGAGAAGGGGTTTGGCTTTCTAGAGTCTTACGATGCCCAGGAACCAAATTTGCATTTTAAAGACGTGGAACAGAAAGTCCTATTCCCAGTTTTGACGCTGACCCCCTGTGAGGTTTAGGTGCTTGTGGATTTCTTAGCCTAACTGTAAACAGTTTTTAATAACTTTAATTACCCTGCTTCACTTTTCTATTTTTTTCTCGCGTTCTTTCTTTTTTATATATATTTTTTAAATTAGCCTGAACGCTCAAAAGATTAAAGTTGGGAAAATGTCCTAATGCCCTTTAGCTGGTGTCTAGTTTACAACCCAGGTTTCCCCTGAATCCATGAATTTCCACCGTAGGATGAGCAATGTACCTCCTTGGACTCCCTCCCGCTTACACCTGAGACCCGTGCGCACCCGCTATTTATTTACAGATCCTCGGGATGCTCTTCTCTCCACCATGAAATGCTGCCAAACTCCAGGAACTAGGGATATGGGAGGGGAAAAAAAACATATTGTTGCAATCCCTTCTTCCCCCTGGGCCATTAATTGTATCCTGCTGGGAGCCCTCAGTGGCTCTGGGTGAGCATGTGTCAAACACATTTCCCTCTTCCCAGCACTTGCCAAGGGTGTGTTTGCCTCTTATTTTTGAAACCCCCTCTTGGAAACAGGGAGCAAGTCAGAGCAGAGGAAGGAGGGGGAGGAGACAGTTGCAGGGGAGGGGCAGGCGGGGCCAGGCTCTGGGCTAGAGCTACTCCAAGTCTGATTTCCTCCCTGGACAAAGGGTGGGGGCAGTCAGTTCTTCTGCGATGACCAGCTGGTGGCTGAGCAGGCAGGAGGGACCTACTGTGGTGACCGGAAGTTAAGAGGATCCAGACTCAGTTGGGGTTCTCCTTAAATGACAGAGCAGCTGATTTTTCCTCCAACTCCCTCTTCGCTGGTCCCGAGGCCCCCAGACGACCCCTGCAGTCAAACACACCGCTTCCCTACCAGCTGTTTTGAATTCTTCCGAGAGAGCAGAATAAGTAGAAAAATCCTTCCTGGGTATTGATTTTCCCCAGAGGGCAAAAAGGTATACGACCCAGGGACCAGGAACAATGGATTGTCGTCTGTCACAGAAAGGAGCAGTCACAATCTGGGCACCCTGGACGCTCGGTTGGGGCTTCCTCAGTTGATGTAGCTCACGTGGAAAATTCCTGCTGGTCAGAGTTGCTCATGATGCCGAAACATGAGACCAAGTCAAGCTCCGCTGGTCTCCTAGAGGGGCTGGAGGCATAAGGCTGTGGTTCTCTGCCTCCCAGCTCAGCCTCCTCGTCCCATCAGCCTTAGCAGTGTAGAAAGAAATCAAATTATTCTTGCAGGTCAAGGCTGGTTCTCGGAGACACTGCATCTGCAAAATGCTGAAGGGTCATCTACCTTTTCCCAGGATCTAGAGAGGGTCCAGCCTCTCCCCTTCATACTTTCATAAGTGGTATCTCCAATCCTGCACTGGGCTGGCTTACCTTTGGGTGGTCTTTTTTTTTAATTTCATAATATTACAGGGGTACAAATGTTTAGGTTACATATATTGCCATTGCCCCACCCGAGTCGGAGCTACAAGCGCGCCCATCCCCCAGACAGTGAGCACGCACGGGACCCGCTGGGTGTGAGTATACCCCTCCCCTCCTCCCCCTCTTTGGGTGGTCTTTAGGGGAGGTTGTAGCACTTGCTGGGAAGCTACTGGCACAGCATAACAGGGCTGTTAAAAACCCAGGCTTAGAGGCAGACAGGTCTTGACTATATAAGAGTCAAGACTATATAAATAATTTTATCTCTTATTAGCTACATGACCTACCTCATCTGAGCGTCGTGAGCTTTAGGGCAGTCATCTCTCAATTTATTCTTAAAGGTTGAATGTGATTATGTATGGAAAGCATACTGGGGAGCCCGTGGTGCTCAGAAATCTTACATATTTTATTATTGCAAATAAAGTTAAAAACGATGAGTGACATCTGGAAGCCCCTGTTGGAACTGTCACATTTACCGACGCCATCTCCTGGTGACGTTGCTCCTGCTCCAGTTCAAGGTCATCTCCTCTTGGGGTTGAGAACACATGGGCACACATGCCCATGGGCCACAGCTCTTCACCATCCATGAAAACCCAACTCAAACGGAGACAGGCAAAACAAGGCCACGTCTGACCGACTCCCCTCGGACCCTCGCTCGTCTTCCGTGAGGGACACCGCCCACTTCTGCACTCACAGGCACCGACCCTCCTCCCGCCACCCTCGGCCTCAGCATCCGACGTCCCGCTAGACCAGCCTCTTGAACCCAAGTCACAGCTGGCTCCTCGAGGCAGCCTGAAGCCTGACACCACTTGTAAAGAAAACTTTTCTCTCCGCTGAAAATGCACAGGGCCCCCTCTGCCTCCGTCCCTGCCACTCCCCCGACATTGTCCTACTACTGTTTCCGTGTAGCGCATCTGGCCAAAGCAAACAGCTCTCTGCAGCCAGCTCTCCAGCAAGCAGCTGCAATACAGAGTTGGCAGGCGGTGTCAGGAAGCCCGGCCTTCCCCCGCCTGCTCGCCCTGTGAGCTCTCCTGGAAGACACCAGAAACGAAGCCTGACCTTTTAATTAGCGCTCTCGCAGGGCCCGACCTCATCCTCTGGAGGAGCTGGACCTCCCCCTGCAGTCCCCTGCCATGGTCCTCATCCACCTTCCACATGCTGGGTGTCTGGGATCAACTTCTCTCCTCTTGGAGAAAAAGGAGAGTTTACTGTGAATATAGGATGTGAGGCGCTAAAGGAGAAGCTATAAAAGTTTATTAGTATCCTGTATTAATGGCTTCCTATCTGAATTTGAGGTGTGGGGACAGATGGGGACCTCAGATCTAGAAGTAATGAGAAGAGGGAAAATTAGAAGAACAAAGAGAGGGAGAAAGAGAAGAAAGGAGGGAACGAGGGATGAAAGGAAGGATTTTTAGCATCCTTTATCAGTCAGATAATGTGATAAGCGTTTTACATGTGCTTTCTCCTTTAAACTCTTAAAAGGCTCTAGGTTTTAATTATCCTCATTTTATACATAAGACATTTAGGCCCCAAAGAGAAGTGATTTCCTCAAGGTCACTCTGTTGCTAAACAGCAGAGCAAAGACAAGAACCAAATCAAGCAAAGACAGAACAAGTTTCTGGCTTCAAGAGCAGAAACTTTCCAACAGGTTGCTGCTGTTGTCCAGTAAGTAGCTTAGGGACACTTTTTCAGTGTCATCAACTGGAATAATGAATCTATAGGCTCAGTGACCCCCTTCTGGTTTAACAATCTTGCATACATTGTTTTGGCTGAGGTTGGCAGACCCCAACTTTGTGGTGTTCCTAAGAGCTACTTGGAGGCGGTAATGGTGGTAGTGGGGGCGGGGGTGAAAGTGACAGTGGCAGCAGTACTGGTGGTGGTGACAGTAGTGGTGATGATGGTGGGGTGATGGTGTTAGTGGGGCTAGTAGTGATGGTGGTGTGTTGATGGTGTTAGTGGTGATGGTGATAGTGGTAGAGGTGGTCACAGTGGTGGTCATGGTGATGGTGGTAATGATGATAGTGACAGTGGTGGTGTTGGTGATGGTGGTGGTGTTGATGGTGTTAGTGGTGATGGTGGTGGTGGTAGTAATGGTGATGGTGATAGTGGCGATGGTGATGGCGGTGGTGATAGTGGTGGTGGTAGAGGTGGTCACAGTGGTGGTGATGGTGGTGGTGGTAATGGTGTTAGTGACGATGGTGATAGTGGTGATGGTGATGAAGGCGATGATGGTGTCAGTAATGGTGGCATGCTCTTGTTGTTACTAATAGCAGTGGTGGAAGTAACAGGAGACATAGATAAACCAGCTAATTTTCTCTAACATCCTCCCTTGCACTACATTCCCCGTCTTTGTCTGATTTTGTAAAAAAAACAGCCAGAGCTCCAAATCTGTGTTTGTTGGTAGCAGCATCTGTAAAATGATATGACAGCCTTATATTTATTTATTTTAAAAGGATGTAAGGGAAACAGCTTCCCTTACTCAAATAAAACACAGAGTCCCCAAGGCTTTAAAACTGGAAGCTGATCCTCCAGGTGGGGAGATGGGGGTGACCAGGCAATGCCAGCATCTCTCCTGAGTGTCATCCTCCCTTCACCCTCTTTCCCTCCGACTCTCACACCCACAGCTGTGCCAGCCCAGGGTGAGTCCCTGTCCCTGAGAGCTCTGGCCCAAATGTGGCCAGCTATTTTCCCTTGGTTTCCCTTAGCCCGTACAAGGGAATTTAAATGAAAGAGAGGGAAAAGAAAACCAAAAGGAAAACAAAGAAGACGCAGGAAGTTTAGGCAGCACCCAGATTGCCAAGCTTGCTCCTCTGAGCCTTCACAGCTAACTCCCTCCCAGGGCCACCTCCCGTGTGCCAGTCCACATCTTGGCTGTCTGACATTCTCAGCCAAATGTGCTGAGACACTTTAGGAGACCCCTTCCAGGGGCCATGCTCCTTGGGGTTCCCGACTTGTCTCCCCGTGAAAGGGGTCATAGCGCTTCCCATTACGTATTCCTCTAGACACTTGCTGCTCTCAGGGCAAAGATCGCCCATCTCAGCAGCCCACCCGGGGGGTCCTAACACAGCCACAGCTCCATTTGCCCGGATGTCCGGCGACACTATGGCAACCACCGAAACCAATGAACGCATCCTTCAGGTGACAGGCCTGGCTCCCGTCGCTGGCCTGAGAACACAGCAATCTCATAAGCACGTAATCACTTTCTAATGAACTCATCGACACCCACAAAGCGGTCGAGCAGCCATCCCCGCGAGCGGCCCATGGCAGCAGCGGGGTTGCAGAGCCTGGAGCCGGGACCACCTTGGGCCATCTCCCTCGACCCTTGCTAAAGTCGATATTGAAAAAATGTAAAAGGGCAGCTCAAAGGAAAATAATTCAAACTTCCCCACGACTGCAAACTGGGTTACTTTTGTGACAACTGACTTCTCTTTTGAAGCATAAAACATAAGGTGAATAGAAGTGCTGTGCTGTGCACTTTTCTCTTCCTTTTGGTTAGTGATGTGTTCCTGGGTGGCTTTGGGGAAATCTTGGCAGACAGCCAGTCCTCGCTCTGGTGTTGCCAGCTGACTCGGGGTCTCCCCGTGTGGGCACGCCGGCCCGAGGGTGTTGCAAGACGTCCCCCCCCTTCAGCTCCACACTTTCCTTTCTGCGACTGCCCCTCTTGTACCCCCCATGCAATTGCTGCTCCCTTTGGAATGCTTCGAGAGACACATTGATAAGGGACACAAGGATGGGAAGATGGAAAACAAGTCCGGGAAGAATATCTGGCACATTTTTTCCCTTTGCCGTTCAAGTAACAATTTCTGCCTGGTCAGTAAAGACAGCAGATTTTATTTATTTTGCTAGCCTCCTACCCTATTCCCATCCCAGCGGTGGGGTGGGGTGGGCTGATATTTTCTTTCAAGGCTGTACTAAAAATTCCAGCCTCCCTCCTGATTCTAACTCCAGGGTCACCATTACAGGCAGCCAGCGCCTCCTTGTCACTCACGAAATGGCTCCGACGCGACGGTCTCTCCCCCGTGCCGTTGGAGGTGGCCTTGAAGCCTTTAGAGACACAGGAGGTACAAGACGTGCTCTCTCTCTCTGTCGTATCTCTCCAACGCGGTGCTTGGGCGCTGCAGTTGTTTCTTTTTAGCAGGACATCTCTGACAAAACTCCCCTTTCTCCCCTGGCGTTATCTCACTCCCTGCCGCGAAATGAGCCCTAATCTTTCCCCAGAAGTAAAACTGTTTCCATCCACCCCCCACACCCTCGGCTGCTGGGAGAAGAAGATGAAGCCTGGGAAATCTGCAGCCTGGTTCCTCGAGGGTTAAGTTAGGCCGGATTTGGGAAAAGAAGAACATCAGTTCTGCCCTGATCCCAGATGGAGAATACTAAATAGTCCCTTCAGCAAGTCCACTTGTTTGGTTATCTTGGAGTGCACGTCGGGGCTAACTCATCCTGGCCAGTCCTTCCGGATGTGGCCTTGCTCAAAATCAAGCCCTACCCGGGGGTTTTGTTCCCTGGGGCTGCCTCCTCCCAGGCTGATAAAGGGCTGCATCATGGATGATTCAAGAGGCCCGGTGATAGCTCACGATGCCTCCAGCCCCAGCTGACCTCACTCTCCAGTTGTTGACAGGTTTGGTCGGACTGGCCAGACAGCTTCCAACCAGGCCAAGACAAATGATCTCGGGCTTTCTCGCCCCTTCTGCCTCCAAGTCCTTCTCCTGGGCAGCAGCTCACCTCCAGGACCCCCTACGGATCACCTCGAAGATGCCCCTTCTCCCATAGACAAGCGAGGATAGACCAGGATAAATCAGACAGTGCCTGATTGCAACACCCCACGGCACGGTGACCTTGTTGGAGGCTGGCATCAACCTCTGGTCCCTCCTGACTTCTTCCCAGACTCTCCCCTTCCCACTCAAACTGTGCAGGGCCTGAGTAGGTGGTTTTGAGTCCTGACTCACTTTAGAAAGCATGCAGTAAGCCCCATCCTCTTGTGTGCAGAGAAGACTTTACACTAGTCATGACACACACACACAGGACAGCCAGCTTGCTCTCCAGCCAGGGCTATGGTGGGAGATGGTGGCCTCCTTATGGTCCATACAGCTGGTAGCACTGAGGGCTGCCAGCTCCTGGGGACCACTCGACCCCTCGGATCTCGAGTAGGGTGCTGGGACGGGGTAGGGAGATAGCAAGGCAGCTCTGAGGTCTCCACGAGGCTCCCAGACAGGCTGGCCCAGGACACAGTGTTTCTTTCCACGACTTCTAGAGTTAAGCGTCGCTTTGGAAACCCTGGCAGGGACGGGAAGTGCTGGGGGCACGCGGGGAGGAATCCTACCCCCCTTTCACCCGCACAGCCAATCCGCGGGGGCCAGGACTCCGACCAATGCGAAGCTTGGGCTGTGTCCATCACCGGGCTCCAGGCTGAGGCTGACAAGTCGCCAGGTCCTTGTGTGGCAACTTAGTCCACGGAGTTAGACTCAAGGGCCTTAGTAATAACAATGAATCACGGTCCCTGACCGCCGCGTGATGCTCTGCTGTTCTCAAAATGCTTCGCGCCTACGTTGTCCCCTCCTCATGCTGGGCCTGGGAACTGGGCGGCATTACCCTCCCGCCTCTGCAGAGAAGGAAGCCCAGCTCCATGAGGAGCAAATTGAGGACACGAACCTGGAACCTCTAACTCCGGATCCTTTGCTCCTCCCTTGCAAAAGGAGTTTAACTGGATTTGGGAACGGATAGTACTTTGCTGCAACGTGGGGATCGGAAGCCTATGGGCACGATGATGAGGTTAACAAAGGCAAGGAGACGAAAGAGTGGAGGACATTTTTCTTTTTTAAACTGCTTTGCCTCAGCACATTGTAAATTTAACTATTGCTTCATGTCGTTAGTCCATAGTTATGGCATAAATGTTTCAAATACTGTTAAGAAAAAGAAAAAAAAATAAGCCATTAACTACAACTCGAGCCACTATATATATATATATATCTATTTATATGTGTCTATATGCTGATATATATATGCACACACATGTATATCTCCTCTAGAGTTGTTCTATTCCTTTATGCATATATTATATACAATCTCCTATATTATGTATCAATTCTATATTAATATGTATTAGTCCATAACTTTTTTTACTTAGAACATAGAAAAGTGATGGAAATAACTTTCCTATCCATAAATAGGTGTATATTATTTTTTAATGGTTGCCTAGTGTTCCATTGTATTGATATCATTGGACACTGGTATTCTTTTCAGTTTTTCATCATTGCAAATAATGCTATAATGAAGTTTCTTCTGCACATATCTTTGTGCAGCTATTTATTTTCTCAAGATAAATTCCTGGAAGTGGAATAACTCGGTCAAAACACACCTTCAAGGACAGAGTGGTTCATGCTGTAATCTCAGCAGTTTGGGAGGCTGAAGCAGGACGATTGCTTGAAGCCAAGAGTTCGAGACCAGCCTGGGCAACATAGGGAGACCCCATCTCTACACAAAATAAGAAAAATTATCTGGGCGTGGTGGCATGTGCCAGTAGTCCCAGCTACTAGGAAGGCTGAGGTGAAAGGATTGCTTGAGCCTAGGAGTTTGAGGGTGCCATGAGCTATGATGACGCCACTGAACTCTATCTTGAGTGACAGATTGAGACCCTGCCTCAAAAAGAAAAAAAAAAGCACACATTCAAGGTTTTCAATATATTTTGCCAAAGGATATTCCTTTTCACAGTCCCAGGAGCAGTGTCTAGGAGTCAGAGGGCCTAGTCAAAGATCACACGAGTAGGGAGGAGAGCCAGAGCGTCAGAGTGCAAGCCATGCCTGCAGGGAACCTTGTGTGACATGAAGCAAAGATTGGACTTTGATTTCTAGGGATTACAGAGGCATTAAAGGTTTTGAGCAGAGCATGACTTGGCCAGAAGTGGCAGAAGCATTGGGAAGGACAAAGGGGAAGGGGCAGAAACTGGAACAGCACAGAGCCCTGGCCCAGGAGAACCCAGGAAGATGGAAACCGACAAGGCTGCATGGGGCAGGGGAGGAGAAAGAGGAGGCAAGTGTGAGTCTTGTCCTGTGGGACAGTAATTGCAGCTGATCCAGAGATTCGGAGCCTGAGCAACTGGAAGAAAAGAGATGCTGAAAATACAGCAGAAAATGGCAGGAGGGAAATTTAAGAGAAGGTCAAATGTGTTTTGAACAGTTTGGTTGTTCGTGTCGCACGATGCTGTTGCTCAGGGCTGGTTGCTTAGGAGAGTGATCCGGGTCCGAGGCGGGTTTGAGATTCCGCCTCGAAACTCACAGCTACGGCTGCAGAAGTGGATGGCGTTGCAAGGAGAGGAGAGCAATGAGCAGGAGAGATAACACCAGCCCTCAGAGTGGGA
>VBSM01003215.1:4177927-4228000 GCA_008086735.1 Cheirogaleus medius | reverse complement strand
GGATGGATAGGTGGGTGGATGGATGGATGGATGGGTGGATGGATGGATGGATGGTTGGATGGGTGGATGGGGTGGATGGATGGGTGGATGGATGGATGAATGGATGAATGCGTGGATGGATAGATATATGGGTGGATGGATGAATGAGTAGGTGGATGGATGGATGGATGTATGGATAGATGACAGGCGGAGCCTTCGTGGGAAAGAACCCTAATCCATACCATACCGTCTAGTCCTAAACATTCTCCCCCAAAGCAGGAAGTCTCTAGTTCTAGTCCCAAACACATCTTCCAATAGCATTCATCACTTATCCTGGCCCTATGCTCCTTATATCTTGGTATCACATGTCCCATAATATAATATATACACCCTTTCTTATTTTTTCCCTCCTCAAATAAGGACTTGTATGTACCTTACACTCATTGAATTCCAAACCAAATCATGTTCTCTTGCTGACTCTTCTAATTCTGTTAGCAAAACCACCATTTTCCTTTGCCAAGACTGCATATTAGGAAATCATTATAGTTCCTCACTTCTAATTTGGCCCTCACATGCGACTTGCAAGCCCTTATGAGCCCACCTCCTGTTGTCTTTCATATTGCTCCCATCTTTTCATGTCTACTGCCACCACCTATCTTAGGTCCTCATTAACTTCTCACTTAAGCAGTAAGCATTACTTCTAAGTTGGTCTCCTTAATTCCATTCCCCCCATCATAAGATAATAGGATACTATTTACTCTGGATAAAGTTAGAATGCATTCCCCCACACCCCGTGATAGTTCCTGCGGTGACTCTGCAGCACCCTACAGCTGAAGCCTCACTCCTGGTGCCCTCTAGGAGAAGGCTGCTGAGTGTGTGCAGAAAGCAGAGAACTTTGAGATGCTAAAGTGAGTCCCTTAGTCCTCATTGGGCTATAGTCACTTCTAGAGCCTCAAAGCAATGGGAAATATTCTCCTTTTTTCAGCTCTGGTCCCATAGTATCACCTAGATATACCCCATTGCAGACTTTGAGCATTTTCTTGCAGCTGCTCCTTCCACAGGGAACCAGGTTGGTGTCTGGGGCCAAGCTGGGGAAGTGATTGCCGTTCTATCAGCTACCTATCCCTTCCTCCCCATCGCTCTCCCAGGGACCAAACAATCCCCTCAGCCCTCGAACAGACAGACAGATGGGAAGACACAAAGATTTAGATATAGATATGGATATATCTGGGGATTTCACTGGCCCAACAATTTATCAGGCACAACCAGTCCAGGACAATGGCTATAGACTGTTGCTATAAACTTTTCCACATGGAAACTTGGAGATCATCCTTCATATTTCAGTATCTAGTTAACTGGTTCTGCTGACTCTACCTCCTAAATATCTCTCATACTTGTCACCTTCTGGCCATCGCCATTGTTCACCACTCTACTTTAGGTGCTCATCATCTAATGCTTGGACTGTTGCAGCAGCCTACTGATGGGTGTCTCTACTCCTCAGATCACCCCCTCCTATCCACTGGCTCTTAACATTACAGTAGAAAGGTATAAACATGGTCATTTTATTCCTCAGTTTAAATTTTTCACTGGTTCCCTTTGGCCTCGGGGTAAAATCCAAACTCCCTTTATTATCGGGCCCTTGCTCCTACAGTAGTTTCCTCTACAATTATCTTCCCAATAATTCCCAATAATTCTTCCCAATAATTGGCCAAATCCCCTGGTCCCCATTCACAGGGGTTCAGACATGACTATGTTAGAATAAGAGCCTGTCCCATGGCCAGAGTCACTTAGTCCTGAGTGGGCATTTGGCCATGGTTAGATCATTGAGTCTTCTCGCCAGGGATTCTGTGCAATGTTCAGCTTGGGGTGGTTCCACCTATGTTGTCCACCATGAGTTATAGGAACCTGCTGGGCGGCAGAATGATGGAGCCAGCAAACACAGAGAAGTGGGAAGCAGAGCCAGAGAGAGGGGCCTGATCACACTTGAATCTCTTGCCCCAGTTATCTCTGAGGCAAGGCTACATCCCTCCCCATCCAAATGCATCGCCGTCCAACACGTTCCTGGACCCCACGAGCCACTCCAGCATTCTTCCTTTCAAGTCCTCTTTTTATGTGTGCAACTTAGAGCAGGGTTCTCTGTATTTGCAACCAAGGATCCTAACTATGCACCCACTTTTATCATCTCCGCTCCCCGAGGCCAGGTCTATGTCTTAATCATCTTTGTTATCCTCAGTGCTTATTTCATGGCTGGCACTCAAAGTTTGTTGAATGAATAATTGATTTGGTACCAAACATCACTTTCTAGCAATCTTCTTTTGGCTGTTTTTCCGGCTCAGAACCAAAGAGAAACTGCATAACAATTTGATTTAAGAGATATTTATAGCTTTCACCTCTTCTCTGCCTCCAAGAGCAATGGCACCTTCTCTCTGGAGAAAGTGTATGGTATCAGAGTGACCACAGCGGTCTTTTAATGCAGCTAAAAGTTTTAGTGCAGTCTTGTAATGCCTACAACAGACAATCCCACACGCCATCTCATTTGATCCTCCCGACAGTCCGATGGGGTTGTGCTACTATCATAACCATCTCCCTTTTCACAGATGAATATACCAAGGCCTGGACGGATGAAACAACTTGCCCAAGGGTGGGTCAAACGGTGACACTGTAACTCCAGCGCAAGTCTGCCTGGCTCCGATCCAGTGCTCTTACACTTTTGCTCTGTGGCTTTCTCATCAGAAGCTCAGATTTCCTGAACTTCTTGGCTCTGTTTTGAGATTAGAAGAAAGCCCCAGAGTGTGAGCATGAATTTGAGATCACCGTCCTTCTGCTTCTAGTCACTTCTGACAGGTCGGAAAAAAGCCCATCATCCAAGCACCTGTGTAGACGGTGAACAGTCCCGGTGTGTGCCGGGACTCCTACCAGACAGCCTTTACTGCCAGCAACGTGGACCTGCATGGGGCAGGGGACACGCCTGATTTTCCAAGAATGTCCCCAGCGTGGGACACAATGTGCCCCTCCCCCACTCGGCACCCACTGCCCTCCTCCTTCTCCATCCACAGGAAGGTGATTTTAAGAGTTGTCGTTCTAAGGTAGGATGGGGCAAGGGAAGGGACCCCAGGGGAGCGGGGAACAAAGAGTTAAGGCCGCAGCTGCCAGCACACGCAGTGTAGAGTTATGCTCAAACTGTTCCCACTGGCGACCAAGTCAGCTGTCATCGGAGAACAAAGAATCCCCCAGAGCCGCTCAAGTTGTGTCACACCCGGGAAGCCCTGAGAGCTCCCTGATTAGGATTTCTAAATCAGCCCCATCGAGGCCTGAAGAATGAAGCGGAGGAACAATGAGCGGCCACATTCACACAGTCCGCAGCCCGCCCCTCCCACGGGGCCTCGGAGGCCACTTCACCTCTGTCGTGAAAATCAAATCTCAGCGCAAGCACCCAGCCCGCTGGGGCAGTGTCCAGAGAGCCTCGGGAGCGGAGTGGGGGCTTCCCTGAGCAGGGGGCTTCAGCTGCTGTCACAGTATGGGGCTGGGGGGTGAATAAAGAAAGATCCGATACAAGGATGGGGGCCCTGCAGGCACACCAGGGCAAATTTGGCATCTGGGGGTCAGTTCTTCTTCCATTTCAACCAAGTCCTGGTGATGAGAGCTTTGTGCTGTGGCCCTAGAAAACCCCGTCCTGACCAGCAGCCCCCAAGCCTTAGAACTCCTCGAAGATGATAGTTGAGGCCACTAAGAGGCCAGGCGTCCTGAGGCATTAGCAAGACCCCCGAGTCAGGAAGATTTCCTATTCCCTCCCAAGCCTCCTGCAAAATGGGGCACTCTGTTTCCAGAGCACCTTAAATTCAAAGTCTCGACTTAATCTGCATCTGAGAATACGCACACGGCCATTGTAATTCCAAGTGTTGTTGAAACTGAGCGTGCCTTTGTTCAAGGTAAGTGTTTCAAAACTACCAAATTGTTACAACCTTGAATTTGCATGTATTTTTAATATACTGGGAGCCTCAAAAAAAAAAAACAAAGGGCAGGTGAAATCTTTCAAATTCTGAGCACTCCTGGTTTTCATGCAGACTTGAATACTTTTCCTGTTTTTCTACCAACAGCCAAAGTCATTGCCTAGGACTGAGCCCTAGCTCCAGGTGTTAGGACAGGGAAGCTTTAGGGAACTTGAGCTCTTAGGGGGAACCTCTAGCTGCAACCAGGAAATTCTGGCTCCTCCCTTCCTGCACGTGGCTGGATCAGCCCTGTAATCTTAATCTGTGGGCTAGTTCACGGAGAGGCATCAGCATACATAATCCCACCTGGAGCCAGGTCTCCATGGGGTGGCACAGGAAGCTTTCTCTGCCTCCTGATCTGAATCATGCCTGTCACCAGCTGGAGTCACAGAAGATTCACCTCCATCTTCCAGTGCCAAAGACCTTTAGTATTAATAATACCTGCCAATTTTATGGGACTTGTCTTACATGTTAAGCGTGGCTTGCCATTTAAACTCATAACATTTAATGCTCATAACCCTATTTAACAGAGGAGAAAAACAAGGCTCAAAACTCCCCTAAGGCCACGTAAGTAGCAAATGGAGAAATATTGGCAGAGTCAAGATTTGAACCCAGCTCTGTCTGCCCTTCCAAGCTCCTGGTCACTCGTTTCCTGGATCCTGTGTCGTCAGGTGAACGTCCAAACTAAATTAAAATGTCTTCAGTTTGTAAAACTGACCTTTTCCTCTTCTGTTCTCTGTGCTTGGGAAGGATGGAACAAGATCCTCCTCTTGCTGTGGGGGCGTGAAGGACTCAGGAGCCAACCCAATCAGGTCCAAAGCCACCGCCACTGCCGACATGGTGGGGACCTACAGCCCATCACCTGCCTTCTCCAAGCCCCAGTTTCTTCATGTGCGAAAGTCTGACGGTAACACCAATCTCGCTGGGATATGGTGAGGATTTGGGGAGGAAGCCTGAGTAGAAACGCCTGATAGACATGCACCCTACCCGCGCTGGTTTCTCACCTCTCCCCTCCCCGGGTACAAAGGTAGGTCTGACTCCGGCGGGGCAAAGGCAACATTGTAACTTCAACATTTGTACCCCTGTAATACTTTGAAATAAAAAAAATAAGATAAAATAAAAACTAAAGGTAGCTATTAACTCCTTCCTCAGATCTTTCTGGTCTAGGTTAAATAACTCTATAATAAAGCAGAAACAGTCCCCCTTTTCTTGCTCTTTTTTAGACTATCTTTTATTCCCACTTAACATTCTCGAATCCTGGCAGGACTGACCAACAAGAATTGTTGCCTAGAGATGAGCCTTCAGTATTCTGGATATTAGGGTCAAGTTGCATGTTGCTCTCATAATCCGGAGTATAAATCTGCCCTTGATTTTGGCAGACATGTCTCCAAGATTGTCACCACTATCTGTGGATCCAAGGAAGAGCAAGGGGCACTAAGCGAGAAGGGGACTTGTTAAATGCAGGAAGGTTAATCTGACAACGTGATTGCAAAATTCAGTTGAGGATGATGACCTTTATGCTATTCTCCAAGGTTCTTTTAAATTGCCTTGGTGGGAGGCGTCATAGACACGACGGTTGTCAGGCTGGGAACCGGGTATGGGGTGGGGGGGTGAGATCAGCAGCAATGACCACAGTCGCACCTGTTCCAGGGGTAAGAATGCCAGGCTGAAACTTGTTCTCAAGGGACTAACTATAAGAATAAAGCCAATAAGAGAAAGAGAAGAAACATCTATTCCTTCAAGGGAAACAGAAAACAGGCAAATGCCCAGGAAAGGAAGAGTGTGGTCCAGAGTCCTTCCAGGGTGCTGGCTTAGCTGTAGGGCGAAGGCTCTCGGATGGCCACCACGGCCCTGGGGACAAGGACAGTCCAGGTGCAAATTGTGAAACCCTGGACATTTGTCTTTGGTGCTGTTCCCTGGTCCGTATTTGTTCTAACTTCCGGTTTTACCCTTATTTCCTGAACCCAGTTTCACACTGTCTCCTCCTCCCTGACGTACAACCTGCTTTCCAAACATTCATTCATTTGTCTCCGGCATGGAATAGATGACAAGTGACAATTTAAAACATAAGCCCCCCTCCCACAGTTATTTACATCTGAAAGTCAATTAGACAAGAAAGTTGGCTCCACAAATGTTTTTGGAACTCTGTCCCCACGCGCTGAGACAGGCACTAAGGATACAGAGCGGACAGAAATGCCTCCTTCCTTCCCCAAGAACACAGTACGCTCATTGCGGGGGACTGGGGCACAGCAGCGGGCCTTCCCAGAGTCCTGACACTCCATCATTCCAGAATCACCCGCTCTTGCCAAGCGTAAGAGTCCCAGACACGGCCCCTCCAGGGCCCCTCCTGCACATGTCCCCACCCACCCAGGGGGACTGTGACAGTAGCTCCTCCTCAACCCAGCCCTAGCCGTCTCGCCGTCTCACTGTCTCACTGACCAGGGGAGGCCCGTGCAGAAGCAGCCGAGAGCGCACTGGCCTGGGAAGCAGGAGACCCGGGTTCTAGCCCCGCGTTCTCTTACCCACTCTATCCGTGACCTTGGGCAAGTCTTCGTGACTATCTGTGCCTCAGTTTCTCCTTATAAAAGCAAAAGGATCTCCTCCAGCTCCACATTCCACGGATTGAATGGGATGGCAAGTCATTTTGTCTCTGTGACCACTTTGCTTTTTAATAAAACTATATATATGCTGAACGGCAACATTTAAGTCAACAACAGACCACATATACGACATGATGGAGGTCCCATAAGATGATACTGCATGTTACTGTACCTTTTCTATGTTTGGATATGCTTGGATACACAAATACTTACCGCTGCGTTCCAATTGCCTACGGTGTGCAGCACAGTGGCACGCTGTGCAGGTTGTAGCCCAGGAGCGGCAGCCTATACCATGTAGCCTGGGCGTGTAGTAGGCTACACCCTCTAGGTTTGTGTAAGTGCCTTCTCTGGTGTTCCCACAGTTATAAAACTGCCTAACAATGAGTTTCTCGGAGTGTATCTTCATCATTAAGTGATGCATGACTGTACACACACACACACATACACACATGTGCATGTATACACATGTATTTATATACGCGTACTTGCCATCCCCTTTAATTATTTACCTACACTATGTACACACTACACATATGCTATATGTAATAAATACATACACACACGTGAGTGTAGATAACTTTTTTAAAAAGCAAAGTAGTCATCAGAGCCAATGTGAACGGAGGGGAGGACAGATTTGGGTAAAGGATGCTTACAAAACAGACATCTTCTGTTAAGAAGCAGTGCCCTCAATCACAGAATATCTTCTTCATATAAAAGCCGAGGACCCACCCAACTCAGTCAGAGTCAGGACTGTGTCTGCCACTCTTCGGACAGTACCTCTGTTCTAGAGCTGGGCGCACAGGTACCTGACGTCACTTTCCCGGTCCCTGTCTGAGCAGCCCACTGCCTGTGCGCTCTTCCCACCCCTATGTGCACGTGGGCAGTGCTGGTTGTTTCTGGGCTGCCCAAAGGGAATATTTGCATTTAGATAAAAGTGCAAAATTGGTAAATAAATTGTTGAACTTTAATTAATGATAATGATAATGATGAATGCTAACGAAGCTGTTTCCAGACAGTGAGTGAAATGTCCAGAGGACTTTCTGCATCTCAGACCACAGACAGCACTGGAGGGTCCTCGCCTCATTTATGGACTCACAGAATGCCCAGGTTGGAAGGGAGCTTAAGGCGTACCCAGTCTCATCCTGCCTGGTAGAGGTGATTTTCTAAACCACGCCGGCAGGTGGTCGTGCGGTGTTTGCTCACACACGGTCACAGTTGTGCAGATATTATAAACCTGAAGGTGTTAAGGTGTGGAGGCCAGTATCAAGGCATAAAACTTTTTTTTTTGTCCTGTGTGTATGCACCACTGCCTAGTAAATGACTAAAGAAATGTACACCTTGTACAGGGAATCTTTTCTTTAGGACAAAATCCAACAGAAATGCCACGCAGCAGGATAAAGCTCATTTCCCCAAGTAGTTCTGAGAAATTCAAATACAGTTGGGAGCACATGGAGACTCATTAGACATCTGGGGTGCAAGTCAACCTGCTCTCCCTTCCGGAGGAATCTGTACCCACCCTGCACAAGCAGGTCATCTGCACCCATCCCACGAATTACAGCTGGTTGGATCCCCTGACCCACAGGCAAGCAATTCAGCTCACCAAGTGAAAAAAAGATGAGGTGGGCCAAGCGCATTCCACCCTTGGGGGTTTAGGGATTAGAAAATGGAGAGAAAGACCTGTTGCCAATCAGCAGGTGGAGTTGAGTAACGAGGTG
Organism: Cheirogaleus medius; assembly: GCA_008086735.1. Classification (NCBI taxonomy): domain Eukaryota; kingdom Metazoa; phylum Chordata; class Mammalia; order Primates; family Cheirogaleidae; genus Cheirogaleus; species Cheirogaleus medius. The sequence continues at coordinate 4,219,717 of VBSM01003215.1, read as the reverse complement.
AGAAAGAGTCACCGTCTGGGTCTGCGTCTGCAGGGTGCAACCAAAGCCATGTGCACAATGTTACTGCACCCCAGAAACTACGAGTAAATACAGCAGAGCAATTCTGAAAAGGGCTCATGAAGCAGATGCATGAGCAAAGCAGAGGAGAGCGCGTGTTAGGCTCCCGAGAGAGGAGAGAGAGGGAAAGCCCAGCAGGTACGACTCCCCGGGCTCAGTCCTCAGTTCTTGCAAGGCCCGGCGGTACCGGGTTCCCTGTGCGAGCCAGGTCTAGTGCACATAACACACGCTCAAGACGCTGGAAATGCAAGTAACATTAACATTTCTAGATAAAAATGTAGAAGTGCAAATTGTGAACATTTCGACGTGTCCTGTCATTATTCCATGCTCACTCAGTAGCTTTGTATCCTCAATGTACTACTTTCTCAGGCTACTGCTCCTGCATATTTTAGATCATAATCTCTGGAGGTCACAGGGACAATTTCTGTCTTTTATTAGTGTGACACCTACCACCATGATATGTTTACAATTTGGGAGTTTGTGGGTTTTTTTTTTTTTTTAGCATCCTGCTTCAAAAATTCAAAAGGATTTTTACCAATTTTAAAATGCCCTCATCTCACAAGCTTTGTGGACCTGCTTGAAAAAGACTTTAATCTCTCTGTAATCCTAGCACTTTGGGAGGCTGAACGCTGGGAGGATTGCTTGAGGCCAAGAGTTCAAGACCAGCCTGAGTAAGAGCAAGACCCAATGTCTACCAAAAAAAAAAAAAAAGAAAAGAAAAAGTAGCCAGGCATGGTGGAAGGCACCTGTAATCCCAGCTACTCCAGAGGCTGAGGCAGGAGGATCGCTTGAGCCCAGGAGTTTGAGGTTGCAGTGAGCTGTGATCACATCACTGTATTCTAGCCTGGACAGCAGAGCAAGATTAAAAAAACAACAACTTTAAACTCTATGTACATTCTAGTTAAACTGGAAACTACCCAAATGTTCATCCACAGTAGAATGGAAAAATAAATTGTGATATTTTCACACAATGGAATGTTTCACCAAAATGCAAATAAACAACCTGAAACTTTATGCGACAATCAGGCTGAATGTTGAGTAGAAGGAGCCAGACACAAAACCATCCATACTGTATAATTTCATTTACATAAAGTTCAAAAATAAGCAGAATAGATTGATGGCATTCAAAGTTAGTATAGGAGCTTCCCTTGGCAGGGAGGGAGAGGGAGTCGCTGGAAGTGATCACTAAGGGGCTTCCCCTAATGTTCCAGGGGCAATCCAGGCATGAGTTACACAGGTGTGTTCAGTGCATGAAATTCATCAAGCTGCTCACCTGTGATTTGTGCACTTTTCTGTAAGTATATTATTATACTTCAATAAGAAAGCAAAGGACTAGATGCATTAACGATGGTAAAAATAAAACCAAAATAATGTATAGGAAAACATGCAGATTTTACAAAGCAACTTCGAGACGTCCAACACTTTGCCCCACTATCGTTTTGAAAACTTGAGGCAAAGAAATGGAACAGGAAACTACTTTGTTAAAACGTTGGCTTTAGAAAACTGTTCTCTTCAGGTTGTAAATTCTGTCTGTCCTAGAAGGTGGTTGTTGACTCATCCGCTTTGGTGGGAAATAATTCGTCATGACATTGTTAACTCAGCTCTAGGTAACACAACATTTATAAAGTGCATGCAAATCTTCTTACCACAAAGAATGGAGCTGAAGTTGTTTCTTCTTGACCCGAAATTTATTTTAAAGTATAGAATGACAGATTAACTTTAGAAAAACAATACTAATTTCAATACTTCCTCTTCATAAACTAAAGCCTATCCAAGATATCTTTTTTAAAAAATAAACATTGGACAATCTTCTAAGTTTTTCCCCCCAACAGTTCTAAGCCAACCCTCAGTTAGAAGTGGAGACGTATGTGTCCAGAGTGATGCCAATTCATGCCAATTCCCTCTAAGACAAACTTATGTCTTGAAAGCCTGAGCTCTTAGAAGGCTGGGCATGAATAAATGTATTATTTATGCATATATGCAGATAACAAACGCACAGAAGCTCTCATGAGCCTATTTAGAGAGAGGCACTCAACTTCTAATGGCAACAAAGGACTTTCGTTTCATGGACAAGCATTTTATCTTTAAAAAGAACACATTCTCAAAATTTTCATTGTCCTTCCAGTTTTTCAAAGCTACTGTCTAATCTCCTATGCCTTGGGAGATAGATTCCCATATGTGAATATTAATTTTGTCTCTATTACAGCCAATCCTCTTTTAAAAAATTATAAGTAGGCTCGTGGAATTAATGAATTGAATCGAAAGTGCTTTTTGATTTTAAGTGTTAAGCACTGCTAAGGCTGCTTAGCTCAGAATCACCGTCAGCCTCCTCTCGGTTCAGGGTCCTCTCAGGCGGGCAGGGTAGGAATTACTCCAGGCTCTGTGAGAGCCACAGTGGGTCTGTATTTGACTCTTCTACTCAGGCACAGTGCCACAGTGTGACCTGGCTAACTGAATCATCTGGGTACTTGTGAAAATGCAGATTCCCAGAGCCCTCCCCCAGAGATTCCGAAGAGGCAGGTCTGGGCGGGAGACCCAGACTCACCTTTGTATTTTAACACCCCAAGTGACTGATGCAGATCCGCCCTGGATGACATATTGAGATGCATGCTGTACGTAACTTCTTGGACTCTTCATTAATCAAAGAAGGAGGATCAGATACCCTCAGAGACCTGGCCACTTCCTCCATCCCCCAATTTAATTCACTTCCCCACGTCCAGTCTAAACACCAATCCCAAGTGGGGAAAGGATTTTATTCCAAAAGTACTTTGTAAAGCTTACTTGGAACTAAGAACTCATGTGGCTTCTTTGCTCTTTCTTTTTGAAAGGTGCTTTGGGTTCTTATTTAACCTGGCAGGCAACAATGTTGCAGCGATAACTATTGCATGCAGGGTTCTGAGAGGAGAGGGGTAGAAAAGTTAAAAGTCATTGCCACATTTCCCAGACAGGCATCATCTTAGGCAAAATGTAGATGGGGGGAAAAAAAGAGAATTTTGCTTAGCAACCACACTCCTCCCCCTTTCTGCATTTTTCTCTCTCCTGGAGTCCTTTCTCTGAGGGTGTTATGGTTTTCTTAGCCTTCACTCTACCCGTCTCAGGTCTACTCCTAGTAATCAAATTCCCATTACCTAGGGCAGCTAATATCAGCTAAGATTTAAGAAAGAGGCAACTTGATTGACTCAGTTCATGCTAAAGTGTGAATGACTGATATAGCTGAGCAATATTTAATAGCCCTTACAGGTGAAAGTGCCTCTGTGATCACATTCCACTTCTTCAGTTTCTCCTGGAAGAAGGAGCTTTCCTTCTCCTGGAAGAAGGCGCTCAAACACATACCTGAAAGATGTCCTACTTACGATTTTAGAGCCGGCCATCCCGCTTAGAAGCCATGCCCTACCTCTTGCCATAGTCCTACTAACACCCCCGCACTCAGAACCAGAACCAGCCACACTCTAATCTGAACTCTTGCAAGCACTGCCAAAACTATATGACTCTAATACAACTTTGCCTGCTGTTACTTCTTTACTTGAAACCCCTAAAGCTTTGACCTGGTTTGCCCATGAAAACATCAGAATTTCCTCTATTATTTTGTCCTATTTTTCTTCCTTGCTCATATTCCTATGTAAATCCTAGGCTTTCCCATTTCCAAAAGTCAATATCGATTATATGAAAGAACAGCAAAGACATTCCCAGCTGCTAATCCAAAAGTGACGACTAGCCTGGCTGCCCTGTAGCTGGTCCTACAGACAGACTGACCTGTCAGTGACTCACTGAGGTGTCTTTTCACCAGATCTGGGCTCAGTTCTCTCTGTCTTCTTTGTGTTGAGGCCCTTCTTTCCCTCGGTGTCTAATTTTTTGAAATGCATGGTATTTCTGAAGCTGCACACAAGACGAACAAACCGGAAGCTTAGTTGAAGCAAACTTTGCACCATTTTACAAATGAGGAGCAAGAGGCACTGCACACCTTCTAGACTAATCCAGCATCCATGACAGATCTGAAAGACAGATCCAAGACGCGTGGGTCCAGCCACATGCTTCTCCCCATGCATTCACTCACCGCACTCGCTCACAAGCTAGTGAGTGACATTTCCCAAGCGCACATACCCGTGGCCTTTATGGCCAGCACTGGTTGGGGGGCAGGTGGTGTGACAGGGGTGGACCAGTCAAGTCCTATCCTCCAGGACCTTACAGGCTGAGAGAGGAGGGATAGATAGCACACCCTTGAATCATGATTACTTAAGGTAAAAAGTGGTAAACGCGATGAAAGAGGTACAAAAAATACTGCGAGACATCAGAGAGAGAAGAACGGTCTTCCCATTAGGAGAGTCAGAGATGCCAAACCCGAGCTGGTTCTCAAAGGCCTGGGATGGAAGTATATAAGAAGCTACCTCTGGGGTCGGGTGAGTCGGGTAGGCGGGACAGAAGGGGCAAAGGGCAGAGAGAGAGGGTGTTCTCCTTCTAGCATCGGGTCCCTGGGATGGGAGAACACACGCAGCCTCTGCAGGTGAGTGGCGGCTGCCCCCCGCGGAGGGCTGGGAGCTGGCACTGGGGACGTGGGGACCGCTGACTTCCCAGGTGGGTGGCGAGCGCCAGGCAAGGGCTATGTGCGCAAAGCGAGAAGGCGGGTCCTAAGGAATGTGCCCCATTTTCCGGGCTCCTTGGGGACTCCCAGGCATTCTTCCTAAGAAGAGACGTGTTGCCTGCCAGCCAGCAGATGTGGCCCATGAATAAACATCCCTGCGGGGCTGGGGGGCGGGGGAATAATAAATATGGAGAGAGTGGTGGCCTGCCCCTCGGGGTCCCCCTCCCCTGCTCCCAGGGCAGCAGACACGCTCGCCCGGAGGGGCGGGCTCAGACGTCCTCACCGCGGCCCGGCCGGCCGCACATTAATCCGGGTGGATTTGGCCATCTTGTGACACAGCCAATCAGTTCGAGGGGGGGGGCGGCAGGAACGCCTCTCCTTTCACGCCACAAAAGGATTTTCGTCCCTTGAGAGCACAATGAAAAAAAAAAAAAAAAAAGCCAATCAAGGCGGGATCAGCTGTGGGCTGGTCGCTGCGGATCTGTCGCTCCCAGAGGGGGGCGGGGGGCACATATTGGTCCGTGTGGGAAACCCACAGCCTCGGCTTCTCACACATTGTTCTCCTCCTCTTCAACCGCACCCCCTCCCCGCCAGCCCGCGCCCTCCCCTCTCCCCTCCCCAAAGCCGTTAATGCCACAAAAGATACTTTCCCCATTGTGCCCCGGACAGCTGAGAGGTCCGAGTTAGCCATACACAGCTCGGCGTCCTCTCGGGGAGAAAGGCAGGGACCGTCCGAGCGGAGCGGGCTGCTTATCATACAAAGGAATTAGGCCCGCGCCGGTCCCTCGCCCATCCAGGACCCTGGGGGGTTAAACGCGGTTACATTTTCATTAGGTGCTAATAGCAAAAGGGCAGCAGGACCAGACATTGTTATGCAGAGAGTTCCCCGGCCCCCTCCCTTCCCCCCAGGAAGGCCGGGCAGGTGGGTGGGTGGGGGGCTGGGTGTCAAAGCTGGTCCCGGGAAAGCGGGGCATGCAATGGGTGTATTGTTGGCCCGTGAGTTCCATCAATGGGAAAAGTCATGTTTTCTCTGAAAGAGACAAGTGGAAATTGTCGGGGAGGGGAAGGGCTGGTGGGTGGCTGGGAGACGGAGCTGGCCACTAGCGACGGAGGCCACCTTCGAGGGGACCCTCCCCACCGCTGGTTCTGCGAATGGGAGATTCTGCTCCGTGTCCGGAGGCAGTGTGGAGGAGGGGAAAGTTCTGGGCTCAGGAAGAACTGAGGGAAGCCCTCTTTCTAAGACTCTCACCTGTCCCGTGGCCTGGGGCATGCTGGGATTCTCTAAAACCTCAGGTTCTTTTTAATGCAAAATGGAGACAAAACCCACCTATTGAATTCTTATAAATGGCCCATGAATGTAAAGTGCCTGGAAGAAATGCAGTGCTCAAAAAGGGGAAAGTCGTTCTCTAACTCACTATTCCCACTCCTAACTGGAAATAAAACTTTCAAGGCAAACTGACAGAGTCCAGGACTCGACACAGTGAGCTGACAGCATGGTGAATCTTTGGGGCTCTTCACCCCTCTACCTGAGGAGCAAACTCCTCTGGTCCTCTCTTTAGTTTCCTTCAAAGCTCAGTCCAGAACTTGGCTCTGCCCAAATAGCTTCTTGCTTTGACTCCATTCAGTTCAGACACCACAGTCTGAAGCCCAGGAGAACTTGTGCATGGGGAAATCAGCAGAGAAACTCGTGGTTTATTTCCTGTCGCATGTTGCCATCGTGCTTTTATTAACATACTGTTCTGAGGGCAGGACATCATACAGGACATCCTGAGGATGCAGACAGGTGTACGTGGGAAGACAAGACACACACGGCACGTGAAAATGAACCCAACGTGGGAGAAGGCTTGTTTGAGCATGTGCTGTTGTAGGTATATTGCTCTTTCATTTATCACGTAATGAAGATGTGGTTCTCCATCATTTCTCATTGCACTTGGGATTCCCAGAAACTCAGAATTCAACTGAGAGGACAAACTAACAAACAGGAGAACTGCCAAAAAGTGGTGGATGAATAACTGACAAAAGACACAAATGATCCCTTCTATATAGCAAATGACAAAAAAAAAAAAAAAAAGATAAGCATTAACAGAACAAATTCATCAGAGGCAGAATTTGTATTTTCATTTGCCAGGTTTTAGTCTGAAACGTCAGTTCTTGATGTACCCATGGCCAAAGAATGACCAGACACGCGAAAGTAAGTGAGGAGAGCAAGACAAGATTACAGAGCAAGAGTAAGACACAGGTTTTCAGAGCATGGTACATACTCCACGGATGAGGATATGCCACAGACGACGACGACAGGACCCATTGTCGCAGCAAAGGGAGAGCCAAAGGAAGGGCAAAGAGAGAGGTTGGCTACGGTCTGCATCTATTTTATAATGCCCAGATAGGGACCTCCCTTGTAGTTTAGAGGTCACCATGGAACCACTTTGATTGGACAGTTGGGAGTCACATGACCTGAGCCTTAACTACGCATGTGAGTTCTAGGTCACTTTCTGGGACTTTATGGTGCCCATGCTGCGTGACCTGTGGGCTAGAGAGTCCTCTACATTCTTTTGCAGCTGGCGCACCAAGTTCTGATTGGCAGATTCGTAGAGTATTCCCTCCTTCCCCAGGTATGGAGAATTAGGCCGGGGCAGGGCCAAGATGGGGGCAGTAACATCCACTTTCGTCCCTAGGAGACCCGGGATCCCTCGCTATCTACCTAACACATTGACTTTTTTTTTTTTTTTTTTTTTTTTTTTTTTTTTTTTGCATCAGGTGAGGTCCAGGTGGCAACCGCATCCTTGCCCTGCATATGTCTGTCACTGTTCAGTACGGACGTCTGCACGCAGCAGTCCTAGATCCACATGGAGGGGAGCAGTTGCCTCTGATGACGTTTCAGCCTCCACAGACTGCTTTTCAACCAGAAAGCAAGAGTTCCAGAATAAAACACTTCCAGAAAAGGAAATAGCTTGACCAACAATGGCATCCGTGGAACATCTAGAAAGAGGACCTGTTTTCTGGAGCCCACTCCCAGTTTCAGGATCTCTCCATTCACTACTGACTCATGAATAAAAGAGTCATCTGGGATGTATGTGTAGATGGGGAAAGGGGGAAATAATTTCCAGTGCCAGCAGCAGCATTTGCTTACCAGAGCAGAGGTTCCTTTCTTACCCATTTCTACTTCGTAGCAAGTAGAGTTTTAGAACTGGAAGTTACCTTAGAGATAATTTACTCATCTAGAACGTCTCTGGAATGAGAGAATGGATTCTACCCCAATCCATGTAGCATTCGGAAATATTTTTCAATGCAAACTCACAACCAGTTTTCTGATGTCTAAAGACTTTAATAAGCACGCTCTTGTCTTCATCAAAGCTCATATGTGATTTTTGATCTCTTGCTGAGAACGTCAAGTTCCAAACCAAAGAATGCAGAGGAAACTAGCTAAGCACTGGAGCAAATGAGAAGGTTTCTAACTTCAACCTGGACTTCCCCACCGCCCCCACTTAGAGGAAGAGAGGAGAAAATGGCTCACCCAACTGGTTAATAAAATTAGAATTCAAATCTTTCCAGGTGCAATGATAGCTCGCTTGCTTTAGAGGAAACTGCTTCCCTGAAGCCAGCAGTGCTCAGAAATTACAACCGGTTTCAGCAATTAAGAGAAGTAAAACATTAAAAAGCATGAGGCAAAGTACATTTGCATGCTAATAGCCCCTTCTGTAGTGCTGGGAAGCTGTGTTTTACAACAAAGCAGATAACTTTCCCACTATAGCAATATTAACCCTTGGGTTCTCACTCCAGTTCCTTGCCCTGGATTCTAACGTCTGGAATTTGTCTGGCCGAGGCTGGGGAAGACATGGGTTAACTTCACATATCAATCCATCCACTGTGGCCTAATTCTCCCCGGCTTGGGTAGGGGAAGAAAGAGAAAGAGACTTAAAAGTTGTGAATGTCTTTAGGGGTAGTGAGAGGAAAGTAGAAAGACTCACCAGGAGGTGAAAAGGAAAGTTTCCCTAGAAAATACATTGGCATGGCTGAGCAGTATTTGAGCGCCAGCGTAGGTGTGAAATGGGACTAGAATTTGAATCTGGCTGGACCACTTCCTAGTGCTGTGCCCAAGGTCAGCTGTGCCCTAATACTGTGACCTTGGGCACTTTACTTAAGTTCTTGGAACCCAGTTTACTTATGTAATACAGTGGAATGAAGGTTAAATGAGGCTACGAGGGTGACACTTCTATAAAACCTCGAAACAATATTGGTTATTGTAATGTTTGTTATAGCAGGTAGCATTTGTGGTGTTCCAGGAGGGACTTGTTGAAGAACCCTCAGGTACAACACCACGAAAAAGCACTGTGGTTTCATCGGAGATGCAAAGCAGCTCTTTTTGCCTTATATGGAAAGTTAACCTTGGAATAAAGGTAGATAATACATACAGATTCGTTTTATGCCTCCCAAGGGGGGAGGCCACCAATGTTTTGGATTCCATCAAAGATGGCAATCCTCTAAGATATACAGAAAGTGGGAGGAAATTCTCAGCTCCTGTTGGAAGAAGGCAGTATAGCCTACAGCTTGGGTTTGGGAGCTGGATAGACCTGGTTTTGAGATCCACTTCCTTTGACACTACCTGGCTGTGTTACTTTGGACAAATGTCTTAACCCCTGTGCCTCAGTTTCCCATTGTAAAATGGGGATGATAAAATGCTACACGTCTGGGGCAAGGGTTCCATAATAGATACTCAACACATGTCAATGACTAAGGGCTATTTTTTTCTTTGTTTCTTTTTTTAAAAATCCATTTCCCCTGGAACTTCCCCATGACACCATGTGGAAGCGATGCCCCAAGTACATCAGGTCTTAGATTTCAAGCCAACTCATTGAAATCAAGTAAAGACGAGGAAAGAGAAGTTTCGGTTTGTATACGCACGTCTTCATAGCTCAGGGCAGCTCTGCTGATGAGAAAGAGAGGTTGCCGGAAGGAAACGAAAGTTCATCAAGGGCTGGCAAAATATTAATCTGGAGCTCACGGATGGGCGGCAATGCGCGCCCTCCGACCGAAGGTGGCCGCTTCGTGTTCATGCTGCCTGTGGGCTGGGACAGACCACCACCCACACCCTTGCTCTGTGGGCACACACCGTGACTCGCCATTCACCTTGTGCTCTAGATCTGCTTCCAAATTTCTCTCCAAGGCGTGGCTTAGGGAGGGGAGCAGAGACAGACGGTGGACTACAAGATCCAGGTGAAGAAAAGGCAATTCTGCAGTTCTTTCTCTGACAAGGTGCACTTTTCCCCTATATGGACGGTTCTTAACCCTAATGACACGTTCGAATCACATAAGAAGCTTTGAAAAAAAACCACTCTCGGGTTCTACCCCCCCCCATTAAGATCCAGTTTTTCTAAGATGAATCTTTGTACACAGATACGTTTATATATTTTTCTATAGCTCTTCAGTGATTCTGATATGCTGCCTGGCCTGAGAACCATCCCCCTCTCTTACTTTCCGGGATGTGTTCGTTCTGTGTCAGTGCTGCTCAGTCTGAGATGCACGTCGGGATTGGCTGGAGGACTTTCTAAAAATAAGGATGCCCAGGACCTGCCCTAAGAATTTCTGATTTAATTCCCTGGAAGTGGAGTGCAGGCATCGAAAACAGACCTCCAAGCAAGCTTATAATTCCATACCTATAAGATTATTCACTACACCGTAGTTTATAATGGCAAAGATTGGAGACAACCACGCAAATGTCTATCCGTGGGAGGCTGGTTAAATACCCTCTTAACTTAGAATACTATGCGTCTGTTTAAAAAGAATGGGAAAGATCTCTTCGTGCTTATATGGAAAGATCTCTGGAATATACAGAAAGAAAAAAAGCAACTGGCAGAACAGTATTTATAAGGTACTATTGTTTGTGTCAGAAGAAAGGGGGAAATCAAGAATATACTTTATTATTGCTCACATTTGCTTAAAGAAACACTGGATGAATACAAAAGAAAGTAATAAACGTAATGACTACAGGGACCAGGGAGTGACAGATTACTTGGGGACACGGGTGGGATTGAGACTTTTCATAGTGTCTTAATGTGTAAATTGCCTATTTTATAAAGAAAGTTCTCAAAAAGTTCTTCATGAGTAGCAGGTTTTAAATTAATTCTCATGAGTAGCAGGTTTAAAAACATTGATTGGTAAAAATCAGCTGCCTAGCCAAATCCAGCCAGCTGCCTGTATCTTTTTTGTATTAAACTTTTAATTTTAGAATAGTTTCAGATTTTTAAAATTATTGAGAAAAAGTATAGAAATTTCCTTTATACTCCACACCCAGTTTCCTCTATTATTAACATCTTGCATTAATGTGGTACATTTCTCACCATTCATGAACAAAAAATTGATAAATTAGGAATTCAAGTCCATACTTTATTCAGAGTTCCTCAGTTTTCCCCTAATGACCTTCTTCTGTCCCAGGCTCTCAGCCAGGACACCCCATCCTTAGTCTCCTTAGCCTCCTCTTGGTCATGATAATTTCTCAGACTGACTTTGCTTGTATTTGATGAAGACAATGACAGTTTTGAAGGATACTGCTCAGGCATCTTGTTGAATCTCCCTCAGCTGGGATTTGTATGGTTTTTGGCTTTTTGTGTGTGATTAGAGTGGGATGATGTGCTTTGGGGAATTTGGGGAGGAGACCACGGATGCAAAGTGCCACTTTCGTAGTACGTATCAGAGTCTGTACTATCACCAAGATGAATCACTGCTGATGTTAACGTGGATGACCTGGCCGAGGTAGGGTCTGCTAGGTGTCTCACTTTTCTCTTCTACTCCCTCCACACACTGTACTCCCTGGAAGGAAGTCACCATGTGCAGCCCACACTCAAGGAATGGGAGTCAGGCTCCGCCTTTTCAGGGGTGGAGTAGCTGCAGACATTATTTGGAAACTCTTCTGCACAGGAGCTTTGTTCTCCTCCATTTATTTATTTAATCGTTTATTTATATCGTTATAAACTCATGGGTATTTATTTTATACTTTGGGTTATATGTAATATTACTTATTTATTTTCTCGCTCAACCAGCTTTGACCATTGGAAGCTTTCCCAGTAGGCTCCTGTATTCCTTTAACACATCCCCGTCACTGTGGGGGTGTTCTGTTTTACTTTCTTTGTTTTGTTTTGCCTTTGGTTTTTGAGCACTTTCTTACTCTCTGGCACTGCAAGATGCACCAGGTTCATTTTGTATATTTCCTGCTCTCGTGAAATCAGCTGTTTCTCCAAGGAGCCCTGGTTCTTTTTATAGGCAAATGGTTTTAGGAACCAAGACCTGGGCACTTAATGTGCTCATTGTTACTGGGGTGTCATTGTTTCTAGGTTCTCTCGACTGATAGAGCAAGGAATCGTATGTGTGTCTGCTAACCTGTGTGTACACGCATACATCTATAAATATTTCTATGTGTAATCATCTGTGCCTATGTTCAGCTAAATCTGAGTTCACACTTACATCTCCAACTCTAACCTATCCCCACCTGGATCATTCCAGTCTCTTACCTGTGCTTGTCTATAATCTCCCACTCCAGCAATAAAAACCTGGCTCCCACTGTCCTCCACCCTTTTTGCATAATTGTCCCATCCCAGACGATATGTATAATGGTTTCAGAATTGCTAACCTCTACTCTCACGGGAAAAAATTTTTACCAGCGCAGAGTTTGTGTACAGCCTTCCTTTTGCCTTCAGCCTTATGGCCTCCACTCATTTCCAAAGTTACTTATGTATCCAATTCCCTGACCCCATTCACTGATGTTCTTTCATACATTTGTAATACATTTGGGTTCTTTTGTCACATCTGCCTCCCATCCTGGGATCCCTCAAACTCTTAAATGATTTTTTTTTTTCAAAAAACTTGTACATTAGGGTGTACTCTTTGTGCTGTAAAGTTCTATGGGTTCTGGCGAAGGCTTAATATCTTAGACTCACCATTACTCTATTGTACATGATAGTTTCACTGCCCTAAAGAATTCCCTATGTTTCATCCATTTAACCCTCCCTCCTCTCTGAATCCCTGCAATCACTGACCTGTTTACCATCCCCAAAGTTTTACCTTTTCCAGACTGGCATGTAATTGGCATCTTATATCGTGTAGCATTTTAAGACTGACTTCTTTCACGTAGCAATATGCATTTAAGATCCATTTACGTCTTTTAGTGGCTTGATGTCTCATTTCTTTTCATTATGGAATAATATTTCATTGTATGCATGTACCACAGTTTATTTATCCATTCATCTATTGAAGGATGTCTTGGTTGCTTCCAGCTTTTGGTAATTATGAATAAAACTGCTATTCACATGCAGATTTTTCCGTAGTCATGTGCTTTCAAACCAGTAGGACAAATACCTAGGAGTCTGATTGCTAGACGGTAGGGTAAGACTATGTCTAGTTTTGTAAGAAACTGTCAAATTGTCTTCCAAAGTGGCTGTGCCATTTTGTATACCCACCAGCAACAAATGAGTCTCTGTTGCTCTGCATCTTCACCAAAACTTGGTATTGTTGGTTTTTGAATCTTAGTCATTTTAATAGGTGTGTAGTGGTATTTTGTTCTTTTAATTGCAATTCCCTAATGACAAATGATATTGAGCATATCATTTTCATATGCTATTTGACATCTATATATCTTCTTGGGTGATGTTCTATCTACATCTTCTTCCCATTTTTTAAAATTGGGTTGTTTATTTTCTTATTAAGTTTTAAGAGTTCTTTGTATATTTTTGTGTACATGTCTTTATCCAATGTGTGTTTTGTGAATATTTCTTCCCGGTCTGTGGATTGTCTTTTCATTTTCTTATGAGTGTCTTTTGCACAGCAGACATTTGCAATCTTAATAAAGCCTGACATCCATTTTTTTCTTTCATGGATTGTGCAATTGGTGTTGTATTTAAGGACACATCACAAATTCAAGGCCATGTAGATTTTCTCCTGTTTTCTTCAAGAAGTTTTATAGTTTTTCATTGTACAGTTGGACCCATGATTCATTTTGAGTTAATTTTTAATTTTTGTATAAGGTGTAAGATATGTGCCTAGGCTGTTTTTTGTTTTTTGCATACGTATATCTAATTGTTTTAGTATCATTTATTGAGAAGACTATTCTTTCTCCACGGAATTGCATTTGCTCTTTTGTCAAAGATCACACAAAGATTATTTGCGTGGGTGTTTTTCTGGGCTATTTATTCTGTTCCATTAATCTAATATGCTCAAACTCCAGAGCTCTGTGGCCCCAAGCCACTGCCTCACCCCACTCCCCAAACACACACAAACCAGCCACCCAGTTTTCCTCCACACCCCTATGGTCCTCGAGTGTCTCCCACCCAAAGAGAGATCTACCCCTCCCAAGGGGGTAAACACAGGAAAGGGAGGTGAAAATGAGGATGAACTCTCCTAAAGAATAAATATGACATCTTGTATCACTTTCCTTCAGCATTAAGCAGCAGCTAACCACACGAGCCATATGGAAACAAGAGTGGGTTCCTAAGAACCAGGGACAGAGACTCTGGCATCTCATGTCAACTTGGCCAGGGTCCTTCCCCAAAGGGGAACATTTTGCTCTGAGCAAATTTCAAAGGATGTCTTTATCCAATTTCTGACCCCAGAAGGGGCAGAACTGACAGGTGAACTCCCAGAAACAGAGAAGAGCGGCAACGATGCAGGGTGCCCTTGTATTTCCAAGTTTTTGTTGAAGGTCACAGGAGCTCACAGACTCTTGAAGGGCAAGCTAAAACACAGCAGGGTTAAATGAACCATTCCACAGATGGGCAGATTGAGACTCAAGTCCCCAGGACACTGAGGCTGACCTCCAACCATGCATCCATTACTGTTCACTTTGTCATCTGGAGGACTTGCATGGCTTACTAATAACGGACCAGAGCCCAGAGTGGCCCAACACATGCTTTAAAATGCATCCCCAGCAGTGGGAATGGACTTGCCTACATCTGCTAAACTCAGCACAGACAGGGGATGATTTTGTATCTTGTACCCCACGGTGTCCCTGACACCAAGTGCAGTGCCCAGCACAGAACAAGTGACCAGTGCATCTTTGTTGAGTGACTAAAGCTATCTATACCATCTCTACCCTTGAGCTAAGTCGGTGACATTGAGACCAAGCACGATCAATCCATTTCCATGGCACCGAACCTGCGATGCTAGGTGCTTTCTCATGCTGCACCCACTTGAACAAACAGGGTCACCACATACAACCAGAAGGCAGGAGGGGCGTCCTGAGGACCGAGCTCAGAGTTGCACCCCATCTGGACTGGAAGAACCCGCTCGCTGGAGCATTAAAGACGGTCAGACTTGGAAGATCCTCAGGAGGAAGGAAGGGTCTTGAGCCACTTGAGAGCAGGCAGTTCATTCTGCCATTCAAGATTCAAGATGGGTGGGTCTGAAAAATCAACTTGTAGAAAACTCAGCAGTGCCAGATAGGCTAGATTTCTGCCCCAGGAGGAAGTATTACTATTACTGCTTTCTTATTCCCAATGAGGAAGTACTATACTACGACAACTACTATTTCTGCAACTACCACTGCTAGTTCTTGTCGGACCCCACTTTTTCCTTTGGCTTAAACTTCTTACTGGAATTACCCAGGAGATCGTAAAGAAAGAGCTACCGGCACTCTCTTCCCCACCCCCACCAAATTTGTTTAAAAAGTATGTATGAATCTAGAGAGAGAGAGACAGATCTCAGTCCCAAGATTGGGCAGAGCTACTGCAGCTGCGAAGTTATAAGCCCATAAATAAAGTTTATGGTTAAACTGGCCTGACCTGGCTTTGCCCCTAGGTACAGAAGCAGTATCTTGTCATTAGTATGCAGAATACATCAGCCTAAAGTCTGCTCATTTGTTCTCAAGCCACTCTGCTCTATAAATCTTTTGGAAAGGGCAGGGTGGGGAAAGGGGGAGCCCGAGCAAGGGGCAGACAGAAAAAGGGGCCGGAGAGGGAGGGGACGGGGCCTGCTCCGGGCAGCTTTCTCTGCAGGCCGCCACTAGTGGCTGTCGCTTGGTGGAGGGGAAAGTCACGAGTCACATAAAATAAACTATTTGGCTTCTCCAGGGATAGGTGAAGATGTAGGGGGGCTGTGGGAAACAAAAATCTAATTTGTAAGCCTAGAACTTTTTTTTAACCCTTCTTGTTCAAAACACAAGCTCAAAGTTGCCCAACCTATGATTTCACTTAGGAAGCAAAGTTGCCCCCCTTTCTTTATTCCGTTGCTTGTTTTCGTCTTTGTCTTGTTTTGAATGTTTTGTTTGTTTGTTTTCCCCTCTAGAGAGAGGACTGGAGTTTTTGCTCACCCACAGCCCATGGGGGGCTCTTAGAGGAGCTGATAAGGGGCGTTTTCAGTATCTCCACCAGTGGTGGCTGCTGAGCGTGGGGGCTCGGCTTCCTCCTCTCTGCTGAGAAGTGCAGAAGGAAAATAGAAAGACGCAGAGGCGTGCAGGACAGCTGAACTCACAAACCTCCCCGAACTAGAGGTTACTGAGAGCTGCTGTGGTCTGCTGAAGGTGAGAGTTCCTCCTTTGCAGCGTAGCTTCCAGTCCATTCTCCTGCTGTAAGAACCCAGGAACGGATACTGGCTCTGCTGGTCTCCTGCCTGGGGACTCCGGCTGCTAAGGGAAGGGGACACAGAGGGCAGGAGGTGGGTGGTGATGTGTGCTGCTTCTTCAGTGCTTTCAGATTCTCCACTGGGCAGGAAGCACAGAGACGTCTCTCCTTCGGCCTCCATGGGGGCAGAAAGAAGACACGTGGGCATGTTGGCAAGCGGTCGCAGCAGGCTCTGCCCAGCCTTGGACAGGCCCGTGGGGGGAAGTGACAGGGAAGGGCAGAAAGCTGCAGGAGAGGACCTGAGCCCCACAGGACGGAGACTGCCCAGCCCCCGACATTGTTATACGCATGAAAGATGGTTAAAATTAACCTCGGGGGCAGCCTTCAAGGGGAAATCAGAGGCTAGGGCTTCCAGCCTCAGGGTTCCCAGTGGAGGAGGGGGCGGGCTGTGGCCCCAGCTGCCTGTCCAGTCCCTGATGACTGGGAGAACTTTTAGACTGCAGTTTTGTAGTGGAGCCCCAGTCTTTTATTCCAAACACCGATTTTCTTCCTTTACTTGGGGGATTCTCAACTGCAGTGTTATCTGTATCTGAGGCTGTGTGTGTGTGTGTGTGTGCACGTGCGCGCACACGCGTGCATCGCAGGGGGTCCGCGGCATCCTAGCTTTATCTGCTGGAGGCCAGCAGCATCCCCACCCCTGCACCTCTCAGTCTTGACAACCACAGATATCTCCGGACATTTCCAAATATCTCCTGGGTGCAAAATTGTCCCTGTTGAGAACCGCTGCTCTGCAGGTCTTCTGTCTTTGCCTACTCAAGCCACTGCCACGGGTCTTGGCCATGCCGGCCAGGAGTCAAGCTGGCCCAGGAGGAGCCGGGCCCTGGGGCAACTGGTGCGGAAGGAAATACAAAAAGGAGGTCCATTTCTTGCTGACCTCTGGGAATTTATTTCCCCAAAGCACTTTTAAACTCATGCATAAAACAAAGAACAAAGACATATTGGTAAAATGGCTCTTCGGTCAGGGCGGCACAATTTAGCAAAAAAGGAAAAAAAGAATATATATTTTTTTAAGTATAAGGAATATCTCATGTAGTATTCAGGATATACTTTTACTAGAAAAGATTATTGATTGTTTATTTGAAGTGTACATCAACCTGAGCATCTTATGTTGTATCCATCAACGCTGTCTTCAGGTGGAGGTGATCAAACAGGGAAACGCCCGGAGCCAGAACAGATGTTCTCATGGTGCAGAAATATCCCATTTTCTTGGAGCAGGATTTGACTTGTAATCAAAATTTTAAAAAAAGGCAGCCCTCTCCTTAATCCCACTGACGCCCTCTCAGGATTCTGGCTGCACGAGAAGGCCAGGAAGGTCTGAGCAATAGTCTGGGTTCCTCTCGGTCTGAAAAAACAGCCCCCGCTCCCCACTGGTGGCCCCATTTGCACACCCACCTCGGAGACTCTTCCTTCTGCGCCCGGGCTGCAGCAAGGAAACGTGACCGTGGGTGGGCGAGTCTCGGCGAGGCTTTATCTGGAAGGGAAGACGTGACCACTTCATAAATCCACACGGAACAAGCATGTTTTCTGCCGGGGCAGGGAGGAACAGGGGATCGTCACTGGCCTTTTTCTGTCATCAATCTTGTTTGTTCTTTGAAGGAGAGGGACCATTACTCACGGGCTGACAGGGTATACAGGGAGGAGGAGGAGCCCTGGAAGAAGCAGAGACCTACGGTGGCAGGTGAAGCATCTAGGAGCCCAGGGGCCGGTGTGGGAGGGGCAGGGCTGCGGGAAGGGGCATTAACTAAGGCTCTGGAGGGGCGCAAAGCTCACCGTGGAACCTGGCTTGGCTGGGTTTAAGGGGCAACCTGCTCACGGGGCAGAGGGAAGAGGAGGCAGGAAGGGACCCGCCACCAGCACAGGCACACAGATGCCTGTAGCTCCTGCAGGCTGTGGGCGCTTCCTTGGTTAGCATGAAAGATGGCGCTGAAGCCGTGGCTCGGCCTGGCCCCTGACTCTGGGCACTCGCTGCCCCGTGTGGACCTGTTTTTATTTGTCAAGTGACAGGCCTGATACAGATGATTCTTAGATTCCCTCTTGTTGTCAAATTGGACCTTGGCCTGTTCTGTTTGTCTTCTATTTCCCTCTCATGGTACATGGGGAATGCCCAAGCGTGAGGGGTACTGCCTGTCACTCTTTTCGGTGACATTCTGAAGCTCTGAGGAGCACTAGGGTGTTCTCTGGAGCCCTGTGGTCTTGTTTGAAGATGATGCAAAGAGATATGACACGAGGAGACACATTCCTCGTTCACAGTGTAACCAGGGAGCCAGGCACCTTCTTAAACTCAGTGATACCCACCTGTAAGATGGGGGAAATAGTTCCAGCATAGTTTGCCTACTGGGACAACAAATAAAACAGCTGCTATGGAAGCATTTTTAAAAATAGAAAAATCTCTGCACAAATATATTATTCATCATGATGCACACATGTGCAGGACACAGGGCCACGTGACTACGGCAGTCTCAAGACGTCAAGACTGGAAACAAAACCAGAGTGTGTCTGGGAGAGGAGGGGGCCAGGTCTTTGGGAAGAAACTGCCAGTCTCTCTTCTTCCCTTCAGGACAACAGCTAAATTCCAGAGCCGCATCAGACGGGCCCTCCGTGTCTCGGTAAAACTAAACTGACAAGCATGACCTCTCCTCCGCGGTTCACCTTATTGAAGCTGTCTGGTAGGTGAGACATTTATTAACATGGATGGACTGCCTACCGAGAGGGCCCCACTGCCCGGCTCAGCAGAATGAATTCCTTCCCCAGATGCAATAAGTCTCCGCTTCAGTATGGAATGTGATAACGTCCTCCTTGCAGAAGGCCACGACTAAAGGAAAGTGGTGCTTTTGACATGGGAACAGGCGGGCCATGGGGCCAAGGAGCTCCAAGTGCAAACCCCAGCACTAGGACGAACGTGGTTCCGTAATGCTGGACTGGCCCCTTCCAAACTCGGTTTCCCCATCTAGAAACTGGATTAAGACCGTCCAAGGTGGGGCGAAGGAAGGAGAGGGAGAGCAGAATGACCACGACTGGGCCATCCCGGTGGAGTGTTGGATGGTCACAAGCCAGTTCTCCACACTGGGCACCCAGGACACACACCTGGACTTAAGACAAAGCATTTGGGAAAATACCAGGGCCAGCCTAAGCAGCGTGGCACGTGGCTATCTATCGCTAAGGGACAAATGAACCCAACACTGAGCAGCTCAAAACAACAAACATTTAGCATCTCCCAGTGTCTGTGGGTCAGGAATCTGGGTGCAGATTAGCAGGGTCCCCTGCCTTGATGTCCCTTGCAGGAGTGCGGTCATCTCAACGCACGACTTGGGGTGGGCTTGGGGGTGGGTTCTGCTTCCAAGCTCCCTCGCACGGCTGCTGCACTGAGGGCCTCAGATCCTCATTGGGCGTCAGCCTGAGGCCTCCTTCCGTGCCTCGTCACGTGGGCCTGTCTTCTGCGTGGCCTCTCTTTTGTGACCTCTCTTTTGTGTGGCTCACAAGCCCACAGCTGTTTCCCTCAGCACAAGTGAGTGTCATGGCCGACTTAATGTGTCACCTTGACTTGAGCCCCGGTGCCCACGTGTCTGCTTACCATCGTGCTGGATGTTTCTGTGAAGGTATATTTTGAATGAGATTGACATTCACATCGGCGGACTTTGAGTAGAGCAGATGACTCCGGGACTCGGTGGGCCCATCCAGTTAGCTGAAGGCCTGCATGGAGCAAAAGCCTTCCTTCCTCCGGGATAGAAGGACTTCCCCAGCAGACGGCCTTCACGCTGTAACCACAACCCGCCCACCAGTCTCACCTTGCTGGCTTCCCCCATCAGACTCTGGACTCACCAAACCTCCACAATCACGTGAGCCCCTTCCTTAAAATAAATATCTGTCTCTTTGATTATCACTCTGTCTCTATCTATCTCCATCCCTCCCTATCTCTCTGCCTCCCTCTGTCTCTCTCTCACTTTCCACACACACACACATCCTGCTGGTTCTATTTCTCAGACGAATCCTGGCTGACACCCGACCGGCCGTCGTCATGTCTTGCTGGGTACGGCTTAAACCTCTCAAATCAGCACGGCCAAAATGCATCTCATTACATCTCTAGGCTTAACTTGAAAAAAAAAATGGATCTCATTTCCTCCTTCCCAATACCCACATGTGGACCCTTCTCTTATACATCCAGGACCAGTGACACCTGGGCCACCAAGTCAGAGACCTGGAAGTCAGTGACTTCTCTCTCTTCCATAAGAGAGAGACCACCCATCAGTAAGCCCTATTGATGTTGCTTCCTGAATGTGCCTGGAATTGGTTCTCTTCTCCCCTTCCTGCTGCCACTGTTTCAGGCCCTCATTGTTTCATGCCTGGACTTCACAACAGACTTGGAACGGTCCCTGCTTCTCCCTGTCCTACTCCACTTTCAAGGTCATCCTCTGTGCTGCGGTCAGAATGCCATATTGAAAGTCCACCTCCGAGCACGCCAATCCTCAGTGCAAATCCCACCCAACAAACTGCCAGCTGCTTAACAGGGTGTGCAGGGGCCCTTCGTGACCTGCCCTGCCTACTGTTTACATCCTTCATATTTCCCTGCTTTCTACCTTTCCCTTGACATTCCAAGGTAACTTGTTTAATGCCCCTCAACACATCACACTGTTTCTTGTTTTGTACAAGTCGTTTCCTTGCTAGAATATGACTGTTCTCCACCTCCACTCCGTCCCCCACTCTTCCTCCTTTTCTTCACCCAGATGACTCCTATTCAACCTTAAAGGCCCTGCAAAGACATCACCACCTCCAAAAAGATACCCCCCATGATTGCTTTTATTGTTGCAGTCACCGCATTTTATTAAAATCACCTGTTTAAATGTCAGTCTCCCCACTAGGCTGTAAGCTGCTCAGTATCAGGCGCCATATGTATGCCTCAGAGCCTACTACCTGCTCCACAAATCCTTGTTCAACTGAATTCTCAAAATTTTCCTTTCGTGTTACTTTAACTCAAGAGCAACAACAAAAAAATAAGATTTTTTGTGAGTAATGTTTTGGCCTTGAACACAATGCATGTGCAAAGCACCAAGTGAGTACTAAAGTCTGTGTCAATAGGGACAACAGAGACTGGCTTGAGGCGCTATGGTTCCCTCCACCCACCCTGAGCATTTAATGTCTGTGTGCAACTGAAAATCAAGGCACTGAAAACATTTTTTTAAAATTTTTTTGTAAAGATATTTGTTTATCTGTCTCATCTAAGTTATTGTTGTTGGTTTTTTTTTTTTCTCTCCTCCTCAGTTAGATCAAAAGTTCCCAGAGGTCAAATAGTGCCTTACCTCTCTCTTCCATCCACGAGTAAGCATCAAGCACAAGTAGTTGTGGCCATCACAAACATACAACATGGCCAACAGTGTTAACTGCTATCCAGAGATACAAAGCATGTCAGCGGATAAGCAGGGACGAGGTGAGGTGAGGGGATGGGGCTGTTGTCTAGATGTGGTGGCTTCTCTGATATGGTGACACTGGAGCAGAGACCTGAAGGAAGCGTGGGAGGAGGTGAGCCGCACATATATATGCAAAGTTGCTGTGCAAAAAGAAAGATGGCTGCAAATACTTTGGATACTCCTCCCATTAAGAAGCGGGGTCTATGTCCCCTCCCCTTGAATTTGGGAGAGCTGGGTGACCGTTTTGACTAATAGAACATGATGGAATTACTGTTTTGTCAGTTTCTGGGCCCAGGCCTCAAGAGATTAGCAGCTCCCACTTCTCTTCTGTTGAGGTGCTTGCTCTCGGTACCTAGCTGCCATGCTGTGAGGAAGCCCAATCAGCCCTTGGAAAAGGCCCATATGAAGAGGAACTGAAGACCCCAGCCAGCGGCCTGGCTGAGCTCCCAGGTGACAGCCAGCACCAGCTTGCTGCTAATCCCCGTCCAGCCACCTCAGCTGATATCTTGTGGAGTAGAGACGAGCCATCCCTGCCATGCCCTGCACAATTTTCAGCTACATGAACAAAATAAATTCTTATTGCTGTTTCAGGCTACTAAGTGTGGAAATGGTCCATAACACAGCAATAGATAACTGCAACGGAAGCTTTCCTGATAGAAGACTGTAAGGGCAAAGGCCTTACCCCAGGATAGTGCTTGAAATGCTCTCAGTAGAGTAAGGAGACTAGGCGACTGAGCAGAGAATATGCGCGGCAGTGCAGTAGGAGATGAGGTCGCTAGAGGCTAGACCTGGAAGGACATTGTAAGACACGACAAGGACACCCATTTTATCATGAATCACATGGAAAGTGCTGGGGAGTGCTGTGCGAGAGAATAATATGATCTGACTTGTATTTTACAGTTCTAAGCATGTGGTGGATGAGTAGCTACATATTGAATAAATACCCAAAGTAGTGGTTCTTGATCCTGGCTGCACATTAGAATTAGAGGGGCATTAAAAAGAAAAGAAAAGAAAACATCTTGGGCTCCACCTCAGAACGATTATAGCCAAGTCTTTGGAAATAGGATCCAGGCATTGGTTTAAAATAAAATAAAAGCCAACAAACAAAAAAACCCCCCAAAACCCAACTTTCCCCAGGTTTCTAATGTGCAGTCAGAGTCAAGATCTATTGACTAGAGCAGGGGTCAGCAAACTAGGGCCCATGGACTAAGTGGCCTACCGTCTGAATTTATAAATAAAGTTTTATTGAAACAGGGCTATACTTAATTACATATCATCTGTGGCAACTTTCTTGCTACAATGGCAGAGTTGAGTAGTAGCGATGGAGACCACATGGTCTGCAAAGCCTAAAGCATGAACTATCTGGCTCTTTACAGAAAAAGTGTGCCAGCCCCTGGCCTGCAACAGTAGTTCTTACATTTTGAAGAATATCAGAATCACCGGTGAACTTGGTAAAAATACAAAGGCCCAGGCCCACTACTGCTTTCACCAGCCTGAGCCTCTGAGTCTTTATGAGCTCTCTGGATGAGTCTGCTACACACCAGAGTTGGAGAGCCAGTGGCTTGACCTGTGAGGAGGACCAGGAGAAACACCACCCCAGGCTGAATATGCAGGGGAACCGAGCAGAGCCCCTGTCTGGAGGACTCTTGTCTCTCTTTATGCCAGTCTTTCCCCCCAGATTGGAGCTGCAGATTCAAGCAGACTTCTCTCCCCAGACTGACAAGCTGAGATGTCACGAGAACCATTGCTGTTGCTCTTGGAACCATAGGTTGATGCCCTTCTGTTCAGGTCACTGAATCACAGCCTCTGTATATTCATAGGCAGCATCTCTGGCTGCAGCCAGGCCCTGGGGGGAGATGTGATTATGTTCCTGGGCAGGATCTGTGAGGTCCACACCTTTGTCCCCACCACAGCCCGCCTTGTGATTTTTGCTCATGGGAACAGCCCCTTAACATATGTCTACTGCAAAGTATATCACTCAGAGACAGCGGTGTTTAGCCTTGACTGTGCATCATTAGAACTCCTATGGAGCTTAAGAGAACTAAACAGTAATCTGATGTTTCATCCACACTCCTGGGGAGTCTAATTTATTAGGTCTGGGGTGGGGTCTAGGCAGGTGACTGTTATGCCCCGTCACCAGAGTGGGAATCGTTGTTCTAGATCTAGACTGTAGACTCTTGAGCAGTGATTTCCAAACTTAAATATGCACCACAACCCCCTGGAGGGCTTGTTAAAACTCAGATTTCTGGGTCTAACCCTAGACTTTCTGGGAGTTCTAGGATGGAACTCAAGAATTTGCATTTCCAGAAAGTTCCCAGGTGCTGCTGCGGCTGCTGGTCTGGGGTCGAGATGGTGAGAACCACTATGTTAGTGCATAGTGAGGTCCCACCATGAAAGGCGCTTCAACAGGCCGAGGAGCGTGGCCTTGATTCAGGGTATTTGGATCCCATTGTCAAACCTTTGGCAAGACTCTGCAGATCCCAGCTTTGTCACGTATAGGTACCAAGTCCATGGGCTGGTCCTCAGCTAATTCCCCCTGGAAGGTGCTGGGGAAGGACCAAGGATGATGAATAAAGAGTGACTAAAACAAAGCCCAGGAAAACAAAGCATTTCAAAATGGAAATTATTCAAAGCTCCTTTAAAACCCACCACCAGTGAGAACCTGGAAGTGTAATTATATAACCCGTGAATATAATTAGGTGCTTCCTTTCCCGTTCCACCCACTTCTCCCAGGCTTTGTCTATGGTAGAAGGAGGAGAGGGGTCCCGAGAGTCTCCAGACGGACAACATAATATCCCACATTCCCCTGCTCTTATAAACTTCCTCAAAACATAGTACTTGGATCTGGCTGGAGCCAAACCCCAGAGCTCCTTGTCCATCAATTAGTATTTATTGGGCCTTCACCATGAGCTAAGCAGGCATATAAAAGACAACAGACTGCAGACTGTTATTACGCCAAGGAAGAACAAGCACCTCGCCTCCCTTTCACAGGGTGTTGGCAGCGGGGTGCTTGTGTCTGGGTCAAAATGAACCTTCCACCCCTTCTCAAAAACTGCTACTGTGAGTTAGACATTTGCAACTGCAAGACCTGTGAGTGGAGGGGTCCCGGTTTAGAAACACAACATGCATTGTCTCCAGGGACCACTCCGATGCTGGCTGGATTTCCATGTCTCTTGCCTAAATAAAATATTCGCTGTAAAGCGTTTGGAGTCAAAGCATCACAAACGCTAGAGCATCCTCTCCTAAGCAGCCCTGCCCACCGGGATCTATGTTCAAAGCCCACTGAGGGGCTGCCTTCACTCTTGTGGAGCTTGGGGTGCTCCCGGTCAGTGGTGGCTTCCCATCCCCCTGAAAGGGAAACGTGCTATTTCAGTGTTGACAGCACCCTTCTGGGAAGGTGCCCTTCTTAGAAGGTAGCTTAGGTACTGGGGAACCCTGGTCCCCAAATCTGAGCATGACTATTAGCCACAGCAGGAGTGCTCCGGATCAGCATCCTGTGACTGCAGGGTTCACGGAGGCAGGTACCATTTGTCCTCTCCAGTGTAGCAACCCCAGCACACGGCACCGTGCCTGGAGCCGAGTGGGCTGGTGAAGGAATGAATGGGTGAATGCATGAGTCAGAAACATTTCCTGGAATGTTGAAGTCCCACCAGGCTCTTGCCAAGAAATCTCACCACTCTCAGTCTCCTCATGTGAACGTCACCAAGGACACTCACAGTGCGAGGCCCATGGAGCATGGAGGTGAGACAGGAGGTGCAGGTTGTAGGAGCTGAGAACCTAATTGGAGACCCACAGAATAGGAGAACCTGCCACTAGAAGGCCTAGACAATTGTCCTGGGAGAAGCGAAGGAAGGAAATGTGTTGTGAGCTGGAGAAAAAGCTCTGAGCCCCACAGCCCTCCCTGCTCCAACCCCACTCCCAGACAGCGATTTTAGGAAAGGGAACTGGAGTCGATTTTGAAAGAGAAGAATTTGAACTCATCACCCAAAGGCAGTGGATCTGGGCTGAGCGGGCATTGTAGGGGCTGAGCGAAGACTGAGCCCCATATGTGGAGGTAAGGAGAAGGAGGGTGCAGAGCATAAAAGAAATTGAACACTCAGTGCTCGGTATTGTTGTGGCATGATACGCACCAGGATGTTTTATGCATACAGAGCATGGTAGCATAAACATGTTTGCATATGCAGAAAATGTACACAGGCAAACCCAGTGTACATTCTACAGAGAAGTAAGAATCAGAAAATAAGACGAGTGTATAGAAAAATATAGTATTGATTTGTTCTCACTGTGTGGAACTGCTTTGCTCTTCTATACCTCAAGATCGTTGCATGTGAATTTCTCTCTCCATGAAATGCCCAAAACTTCTTTTCCTGGAAAATGCCTATGCCACCTTCAGAACTTAATTTTCATTTCATCTCTCACCTCCCCAAAATGACTACTTTCCTCTGTGGCTTACTACAACACCCACGACCTCCACCGTCATTGTATGTATGATTTAACATTATGGCTGAACTTGCTACTCATCCATCTACGCTGCTTGACTGTGACTCCCTGCAGGCCAGGATCCTGTCCCATTTATCTTTGTCTCTTCAGTGTCTGTCATGGTGAAGTCCTCAATGTATGCTTTTTGGATTAAAAATATTTAAAAAGGCTATTACATGCCCTGTCAAACTTGAACATCCAGCGGGGCCAGGTCTCTATGGGGAGAGCTGAGCTGCTGGGAAGAGTTGAAAACTGCTCCCTGAGTCAGGCCTTCCGAGCAGTGGGAAAAAGGGAAGACCATATGTCAACACTGGATGAGAGCTACCCCCTCATTCAGGAGGCCCGCTCAGGAAGCAGGGAGGTTCAGAGGCGATTGGAGACTTGTTCATATCAAATAAGCACTTGCTGGAGTGTTCAAAGATCAGCAGGTTCCAACTTGAACTTTCCAGAGAAGTCATGGCCATATACCCTACATTGGGTGCAAGAATGTGGGCAGCAACACCAGTCTTCCCCTTGACGACAAACCCATCAGAACTGCTGGAACTCCAGCCTCAGCAAGACCTCCAAGACCTCCTGGGCATATAAACTTCCCCCCCTCCGTCCCCCTGCCGGGTGTCTCGGAGTTGCTCCCGGAGAGAGTGGTGAGCAAAATGAAATAACTGTGGTATTTACCACTGTTAATTAACAGCAAGGTGTTCATGAGTAATGTTGTGGTATTAAGGGCGTGGAGCAGCTTTCATTATTGACTCCCTCTTTGCAGGGTTATAAACTCCAGGAGAGATGTTCCCTCCTGGCTGAAACTTGGCAGCCGGCCCGGGGTTCTTCTCGCGGCTGGTGCCGGACCTGCCTGTTCAGCCGCCTGTCGAGATCTGCCTCCATTTCCACAGGAGTCACTGCTGGGGCCACGGCTGCCAGAAAACGTAGGATGACAAGCCACTCACACCGTGGCACTGGAATTTGAAGCCCCTAAAGCGAAAGAATTAAACAGGGATCCTTACATGCTGTAGAAACATCCAAGTCCAAATGAAGTCACCCAAAAAGCCACCAGGAGATTGTCCGTGAAGGGGACGAGGCTGTCTTCATTCGTCAGGTAGCTGCAAAAGTGCTAACCCGAGAGCAAATCTGTGATCCTGCTGGCGCGGGAGTCAACATTGCTGGCGACAGTCCTCAGAGGGTTGCTTCCCTTGAGAGCATGCATCAGGGAGTGTGTTGGATGGTGGCGCATCTTTTATTTGGATTAAGTTTATAAGTTGTGACACGCTCTGGTTTCTCATTCCTTGAGTGACTGTAACATCCCACTATGTTTCACATTGTTCGCTTTCTATTGTCCTTTAACAAACAATATTTGATTTTAACTTTTCTCCCCCTTCAACGACCCTGTAAAATAGGGGACAGAAGGTATCATGACTCAGATTTTACAGATAAGGAAATCACGATCTGGAGAATCCAAATGATTTTCCCAGATGCATATGGCAGGGCCTAAACTCAAAGTCAAATCTTCTGGTGCCAAGCACAGTGCTCAGACTTTCCACCCCAGCGTATTCTAAAAAGTAAGACACAGCACTTTCCTTTCACCTGGTCCCACATCCTGTGAAGCTGACTAGCAAGCAGGTTGATGGTAATGAGTTATGAGTTCTCCTCTCGGAAGGGAAGTGTTACTCAGTGAGCAGTGATTTTTCTTCTGCTTTAACCCAGAGAAGCTTGGTTTTCCTTGGCTTGGATTTCTGATGGCTTAGGAATTCGGGATGCAGGGCCCTTCCGAACTCTGTTTCTCGGAATTTCGATCAGAAAAAGGAACACAAGCGGGTATGACTCTGAAGACCGTGGCTAGACCGTCACACCCCAATCAGACAAGAGCAACAACAACACAACCTCCTCATCCCCCTCGTCCTCAAAAGGCAGTAAAAGGATACAAGGAACCAACAAATTAGTAACCCATTACCTGGAGATTTTAATTAGTGATTTGAGAACTAGACCCGACAGGAACTCCTCCCTAGAAATTCTTCCTGTTCCAACCACTTGGCAAGAACATCCACTTCTCTTAGCTTCCAAGAGTCTGGCAACAACCGGCTCCACCTGCCCCATCCTCTAAGATGAAGGGAAGAGGCTCCTGGACAAGCCATGGAAACCCAGCTAAGGACTCCAGCCGAGCTCAGAGACCCCTGGCAAAGAGAAAGGGTGTTGGTCACAGCTGCCTTTGATGTCTTCATCAATCTTGGCTGAGTCACACAGAAACAAGAGACCAAGACAGACACCAACATTTTCATACTTGGATATGCAACAGTGACTCTCGATTATCCACCTGAACAGAATTACACTAAAACAGAATGTGCAAAGAGCCACATCTATTTCCTTTAGAGATGCATTAAATATGCTTCACTTTCCAATCGCTTCCCCTACCTACTGAGAGTCACTTTGACTCACATTTAGATTTTTTTTGCATCCCTTCATCGTATATTAGCTGTAAAATGGAAAAAAAAGAAGTGATGAGAGAGGAACATGGCCTGAGTAAGCATCCAGCATGGAAATTTCATGCCTGAGTAACCTGTGTGGGACGCCTAGCCCATGCACGAGGGGATGGGGCCATCCTGGGATTACTCTCCACATCTTTTGTGTTCGGGGAATTGTCTCAGCCACTGCTGGTCTTCAGTTTCCTCCACAACTTCTACTGCCCTGAGATGACTTACCTGGTGCGCCCTCCACCCACGTCTGTCCGGGTGGTCCACAAGGTGACGGGAGGCAGGCACGTCTCCTTGCCCAGGCACCCTCTGCCTTCTCCAAACCACGTCATTGACATCCACGTCTTTTCGCCGAGCAGTCAGGATGATCTCAAAGGCAGTGCTGTAGAGGAGGACTGCGCCTTCCTTATTCCCTTCTTCCACCAAGATGAAGAGAAGCAGGAGTCCCATGTGGGACCCTTCTCCTGACCCATCCCATTTCTCATTTTCCTCATCTGTGGTTGCTCCAGTATGCATCGTATTTCCTCAGGAAAGCCACCCTTCCCCTCGTTCCCTACCACCGCCTTGCAAACCTAGCATTCTCCTGGATGCACAGGAAGTCTCATCTACATGGGTCTGAAAACTCTGAAGGAAGTTGGTCTCAAGGCCTGGGCAGGATGGTGGGAGCTCAAGTTCACATGAAACCTTCTTCAACAGGAAGCTGCAGCTGATTTACTTGTAAGTGACCTAAGAAGCAAGCTTTCTCCATCAAAGCAGGCACTCTCGTTATTTTCTCAGAGATGTCCCATCTGGTCTTATAGAAGGGAAGCACATTCCTTCCATTTGCATGGCTTGGACTTTGTTCCTTTTCAAAACAATCACCCTGGAATTACTGTACAATGTATTGGATTCCTTTCAGAGACTTTCTTACACTGCAGTGGTCCCCAGCCTTTCTGGCACCAGAGACCAGTTTCATGGAAGACAATTTTCCCACGGACCAGGGCAGGGGTGGGGATGGTGAGCAATGGGGAGTGGCTGTAAATACAGATGAAGCCTCACTCGCTTGCCTGCCACTCACCTCCTGCTGTGCCACCTAGTTCCTAACAGGCCATGGACCGGTACCAGTCTGCAGCCCAGGGGTTGGAGACCACAGTCCTATAGAATAACAGCATAGTATGAATGGATGTAACTTATCCTTGGGGGGGGGAGGGGACAATTACAATGAGACAATGCTAATGACTTAATCTCGCCTCAGTTTATCTTACTGCAAACTAGTAATTGGGAGGTGACTTTACAGAGTCTTCATTTCTATGAACAAAGCTTGCCTGGAACTACTTCTCATGATGATGTGAAATATGAGTAAAGTTAATAACTAAAGGGGCCCTGGAAGCTTCCCCGATTGTGTGATATGCATCTCATCACTGCGAAAGCACAAGAAAGAGGCTAGAGTTTTAACAGGAAAGATCAGCTACTCCAGAGCTTGCTGGAAAAATTGGCCTTCCCTGCAGAGGATGAATGCTCTTCTCCACCCAGCTCGCAGACGTGGGAGAGATGTGCATTTAACCAAAAACAAAACAACAAAAAAAATAGGAAGTTCACTTAGCCAGCCAAATTATTCCCAATAAACCCTGTGATTAGTGGGCTATAGATCTTTCTCACGTCTATAAACCGGTATGAATAGGTTACACGAAATAGGCACAAATGAATCAAAATTGGTTGGCCTTTTTCAATCAACCACAAAATAATACAGCCAAAGGGGAAAGCCCATGGGAATTTAATACATCCCTTTGAAGAACTTCACCAACAAAAGTGATACTTGCAAGACAAATAACTATCCCATTATTCATGTGACATAGGATGTATTTATTATTTTAAAGCCTTTTTGCATCTCTTACTTTTTAATTTCACAATCTGTGCGAGACGCCCAGGGTTTCAAGTGTTTCAAGGGACAAACTGAACAGCAAGAGTCAGTGACACTTTCATGGGTCACATACCTAATGAAGGGTATGTCCAGGATTATCATCCACGTCACTGAAACCTGAGTTTGTTCTCTCCTCCCAGAACATAAGGTTCTGCTTAGCTCATGTCATCTTTGCCATGCCTTTTCCAAGGAGCATAAGTACCCTTCCCAAGCTACACTAAGGGAAATCATAATCTGGGACTGCCTTGACCTGCTGACCCTAAAGCACCCTTGTAGATGTTGACAGCATTTGCCAGAATGAATGAAGAGGACAGGGAGCCCCTCTCCCCCCCCCTTTCTTTTTCATGTCCTGTGGTTATTGTTCTGAGGTGCAGGATTTCGGCCTGTGCTGTATCAGGCAACAGGATTAGACAGGTTAGTGCAGCATCAGATTTCAGACAGTTAACTTTTGCATTTTTTTTCTCCGCACGTAGGCTTGAGAACTGACACCGAGACAGGAAGAGGGAAAGTGGTAGAAACGGGAATGGAAGATTAAAGCCGATAGACAGCTCAGGGGGTTTAGAGGGGAGTGTCAGAAAGTATGAAGATAGAGACACCGAGGAATCTGATGCCGGTAATCAAAAGAGTGCGACATTGTAGCCATGTCAGTGTTTGACCTGGGGAAGTCTGGCCCAGGGAGGGGACGAGGGATTGAGACAGAAACCACACAGGAGGAGAGCAAAAGAAAAGTAAGTCTTGTCCAAGGTGGGAGAGTCACTATTGGCTGTTGAAGCTTAAGCATCCCTTTTCCTGATGAGAAATAGGTAGCATTTTCTGAGCTAATGGCCTGTATAATGAAGGTCCAATAGGTCGAATAGAATTGAGTTGAGCTGTCACAGAGGAGAACAAATGAAAGGTGCTGAGAAAGGTGCTTCACCAATAGTGAAACCAATTAAAAATAAGATCAAGTGATCTAAGAGTGCGTGAGAAGAGAGAACTCAGTGTCTATTTATCACCTAGACAAAAGGCTGAGATGATCTCTGATAGCCCTCTTGAATTCTAGATTCCACAATTGCCATAAGTAGGAGATGGCCTCCAAGCTGTCCTTGAATCCTCTGGTAAGGAGATAATAAAAGCTGAAAGGGGGTGGACATGGTGGCTCATGTCTGTAATCCCAGCACTTTGGGAGGCCGAGGTGGAAGGATCACTTGATGCCAGGAATTTGAGACCAGCCTGGGCAATATAGTGAGACCCTGCCTCTACAAAAAATAGAAAAAATTAGCTGGGCATGGTGGTCCCAGCTACTCAGGAGGCTGAGGGAGCAGGATCACCCCTTGCACCCAGGAGTTCAAGGCTGCAGTAAGCTATGGTTGCACCACTGCTCTCTAGTTTGTCCAGGATGGGCAACAGAGTAAGACCCTGTGTCAAATAAATAAATAAATAAAATGCCTGCTGATTCCTGCTGATTGTCAAGTTCAATTTCATCAGTATGATGAGGAAGAAGGGCACCAAATTTGGAGTCACACACTGGGTTTAGTTCCTGAATCTGTTTCTTACTTGCTGTGTGACCTTGGACAAATCCCTCAAACCCTCTTGGCTCCAATTTCTCTGTTGTATATGATTGAGATGCTAATCCTCGACACACAGTACTATGAGCATCATACTTATGGAATATGAGCAAAAGCACTCGGTGCCAGAAGATACTTTATGTTAAATAAATGTCAATATTATTCTGCAGAGAATGCAAGACCCAGGAGGTAAAATGATGCTCAAATGGTTAGTTCAACAGCCAAGACCAGAACTTGGGTCTCATGGCTCCTGCTCCTTGCTAGTTGAGAATACAATGATTTTAGGGGCGTTATAAATAAATATTAGAGTGTGTTGATTTATTGAGATGCTCCCATTTGCCCTCTGGATTTAGCTGCAAACAAACCCCAACTCCATTGCCAAAGTGTTTGTTTCCTTCCCACTCATGCCGAGAGTGCAGAAGAGGGCTGTTTCCCCCCGAGATCAATATGGCAGCTGGACTCTCCATTCATCCATCTCTAAGGGCGAGCAGGCAGCAACGGGCAGCATGGGAAGATGTACCAACATGGTCACAGAAAGCCGCTAACAAGGTCACGACAGAAATCTGCAGGGGTGCAGACAGCCACTGTGGGACTGAGTGGTTGGCACCATCTTAACAAAGAGAATGGGGCCAGTCACATGCACAGGTTCTCTCTCTTCCTGAGCTCGTGACGGGACTGCCTTGTGTCACCCAGAATGCCAGCGAAGCCATAAATCCACCCACTGGGTGAGCCCCAGCAACCTGTCTAACCCTGCTGGGAAACAACACATCCGGCCTTGACGGCACTCTTGTGACGACTTGGCTGAGACGTGGTATTTTAAATAAAGAGAGAGAAAAAAAACACCCTATTATTTTAATCTGGTAATTGACAGCAAGTTTCTCATGAGTAATTTTATAGCACTCAGGGTGTGCCGGGGTTTGATTTAACTTCTCTTTATAGGAGCCTCAAACTTGCGGTATAAACACTATTTTGAATGAAATGGAACATGCTTCAGAAATCCATATGGATATTGAAATATCCTATTCCTATGGCCCACACATTAAAGGACTTTTTCTCAGTTTATTCTCTTAAAGTCCTCTTTGGGACGGAGAAAACATCTTAGATTTGGGATGCTGAAAGATCTTAACAAATTTCTAGTGTATAGATAGATAATTTTCTTACAATTTTATTATATGTAACCAGATAGCAATTCCCAAAGTGCAATTTGCAGAAAATTATTTTCTTAAAATACTCTCTTAAAAAGGACAGGGAGTGGCTTCTGCAGAACTGATTTTAGCAATTCGCACTATACATTAGAATGGTAAAGGCTCTGAGAAGTCCTGCAGGAGAGAGCCTAGCTCATCATGGTTTTGAACTCAGAATTTTACAACATAAGTAGAAGACAGGATTTTTCTGTGGGAAACTGCATATACACACAAACACATTCTAACACTTTCTAATTTAACAGCGATATCTGATCCCACAGAGGTAGAATCTTGAGGAACATGTCTCAAGAAACCCTGTGCTAAAAGAGAAGGAAGGAGGCACTATCAGTGCTCAGGAGTAAACCATATTCTACTTTACTCTGAACTTTGGACCTCAATTATTCATTCAACACATGTTTATCAGGATAATGAGCAATGGGAGATGCA
Organism: Cheirogaleus medius; assembly: GCA_008086735.1. NCBI lineage: Eukaryota > Metazoa > Chordata > Mammalia > Primates > Cheirogaleidae > Cheirogaleus > Cheirogaleus medius. Next base: position 4,186,060 of record VBSM01003215.1, on the reverse strand, counting down.
AGGATAAATCAGATGTGAAGAAATATGACAAGGCATTATCAAAGAGAACGTGATCAACAAATCTTCAAAAGATCTCGTTCAACCCTTTTTGCTACCTAGACGAGGAAATAGAGACTGAGATAAATTAAATAGTTGGTCCCTGGCATAGAACACCTATGGAACTCTTCTACTTTGAAGTCCCTCAGAATATAAACACGTACTGAAATAAACATTTAGCTTAGAGAAGAAAAATGGTTCTATTAATACATACGAGTGCCGTGAGACAAAGGCATCTACAAATATTCTCAAAGTGAAAGTATCAAATCTCATGATTTTCAGGGAAGGGACATAAATTAGGATATATATTTCCAGGAAAGACACCAAAGAGGAAATCTGCTGAGCCAGATGTCCTATATTAAGGAGGAAGTCGAGACTCCAAGCAGGTCTCAGGACCGAGAGGAAACAGACGTGGGGTTGCTGCGTCCAAGTCCACCTCTGGGACTTGGTCTGGCCACGGGAATGCCCTAGAGCTTATCAGAGACACTGCCCTTATTCCCTCACGGTGGCTGCTCGGTGGATGGTTAGAGCTCTTCATGGCTTTATTTATTACTCCATTGCTTTTCATGATGAGTTGCTCATGTCTTAAGTAGAGAGCATTAGTTTAGAAATGTGACTGTTCTTCTCTCCAGCCCTAGGAGAGCTCACCCATTCTTAGTGCTTTCATTACGATCTATGGACCGAAGTTTCCCATATTTATAAATCACATTCTAAGCTTTAATCCCACCTCCCTCCCTCATACCCCAGCTCCCTGTTGGGTATCGTCATCAGTCCCTAAACTTTCCTCTGAATCTTCCTATCTCCAAGTCATCATCTCCCAAACCAGCTTCCCCTCCCGATGTCCCTATATTAGTCCATAGAGTCATTTTCTATGATCTCCAACCCCCTTGTTCCCATCCTCTCGGGCACTTAGTTTTGAAAGCCTGGAACTTTTCCCCCTCTGCTTTCTTCTCCCCATAGGCAATGAATAACTACGTCATGTCCTCTCTTCTTTGCAACGTTTCTTGTATCTATTCTTTCCTTTCTGTGTCTGTTTGCCACCAATATAAAACAGAGTTCACCCCTTCTGGCTGGATTACCAGCCCTCTAACCCTCAGCCCGTGGTCACTCCCTCCTCCAATCCTTCCATGTGACGCCTTTACCAGGCAGTGCTGCTAGAGTTTGTTGAAAACAAAAGAAAACAAATGTGCTCCAGACACTATATTTTTAATAAATTCCCGAGGTAATCTTGGTGCTCTGCCATGGTTAGAAATTACTGCCCATTTCCTCTCAGTGGCCGTTCAAGGCGGTGAGGTGCGAGAGGTGGCCTCTGCGGTCGTACATGCCCTGGGTGGCATCCTCAATCTCCTCTGCAGCCACGAGTGGCCCCACCTGTTGCCAGCTGTGCACACGCCAGCTGCTTGCTCAGTGCTTGTCCCCAACACCATCAAGGATCTGTCGCTGAACCTTTTCCACGGAAAACAAATCTTTTCCCAGCAGCATCTAAAATCTTCATCAAAAAGTGACTTCCCGCCTTTCCCATTCATGAGAAGTACAAATCGCGTTCGAAGTGCCTTTTAAAACTCTCTGTTTGCATATACGCTGTTGTCTGCGCATATTCGAACATCAGTGGAAATAATCAAATAATTGGGGAAAGAGAGTGAGAAGTGAAATGCATGTCTCTTTTAGATAGAATTGGAGGTAGCAAGTGGAGGAAAAAAATGGAAAAAGCTTATGAAAAAGAGTGGAGGGGCGGGGAGTAGTCATGGGAACTGCCTGTTTAGGACGCGAGCTCTGCCCATTAGAGTCTCGGGACCTGTTGTGAATGTCCAACCCACAAACAAGTGGTTTTGGCTGGTTTTGCATTTTGAAGAAAAGTATTAGACACTCTGCCCTAAGCCAGACTGTTTCAGCAGGGGCTTGTTCAAACCCCACCCTCCCTCTCCAGAGTAGGGTTCTTGGACCCCTCCGCAGTCTACTCCAATAGGGCCCGCCACCTTCCCATGGGGCCTGCTGAGTCCCGGCTAATCACTCCCTCTGCACCTGCCCCCTCCCCACCGGAGCCCGAGAACCGCAGAGGAGGAGGCTGGGATTACCACAAATGAAGCAAAGATAATCCCAGGCAAGGACCTTTTATCCAGGAAAAGTCTCCATCGAGTCGTCCTCACAGCTCCTTACAGCCTCCTCTTAATAACTCGCATGTCAGAGTGTTGCAAAGATTAAACCTGTTGAGGAATGTGATGCTTTGTAGCCCTGACATGGAGTGCTGCGTGCCGGGGAGGAGGGGCAGGTGGAGGGCGGCGGTGGGGAATAAGGAGGAAAAGAGGAGAGAAAAGCAAGACAAAAGAGAACATACTCTGCAATCTTTCTGCTAAAAGCCTTTGTTCAGCCGGCACGTTATTTGGTGATCTAGACGGGGCATAATGATGCACTTAATCCGTTCACGTTATTATGTGTGTCATAGGTCTACGTGTATATTACTGACTATAAAATATATATAATATGTGCTAGAGAGAGACAGAAGAGAGAATGAAAATGCTTCTGACTCAGTGAGAGTTTGCTTTGTCTTAGGCAAGCTAGTCTTCGGGCACCTAAAATTGTGATTGTCATCTCAAGCCAAGCAGCGAGTTTTGTTTTTTTTTGAGAAGAGGCCATCTCATAACGTAGAAATAATTTTTAAAATAATAAACGGTCTTGTTAATTCCTGCCTTCGAGAGCCTGGACAAAGAACATCAGTAAGACTTTACTAGCCATCCAGTGTTGAGTTTAATTTCTGGAACTGCAGTGGGGCAGGGAGAGATGGGGCCAGACAGTGACCAGGATATTATCGAAGTGTGACATTACCACTCCATGTTCGCTTCCTGCTGCAGACCTGCTAGAGCAGACTGGCTTACTTTTACGCTTTCTGAAACATGTTCTCTGTTCATGAAGTATTCATCAACAAAGGAGAGGCTCCTCTACTGTGGAGAGGCTTCCACGGTAAAATAAGAAAAAGCTTCGAGGTCAGACAAACCTGGGTTCAAATCTCACCTCTGCCTCTTAAAGTGGTGTGAATCTCTCTGCTTAATTCATCGGTAGAATAGAATAGCAACGCTTACTTTGGAGGTTTTGTGAAGAGTGGAGATAGTGTATCACCCAATACACTGTACACAGCAGCACCATAGCTCTGTCATTCACAAGTATGCAACTGGGAGTGACTTTGCCCCCGCCTCCAAGATGGTCCGTCCCACCTCCTGCAAAATAGCTGGGATGTGACCAGGCCGAGGGGGTGAGCTGCTGGAGGAGATGGGCTCTCTGCCCTGGGGAGGCCATCCTAGCCTCCTGCAGTGCCCAAGAAAGAAAGGCGATGGGTTCTAATCAGTCAAACTAGCACAGAACCCCAGAGTATGTATTAGATCTTAGTGATATAATTCTCTTAATGGGGAATTTGCCAGATGGCATCAAAATCAGTTCATTGATACCTCCCTAAGGAAAATGGGAAGGTATGTATGAAGCATCTCCAGGCCCATTCACTGGGACGTAGTGTAGAGCCCTTGATTGGTCAAGTCTGTGCTCTCTCTCTGGCCATCGGAGTCACCTCCTGGTCACCATAAGTCAGATCTCTGCAGCCATTCCTTCATCCACGCATGCACTCACACACTCGCTTAGCACTGCTTTGTTTGCTTGTTTGAAGAATACCACTGGAGGTTATGAGGGTACAAAGAAGTGAGGGAGGGCACGTCTGGCCCGGAGCCCACCCTTAAAGCAATAACACACAATTTTGTCAAGTCTTAAAAATCTTACCCTGCACAGTCACGGTTGCCTTCAGCCGTCTGGACATCTGTGAAAATCACCAAAGACAGCAGAAGACAGGGAGCCATGAAACGCACCTTTTTACTAAGCAGCACTGAAGGTACTAAGAAGATAAAAAAGCAAAGGATGGAAAACAAAGGAAACTTCCTGTTTAATACACAGACGTTGCCTTCAAGAGATATTCCATATAGTTGAGAAAACTGGGCCTATGTACACAAAATCACTTAAAGGAACAATTCAAGAAAAGTCAAAGCACTCTTCTTTCAACTTTTTTGAGGGTTTGAAAATCCCTCCCCCCCCCAAAAAAAGATGTCACAGCAGCATGTGTTAATTGTTCCATCAGTGTCTCAAATAGTATTTGTATTAATATTATAAGAATTTGAAGCCAGGTATGGTTGCTTACCCTGGAACAGATAGGAAACTCTCTGTAAAAGGAAAAGACTTGAGTGTTTGGAGACAACGTATTGGTTATCATGATGACTGATAAGATAGGTAACTTCCATTTCTCAAGTATATGTGCTATGCCAGACACTGCGCTACGTGTTTGATCTAAACGGCCCCATGTGATCCTCAACAATAACCCTGCAACGTGAGTTTCGTTAGTCCATTTTACAGAGAGGAAAACGGAGGCTCAGAGACATTTAGTGAGTTTGAGGTCTCACGGGAAGCTGTGGTTGGTACAGCCGGGGTTTGAACCCAGTTCTGTGTGATCCCAAAATTGGTGTTCACTCAACTCTGTGATAATGTTTCTCTGACAAGCAGGATTCCGATGAGCAGGAGGTAATCGGACAAGGGAGATGAGTATGCATCCAGCATGGTGGCAAAAATGCCTGCAGCCTGAGAGGAAAAAGAAAAAGTTGGCTGCGGTGGGGATACCTGGTGGTTCCCAAGCCCTTTCTCACTTTCTTGCTTCAGTAATGAAACCTGGAACAAACGTGGCCACCCACAGGAAACAAGGAAAAGTGCATTTATTTCCCAGTCTTTGCACCTGGATGTGGTAACGTGACGATATTTGGGCCAGTGGGATCTAGGCAGAAGCCACATATGCAGCTTCCAGAAAATGTTCTTCAAAGGAAGGTCCGTGTCCTCCTTCCTCCTTCTGCCTCTTTCCAGCTGCAAGGTGGGTCTGACGGCTGGATCTGAAAGGACCAGTCCATATCATGGGTGATCTTGGGAATGGAGGTCACACAACGTAGAGCAACAAGAGAGGAGGAGTCTGGGTCTCCAAGCACTTGGTGCAGCAGAGACATCATTCCTGTCCCAGGCTGCCTGCACTTGGTTTTTTAAAATGAGAGTGAAATAAGATTCTGTGTAGTTTAAGTCGCTGTTATTTTGGGTTATGCTGTTACTGGCAATGGAACCTGATCCTAATTAACACACAGTCTGCGCTGACTTGAGCCAAGAGGTTTTGTAGGTGATCAGTGGGAAAACAGGTTGGAGAGATATGGAAATCGCGGAGAGCTGCTCGAGGCAAGTTAAGGCATGTGTCACTCATTTTGTAGGCTTTCTGGGCAGACCCATATAATGAAAGTGGCATTTCCAGAAGAATACTCTGGCTGTGTTGTGTAGAGTATCCCAGCCTGGAGAATTAATAAAGGAAGTCAAAGCATTTAAAAAATCAGTCCAATAAACCAGGTGCGAGGTGTTCGGAGCCTCACAAAGGGAACAGGACTGGGTGGTCAGGAATCGAAGCTGTAAGATCTGGGTACTAAGTCAACACTGAGGGTTGGAATACAGAGTAGACAAAGGTGATGGGGAATTCTCCCTGAAGAGCCATGGTATGTTGACAAAAACGGAGAAACCAGAAAGTGGAAGAAATATCAAAGGAGAGACACAGACTTCTATTTTAAGCTTGGGGAGCTGGAGCCCGTGGCAAGATGCCTGGAGAGATACAGCCAGGGCCCCCCATGCCTGTGGCTTGTTAGAAGCAAAGTGCAAAAATATGAGTTTAGACAGTGGTAGTATAAATGAGAGAGGTGAAGCTGTGAAGCTAGCTCAGTTTCTCAAAGAATAACTTCTCAGAATAGGACTCAACTTGGAGGTAGGAGAAGGGAAAAGAGGCAGCAGAGATGGAGAAGTGGTAGGAAAGGAGAAGGTTAATGCAATGTGATGTATCGTCTCAGAGTCCAAGGAAAGAGCCGCCGTTGGTAGTGGAATGTGCCAGAAAAGAAGGAGCGGAATAAATGAGCAAAGATTGAATTTGGCAACGAAGAGGTAGATCACTGGTAACCTTTGAGTGAGAATGTCACTAGAGGGCTGGGAGTGCAAGCCCAGTTTCAGGGGATTGAAGAATGAATGTCTTATAGGAGAAGGGAGGTACCTTGGAGAAACATGCGTGTGAATTAAAAAAGCAAAAAAAAAAAAAAAAAAAAAAAAAAAAAAAAAAAAAAGCCAGAAAATAAGCATAAGAGGACAGTAGTGTCAGTCTTTACTGGGATAGGGGAACCCTGTACAGATTAGTTAGCAGGGATATGAACTGGGGGAGCCACCCTTCTTAGCCTTGGTGTCATCATGCTATATTCATACAGCTCATACTATATTAGTATGTACCGTGCGGGATATATTAGCATGTACCATATGGGATATATTAGTATGTACCATGTGGGATCGCTGCAAAAACAAATTAATGTGTGTGAAAATGCACAGCACAGAACATAACTGGTTATAGTGACCCATAAAACATCTACTCATTTCTCTCTGCCTTCAGGTTCTGTCTCCTGGTATTTGCTGTATTTTTATACCTAGCTAATTGCCCCTCAAGTGAGGGTGTCCCTGTGTTTGCAGAGAACAAACGAGAGCTAAGGTAAGCCCATCCAACCATTTAAAGAAATATTCCCTTAGGATCCCAGAGAGTCTCAGATTTGACAGCAGCATTTTATAGCTGTCAGGGAGGAAGAGGACACTCGGAAGTGGTGACTTCAGTAGTTCCTACTGGTCTACAGCACCCAAGGAGCATACAACGCCCTCTCCCACAGAACAGGAACACCAAAAGCAACAGACAGACCATGGGCTAAGTCCATGCATACTTTATTTCATTTACTCCATCCTGTGAGGTTAGTACTGTTGCACGCATGAGCGATCTGAGGCTCAGAAGAGTTTAACATTGGCATTTGCTGCAGATCTCACGTGAGGGAGAGGAGGGCTTAGAGCTCATCGGTGGCTAGGACCCATGTGACCTACCACCACTCTAGAGGCTTCTTTCTGCTTGAGTGCTTTGAGACCCGGTTTACCTGGCACCCTGGGCAGCTTCCATGTATATCCGCCCAGGAGGCAAGGAGCTCAAAGCCAGCCCTGACTCAGCCTGGGGAGGGAGGTAGGGTCCCAGATGACAGTGATACTAGCATAGCTAGGGTCAGAGACAGCCAGGGTGGAGAATGAGCCTGTCCCCAAACAGAGAGGACAAAGAGGTGGCAAGTGGCCCCAGTGCTGAGGACTGAGCACACATCTCTCACCGCCTCTATCTAGCAGCTCTCAGATGCAGAATTGGGACCAGACCCACGGGCCACAGCTTGAACCTCTAAACAGTCCAGCAAATCCCGACAAATTTCCCAGCTTCCCCAATGCCCCTTTGGCCACTTAAAGTTACTACTTCATGGAGACAGAGTCAGCTCCAGCCCTCACACACCACAGTAATTACGGAGGTGGCCGGCCCCCACCAAGTGACTCCACCCAACTCAGACACCTCGGAACAGCTATTCTGCAAAGCACGCCCGAGACTGTTACATCTAATGAAGTGAGCTCAAGATGAAAGACCAAGGCGATCATTTTAGTGGGGCTTATGCGTAATTACGCATTCATCAGTCAGAGCTTTAATTACCCGGAGATAAAGGTACCATTAGTGTTTCGGGGAAAACTGGCTCCAGCAAAATGCATTTCTTTTGTCTCCTAGCCAGTGACAACTAACTGTTATCCTCGGGAGGGCTTAGCAGACAGACTCCAACCTAAACCATATAAGGCAACGCCACTGAGGAGCCACGGCATTTGTGGGAGCTGTGGCCCAGCCTGGAATGCCCAGAAGAGCTCCGGAGACAAGGGCACACTTCCTTGAGTCACAGAGAAACATCAGGGAAGAGCAATGGAGGAGGAGAAAGAGGCCCAGAGGTACTTGAGTCTTACCTAAAGCATCACCTTGCAACTCCCTGGCATGAGATACAGGACCTCGGGTTCTACCCTAGACCTACTGAATCAGAACCTTTTATTTTCATGTGACCCAGATGGTTTATTTGCACATTAAAGTCCTAGACACGTTGCTTTAGAGGTCCTCAGACCCAAGGACAACATCCCTGCTGCTCGTTATCTCAAATGAGGAGCTGGGCTTTGCTCACC
>VBSM01003215.1:4159254-4177827 GCA_008086735.1 Cheirogaleus medius | reverse complement strand
TTTCACAACGAGGAGATGGGCAAGGAAGAAACCTCAGGAAAGGGGGGGGGACGGGGTGAGAAGGAGTCACACGGGGAAAGGAATCAGGCGGCGAGGTTATCAGTGTGGGGGGCTGTGAGCGCGGTATCCAGACCCCAACCACAAGATTGGATTAGCAGCCCATGAATGCCAGGCATCCAACCCAGAGTGTTGAATAATTAACCAAAGTTCTGAGGTCTGAGGATAGATTTTGCTTTTAATCCCAGTGCTGCTGCTTACTAAAAATGTAAACTTGGGTGTGATATAAATGTTCCCATGGAGCCTTGACTTCCTCATCTGTGAAATGGGGATAATTCTATCAACTTCATAGAGTTGTAAAGATTAAATGAGATCATGCATGTTAAACCTTGGCATGATGCCTGGTACATATCACACACACACAATGATCAAAGCTATTATCATTTCTTATTTTCTTAGCAAGTATCCCCAGCATTATTGATTTCCTAGAAAATTTCTTCTTTCAGCCCTGACCTTAATCACTGTTCTGAAAAAGGGATGGGAGGTGATCAAATGATTTTATAAGCACTGTCCCCTGCTTTCCTAGGGCTCTCAAAATATGATCTCTTACCTCATTCATTTATTCATTCATTCAACAAGATTGAGAGCTTACTGCATGCCAGGTGTATAAACCAACTAAACTACACCTGTTTACTATCAATGCATCAGTAGAAGAGAGAGAGCATGATGAAAATGCATGAGACCAGGTAAGAGCCTAGCATCCTCTTGATCACATGCACCTGCATTGTCTATGACCCAGCTGTGATGAAGAGCAGGATGGACTTTGAGCCAACTCTCTGGACCTCCTAGAAGTGAACCTATGGTCTCAGGATTCACTAGGTGAGCAGCTCTATAGTTCTTATGTCCCACAGAGCATTTCTTGCATGCCGTGTCCCCCAGATGAGGGACACGGGACCAGTGGAGCCAGGCTCAGTTACTTCTCAAGTGGCCTCTTGGCACTGCTGTGTGGTCTGCAGCCCAGACCGGACATCCACCATGCAGACTCATGCCCTTGGTCCCAGTGATGATGGAAGGAGGAGGCAGGTGGATCTGCATCGTTTCACCTCCTAGGAGGCAAAGAGGGTGGCAAGAAGGGCCTCAAGAGCAATCCCCTGGGCTGATGAATTGTTGGTGGCCTTTGTCAGAGACTGCCCATACCACCAGGAGCCTTGTGGAAGTGCTGACATGCAGACATCAGTCATCAGGCTCTGAGAAAAGACAAAACGGGATGTGCATCCCTACTCTACCTCTTATTAGGTGTGGCCCCTTGGCCTAGTTGGCCAGTCTCTCTAAGCTGCAGTTTCCTTGCCTGTAAAATGAGTAACTGCTTTTGGATCAATCGGGGTTCTGGCAGGAACAGATGGCACAATCAAATTGGACAATTTCAGGAGAGTTTAAGAAAGGAATTACTTATGAATGGGTAGGGTATAGGGAAGTGGCAGGGGATAGTGCAGCTCTCCAGGGCTAGAACCAGTGGGGATCATCGCCACCCAGAACTGAAGGGGTGATAGAAGAAGACCCATACACCTGACAGTAGCTGTGAACTCTGACGGAGAGATGCAGCCCACCAAGGCAACTTGCAAAGTGGGATGGGGGAGGAAATACCCCTAACCTTACTTTCCTCCCCTATCTTCCTTGGCTGAGCCCAGCTGGAAGCCCAAGGGCAAAGCAGCTTACTGATGGTGTCCCTATAGCTCAGCCTCCTGAGACAGAGCCGAGGAGAACGCACCTGCTAGAATCTCAGAGCCCCTGGGGGCCGGCTGCTTACACTCTAGCTTTCAACCCAGTGATGCTTGCATCTTGTACTAAAGAGCTATTTTGGAAGGGATCACCTGGATATGGCCCCCTGGGCCCTCATAACTCCCTCTAGATCATCGAGCAGCTGCCCCAACCCAGGTATCTACTCCTCCTTCTGAAAAAAAAATTCACTCCACCATGACCCAACTCTCTGTTCTAACAACATCCCACCAAATGCCTGCACCAACCCAGGACCTAGCAATTTGTTGAATTAATCTTCTGAGATGATAATCTTCTTCTGAAACCAGAGGGATTTATTTGGAAACTTGATGTAGTTACATCTTCCTTTGACATTCTCAGGGACATCCATGACTGAGCCATCATGAAACACCCAGAGGACACTGTTACCATCGGCTCCCTCTGCTCTTGGCTTCCACCACTCCCGCCAGTCTGTGAACCACTCTGCACCTGGCTGTATACCACAACCCACTGTATCCCCAGGACAAACAGCAACGCATTGCAAAAATCTTGGCCTCCTTAGCAAACCCCCTGTAGCACTTATTTATATTCAAATCATTTCATCCAGGGCTCATCAAATGGGCAAAATAGAGGAGTTGAAGCAATTCCCCGTTGGGATCAACCTCAGTTAACCCGGAACCAGTAATCCCCAGGGAGAGTCACCAACATGTGCTCCACTTGGACTGACTAGGTGAGATTTCCCAACCATTAGATAGCCTGTGTGCTTGTTCAACAAGTAGGCAAGCAGCTCTGTCCCTGGGCACATCGAGGCTGGTTTATCTGATGCAAACCTGGTTTTTAATGCATTTCTAATAAGTGTAATTGGAACATAGCTGCAGTTTGGTCTTAGGAGCACGATCACGCACAAGCATGCATTCTTAGGTGGATGCTTAGAGCTACAGGATGCCTTACGTGTCAGACCTCTCTACAAACCTTTCCACAAACCTGAGCTTTATATTCAGTTGCCCAGTCCTTTCCCTAGAGAAGCAATGGAGATGCCACTTGGTACTTCTCCACTGGCTTTTGACTTCTTGGAATACTCTGCTCTGACTAGGATCCAAAGCCACAAAGCAGTGTATGCAGAGTGGTCCCTCCCAGCGCCTTGGTATTTCCTATAGCTTTCCCTGCCTCAGTTTCCACATTTGTAAAATGGAGCCAATAACACGGTCTGTCTCACAAAGAGGCTGTGAAGAGTGAGTGAGATAATTCATAAAACACAGAGTCCAACAGACGGTAACACTCAATAAATAATAAAAACAAATGAACGGAGGGGAAAATGCCCCCACCTCGACACCTTCTCTTGTTCCTTCTATCCCTAAAGCTAAAATAACATGTAACATGTTAAACACCAGGGTGGTTTGTTTACAGGCAGTAATGGGAAACCCTCAATCCCAGAAGTACTTTAAATGAAACAGGCCATTTCATCTCATCCACAGAGACGCACAAAGGGGTGAAGTTTGGGAGGGCGTGAACAGGCCAGTCTGCCCTGGGGGCTGGAATGCACAGGAAGGTGGGAAGAACCATTTTAGTAGGTCCTTGGTGATCGGATGAGATTCAGCGCAACATCTCTTAACTAGTGAGATGCTGACTCAGTTGATGCAAAATGGAAAAATTTAATAGGAAGAAAACGGATCCCAGCGGCTGCCTCCTCTGGCACGTTGGCTGCAAGGCTCAATGCATCACAGGCTTCCAATAAATATGAACTAATAATCAAATTTAAAAGTGAGGAAATCATTGTTCTCTCCTGCCTGGCCGCCCGCCCAGCTGCTGCTCAGAGGGTGATGAGCAGCTTTTTATCTTGATAGTGGATCTCCCCTTTGCCCAGAGAAGTGATTAGGAACCCGGTCCAGCTAGAAGACTTTTTCAGCAGTGTTTACTTGGACCATGTCCCTCCTTTTCCAGTACAATCCTCACACCACACCCCAGGGAATCTCGCCCTTAATTTTTTTATATATATATATATAAGCAACTTTCTTTGCTCCAGTTTCCCTAAGGATCAAAGCATAAAAAGCCCAATTTTGGCTTCCAAGTCTACCTTGCCAAGGGGTGAGTTATATTAAAATGGGTCAGAGCCCAGGAAAGACCAGAGAAATGCCACTAGTTCTTTAAATTAGGAGCATCCAGGGAGTTCCATATGGACTCACACCTGGAGTCAGAGGTCCTCTGCAGTCTACAATGGGTTTATTCCTCTTCTGTCCAGTGTTCCTGCAGTCTTCTTCCGGTGAGCTCCCATTCCCTCTTCCTGTTGAGGTTGCCGACTGAATGCTCAGAATATCAAAATGGGGATTATTCACAGAGATGGCCAAAAAAGTCAAGTTCCTCAAAGCAGTTGGGGTTAAAATGCTTTAAAGGTGGTTATAGAAACTCTTGGTTTCTTATGTGTCTTTGTGCCATAGACGCTTCTAAAATACAAAAAAAAAATTGAAGAATCTCTGACAACAGTGTTTTATTTCTAAAGGAGAAATATGACTTAAGCAACTTTAAAGACCAAGAGAAAGGGCGTCCACCCATCCTGAATATGCTAAGTAGATCTCAGAAGAAGAGATGAAGGTGCCAAAGACCTTTTTTGCTTACTCTGATGTTTGCCCAGTCCTGGCGCACTTTGTGTTTGTTCTGAGCCGTGGGGACACTCCATCCCAAGCCAACCTAAGGCAGAAACATCTAAGTAACCAAAAACTTTGAAGAAATAATGCCCTTTATGAAGACATGGCCAAGGATTTTCTCTAATGATTTCCTCAAATATATTTAAAACTCACCTACTAAAATGTTCCATATGTGCATGGATTTCTAGGCACCTATTTATTGCAAATATAAGACACACATCTAGAGAAGTTGTAACTTTTCACGTGTTTTATCTTTGGAAAGAAATATCCCGTATGGATTCCATTCAGTGAGAATGATATTGACAGTTCACAAACTTGTATTAAGAACTAGCACAGGGAGATAGTGAGGAAGTGCAGATTGGAGAACTGGCTGCATCAGATCCCACCAGTTGCGGCATGTGGCTTCCGTACCTAATGCCCACCATGGCTCAGCTCGGGGAACCCTGGCAAATGAGGCTTTTGACCTCACTTACAGGCTGCTTATCTTTCTTTAGAAGATGAGCTCTGGAAACTCCTATATCAGTGTTCACTGGGCCACTTTCTGCTGGCAGGTAAGTTTGACACATCCAGCATGCCGCCTGGAAGTCCAAGTGGGAAAAGCAACAAAATAAAACAACTAGGGGGATCCAGAAGACCCACTGCTCTCTATATAGGCTGTCAAAGTTCTCCCGCATCAACCTCTAGAGGGGATAAGAGGCAGGATGTCTCCTGCGTCTGCTCTGGGGTCCCCAGGAGGAAGGTCATTTTGGTTTTCCAGGATCCTGCTGGTGTGTGACCATCGGGCAACGGATAGACAACGACTCCAATTCTGGCAAACAGACAAAAGAAAACGTGGGTGTCACTGGATGTGACCATCACCAAGGGAGTCTGGGACAGACAGACGGCATCTGAATGGGGAAGGTAGACACCCAAATTAAAGTCACCGCCAGCATCCGCCACTGCAGTTTACACCCATGTAGTTTACACGCATGTGCACATGTGTCCCTCTTGTCCCTTTAGCAACATAACCAGCCATGCTCAGCATGAATCATCAATCACACCTTCCAGTTATCAGTAAAACTCAAGGACCCCAGAATGCCTTCGGCTGACAGCCTGGCTCAGCCGTCAGACGACGTCAGAGACAAATACATGCAAAGGTGAGACATCCCCGAAAAGAAGTCAATTAATCCAGCCCAGCTGTTCTTTACCTTAGGCTAGTGTCGAGAGGAATGAAAAAAAAAGAAGAAGAAGAAAGGAAGCTATCCCATAATATCCATCCTTGGGCCTCAGAGCCAGTTTAACCTAAACGTTGTCATGGTGATGTGTATATAAGTCAGTCTTTGCCCTGAACCACAATCTCTGACTTGACAGAGAACACCCATTTGGGCTCCAAAGTTAGGAAATAACCAGGCAGCACAATGACACCTTTTTTGTTCGGCTGGAAACCTGATATTCCTCACTCGCTGCAGGAAATCTCGAGGGGTTTTTTGGGTTTTGTTTTTTTCTGTCTGTATCTCGCTTCCTCTGTTCATCTGTCCCTCGCCCCTGGATGGAGGGAGGGTAGAGAAGAGGGAAAACCCTGAGGATGCTCTCAAAGGGAAGGTGAGAGCTGGCCCCTCCCAGCCTGGCCCTCAGCCTCTGCAGGGAGCCCAGGGAACAGGCTTGTCCCAGCACGTGAGCGCAGGTCCTCCCTGCTTTATGGGGCAGAAACACAAAGCATGAGAACTGCTGGTTCCCGGGATGGGAAGTGACTTGCGCAAGGTCTCCCAGCAAGCGAGCAAAAGGGCCAGGACAGATTTTGTCTCCTGGCGCCCAGCCCAGGACTTTTTTACAGAAATGACCACGGCTTCTCCCAGGATTGCCTAAGAGACCAACGTACTTCACGCAGGACGGACTGTGCCTGTCCCCACATAGAGGAGTATGGTGGATACCTGCTGAATGAATGAATGCCGTAGAGGGGAATGGACAACTCTCTCTTTCCGGGGTTTCTGGATTTCAAAGTATTAGCCACATCTACAATAAAACAAAACAAAACACCAGTATCAAAGACTGCATCTCCCTGTGCTCAGTTCACAGCCCAGAGCCTATCTTCTCCGAGGTCCCCAGATCTACCTACCTCTGCTGAGGTTAAGAACTAACAGGGTTCTCCCCAAGAAGTCGTTCCACAGCCCATTACTGGAATATTGAGTAACTGACAAACCAGATTGGAGGCCAAGTGTGTGCATGTCAGGGGGATGCTGGAACCGGGGTGAGGAGGGAAGCTGCTCACGTAGTTTGTGAGTAAAGGTTGCAAATGCAACTGCTATACATCCTTCCCCCTGGTCCCACTTTGGGCTAAGAAGATTCATTTGTAAGAGCACCTCCTCGGATCTGCAGTGTCTTCTATGGCTCCAGAACAGAGCCAGGCCAATTAGAACTTAAGGGGGCCTGAACCAGTGGCAGTGTCCTTATCTTAAACGAAGCCAGTAAATTAGCCAGTTGCATGCCCCATCACACACACACACACACACATACCCCAGTGACATCCCCAACAAACGGCTCATCTCTATATAGAAAAGTAGTTGAAAGAAGTGTGTAAGTTCTGCAGAGAGAGAGGCTGCATGTCAAAACACACAAACAAAATCACCTTGTTGGGATAAGTCTGCTGCTTCTTGGGCTTTTGCAGCCAAGCCCTGCTGGTGGCAGCTTGGTGTGTCTCCTCGGTGAGAACCATGCTGGCTCTCGGCCTCCAGTCCTACTTATCATCTGAAGCGAGGGCAGATGACAGGGTCGGACAGCAAGGAGCCTGTGGGCTTAGAGGGAGCCTCCCTGCTTGACTAGACACCGCAGGGTGTCGAGGTGAGGGTCCTAAAGCTCTGCCGTGCTCTGCCTCCTTCTGAGACTCTAGGAGAAGGGAGGATTCAGGACTGCCTTAGGAACCCTCTGGGACAGAGTGCAGAACACACACAAACACCCCATGGCTTGACATTCCCAGGACAACGGGCAATGTCTTATTTAAGTACCAGGGACAAGACAGATGCTGCTGTCGCTTCTTAAAAATCTCAAGGGAAATGCAAGGACAGCGCCTGGCCCCCATGTAGGAGCTCCACAAATGTTTGTTGACTTAAACCCAGGTAACCCATTTCTGCCTCCTTTCCGGTGTATGCTGTCACCTTACCAAAGAGGAGATAAAGGGTGGTAATGGGTGAATGATAAAGTAACTTCAGTCTGACTTTGAAATCTACAACACAATACTTTCTGAAGTTGTATCCACCAGATTTACCTTGTCGATTGTTCAGATCAGGCTGATATAGGAACAATCTGTTCACGAGGCCACGTCCACCATGTGATCAGTGCTGAGACAGAAGTGCACACCACCCTTCTAGAGGGAATATCTAAGGAGTCCTTCCTACTCTTAAATAAGTTAATATTAGAGTAAGAAAAATGAGCAACTAAATAGTTAAGAATTTGCATTCCAGTTTTAGAAATAACATTTTTTAAAAAAATTATTTGGACAAGCATTTATATAGAGCCCACTCGATTCCAAGCATATGATAACAGTTGACAAATAGCAATTTATTTAGTCCTGATAAACTCTAGGCACTAAGGTGATGGGGAAGCAGTTAGTCCTCGGTGAAGCCAGCCAGGTGACCGGGCTGTTCACGCCCTAAACCACCACCCACCTGCCTCGCTGCGCTGTGAAGTGTTCTGGGTTAGAGCACAAAACGGGCCAGGACAACCCACCAGGCAGATAATTGAAGGTAGTCCATGCTGTGGTCCCCAAACCACTCTGGGTCACATCCTGTAGTGTGTGCAGTGAAGACGTTTATTTCCATCAATAATAATAAAAAATAGTTGGTGATAATAGTATAATCATCAATTGACTAGTTTGATGTGAGATTTACGCTGATGAAATCAGCAAATTAATAAAAAGCAACATGTTAACATGAGCTGAAAATGTTTGTAGTAATGAAATTTTAAAATTCCAGGGAAATAGGAAAAGAATAATTGGGACTTTAAAATCGGGAGCCAGGGCTTGGAAGGAACAAGCAGGGGAAGGCACTCTGGGTACTGAGAATGACGAGTGTTGAGGCAGGAGGTTGGTCACAGGTGGTTGTTTTTAATTAGCTTTATTGCAGTATAATTTACGTACAAAGTCTCCAGTTTTAAATGTTCGATTTTAGAAGTTAGGACGAAGGTGTTGTAAAAGCAGCACCACACTCATGATATGGAACTCTTTCTTCACCACAGAAAGTTCCCCTGCGCCCCTCTGAACTCCTGACCTTGAGCGATCCTCCCGCCTCAGCCTCCCAGAGTGCTGGGATTACAGGCATGAGCCACCACGCCCGCCCCCCTGCGCCCCTCTGAAGTCAATCTGCAACGTCCTATCGCCTGCGCCTGGCAACCACTGAGCCACTTCCTGTCACTACAGCTTTGCTGTTCTAGAATTTCATCTAAATAGAAGCACGTAGTAAATAGTCTTTCGGGTCTGGCTTCATCATTTAGCATAAAGTGCTTTGGAGAATCATGCGGGTCACTACGTGTATCAGAAGTCTATTCCTTTGCGTTATTGAGTAGTTTTCCACTGCAGGGTTACACCGCAAGCTGACGGACATTTGGGGTGTTACCAGTTCGGGGCCGTCATGAATAAGCTGCTGTGAACATCTGAGGACAAGTCTTTGTGTGAACCTGTTTCATTCTCCCGGGTAAATATCCAGGAGTGGAATCGCCGGGTCGTATGAGGAGTGTATGTTTAAAAACTGCCAAACTGTTTTCCGAAGTGGCTGTACCATTTTGCATTCCCTCCTGCCACGTATGAGAGTTCCAGTTGCTTCACACCTTCACCAACATTTGATGTTGTTGGGTTTTATTATTATTATTAGCCCTTCTAGGGGATGTGTTGTGGTATTTCATGGTTTCAAGTTGCATTCCTTTCGTAACCGAAGGCTAGTAAGTGTTGGAGTATTTTTTTCATGTGTTTATTTGCCATTCATGTTTCCTTCGGTGAATATTTTTACCCATTCTTTATTGAGTTATTTTCCTTCTTACTGCATTGTTAGAATTCTTTATATATTCTGGTTACAAGTCTTTGATCACATATGTTGCATGTATTTTCCCCCAGTCAGTTACAGGTTGATTTTAAATGACAATAATTCTATTGATCCAGCCAGTATCCAAACTGAATTGGCTATCTCATCCCTCAGTGACCAGTCCATTGCCCACAAAGACACAAAATGATAATAATATTTTGATACACCAAGGAAATTCCATCACCTAAGAGAAGTCCTGAAGGGCCACCACTTAGTCTCTAGCCTTGATGTTCAAATAGAGACAGAAACATTAAACCAAGACCAGCTTTCCTAAAGAGAACAAGTGTTGAGAAAGAGCTAAGACTGGAGTCAATCTTCAAAAGAGACTTTTGATAATGGTCTATTATATTTGGAGATGGGGAAAATGTGATTAGTAATTTTCTCCTTTCATCTTGCTCATGACTCAGTCTCTTCATTTCTGAGTTTGGATTAAAACATAGCATTCCTACAGAAAAAGAATGCACAAAACGTGTATAAAGCTTGATGAGTTTTCACAGTGAGTTTGTTTGGTTTTGGTTAATTGGGAAAGGTAATTGGCCTCTAGAGACAACATTAAGCTTTACAAAATCTTGTACCAGGCTGTGCGTGCATGTGTGTACACACGAGTGCATGTACACTGGGGTTGGACAGTAAGATGTTAAAGGAACAAACTGCCATCTTTGCTGAAAACATCCTACATGCTTGACATCTAACACTTCCCCTGGTCATCATACCAGCCATTTAACACGGCTTCTATCATCCCCCATTTACGGATGAGGAATTTTATGGCTCAGAGAAGCAAAATAACATCCTAATATAATACAAATGAACACAGTAGAGTCAAAATTCAAACTCGATCCTGTCTGAGCTCATAACCTCCCATATCTGACCTTAGGCAACTTATGGTCTGGTGAGGAGAATGGACAAAACTATGCAAAGAAGAATAAACATGAATGGGAAAAATAGACTCACTTTAAATCAATATTTTCACTTTAGACTTATTTTCCAAGTTCCAGACTCAAATTTCCAGTGGCTTACTAGAAACTGCCACCTGGGAACAGGGAATCCTGTAGCCACCTCCACATTGGCAAATCCAGCATTAGCATCCCTCGCACCTACACGCTCCGCCCAAGCACACACACCTGGCCTGCCCTCCTGCTAGCTAGCTCCCTTACCTCAGTCAGTGTCGCAACTGCTCAGACAAGTGCCTTCGTGACCCTTCCTCTTGCCTCGCACACCCATGGCCCGGTGAGTCTACCTTAACTTCTTGCAAAATTGTTTCTGCCTCTCTCTTCCCACTGTCCTTGCCTTAGTAGAAGCCACCTGGTAGTTGTCCCTGTGTAACTCTCCTCTTGACATACAGTCAATGCAACCCTCCAACAAGTACGCCCAGTGATGTCACTCTCTTAGACTAAAATGCCTCCCTGATATCCCCCAGACCTTTAGAATACATTAAAAAACTCTTTTGCGTGTCAGACCTTGCACGCCTTCAGTTCGATTCTAATTTGTACTCTTGCACCATCTTCTAACGCTACACCCTACTCACCACTGATGCTAAGCTTTTCCCCGTTTCCTAAACACACCATTTTTTTTTTAAAGTTCCACAAATGTTTGCCACGTGCCCCTCTGTTGGCCTGTGCTGCGCACGGAGGTGCAAGGCAAGGTTTCTCGTCACGGTGCTATTGCCATTTTGGATGGATGCCCTGTGTTGTGGGGGCGTCCTACACATTCTCGGTGTTCAGCAGCATCCTGGCTCCCTGGTCCCTACTCACTAGATGCCAGTAGCGCCTCCCCTCAAAGCCGTGACAACCAAAAATACCGCCCAACGTCCCACAGCGGGGAAATCCATCCCCGGGCGAGAACCACGGCTCGGTGTGGGCTCTGCCCCCGCCCTCCAGGCACCCTTGTTCCTGGCCCACGCCGGGCGCATGTGTCGTGCGGCGTGGAGGGTGCTGAGAACGTGAAAGGTTTCAATGGGCCCACCCTGAGTTAGTGTCCTGACCCTTCTGCTTCCTTCTTTGGGACTTTGGACCATGTAATTAAACTCTCAGTCACGCCTGTGTAAAATATGGACTCTAATGTCAACTTCTAGACCTGCTGTGTGCATTATGTAAGTGAGCACCTGTAAATACCTGACACACTGAGGCCCTCAAGATGTGATATCTTCCCACCCTTTACTTCCTTCCATATCCTGAAGACTCAGCCCCAATGTGCCCCTGTGCCTTTCTTTGCACGTGCTGTTTCTTCCGCTTAGGATACGCGCCCCCTCCCCTGCCCAACTTTTGACAAATCCTTTAAAACTCATCTACACTGTCGTCTCCACTGCCAGCTCTGACACATTCTAGGGGTGGCACAGAAACACAATCAGGTCCCCTCTCCTTCATGCTTGCCATGCACTTTGCTTCTGTCTCTCTTAGGATGGTGTTCACATTGTTGATTCGTTCTCCTTCTAGGTCGGGGGTCAGCCAACTTTCTGTTAAGGGCCAGAAAGTAAATATTTTAGGCTTTCAGGGCACATAGTCTCAGTCACAACTACTCAGTTCAGCTACTGGAGGTGAAAGGACCATAAACAATAGGAAACGAATGGGTGTGGCCGTGCTCCAATAAAGTTTTATTGACAAAGTCAGATGGCGGGCTGGGGCCACAGGACCCCTGCTGTAAGCAGCGAGCTCTTTGAGATCAAGACCTGTGTCTGGTCAACCTTTGCATCTCTAGCCTTTGGCACGGTAGACACCTTGCAGACACTATTTAAATGATTACGAGAGTGATAGATCCACATGAGTCATTGTATGATATTAATAAAATGCATAACTATAAGATCTTTTGAGACTATGGGAATAAAAAGCTGACCAAAATAGTAAAAACAGGCCCAATACTAATTTGATAATTAAGGAAATATACATGAAGAAGAGAGTTAGAAACCTCTCTTCTCTGGAGCAGTAAGGCAGATTTATATACAGATGTGGGGTTGTCAGAGAAAATACAGGATGCCCCACTAACTTTGAACGTTAGAGAAATAACTAATAAGTTTTTGGCATAAGTATGTCCCATGCAATCTTTGGGAAATACTTTTACTAAAAAAACAAGTATTCCTTTTTTAATCTGAAATTCAAATTTAACTGAGGTCTTTTATTTTTACTTCCTAAGTCTGGCTGCTTTATGCAGGTAGAGAGTGCTTCTGTTTCCTCCTCTCAACCTTCTTTGGGAAGAGGGAGGCGTTTAGCCCCAGAAAAGACGAGGACCAGTATGACCTGCTGGGCCACCTTCCTTCCCACCCCCAGGAGGAGGGCCTGCTGCAAACCCCATGGCAGTTCTGTTGGAACTGGAAATTTAATTAACAAAATGCTAACATGTAATTTCAGAGGAGGAGGGGAAAAAAGTGTTATCATGAAGTTAATAAGAGAACTATTTTAATTACGGTATTTAACAAGTTATGACCAGGCCACTGTGTTCTCTGGGGAAGGAGTCACATCGTTCAAGAATCTTGGAGCAGGGAAGGGGCGTGATGCAGCGGAGCTGGGAACATCAATATCCTGCACCTCCCTGCGGGACATCTTCGAGTCCTGGCTCTGGCGTTCAGAAACCCCCAAGGAGCCGTGTTCCTCCTCTCTCGTGACTCAGAGAAGAAAGCTAGCTGTCCTTATCTGTCCTTATCTTCTCACGCCAACCTCTAGCCAAACAGGAGAGCTGGGGAGACACACACTAGCCAAAGCTGGTGTGCAAATCTGTCCTCTGTCCCCATACCCTTTAGGGGGGAAACAGCCGGATTTTCTTTGGCATCGTGGATCCCTCTTTCTGTGTCCCTCCTGCCTGCTCATCACCCCGGGGTGGCATTCTCACAGTCTCCTTCCCCAAAGCTACCAGACAGCAGTACAGGCGACAGACCCTGATGCAAGGTCTATCGAGGAGAAGAGACGGTGGCCATGCCTGGGAGTGACGGGGAGGCTGCGGCACGTGGTGCCACAAAGAAGAAACAGCTCTGGCAGCAGAGTCAGACGGTCCTTTGCTTTCACAGGCTAATTGCAAATCCTCCAATGGTGGCCGAAGACCTGTCCTCAGGGCACAGGGCAGTAGGCCCTACCCTTTCTATTAATGCAAACCCCAGGAGGATGAGGTTGGGCCCACGGAGAACAAGGAGTGTAGCCCCACAGCAGGAGTGGCCTTGGCGTTCCCCATCACTGTCCCTGTACCTACGACTCCCAGGCATTTTGTCACAAGAGCAGGATGGGGCCTCCAAGGGGGAAAGGGTTGGGGAGGAGCTGGGAACCCAGCGTGTGGAGGTGCCATGGAGGAGGGAGGGAAAGGGACGCTCTGCCTAGGAGGACGGGGCAGAGGGCACTGCCCCAGGGATCTGGCTTCCTCTTCCTGCCACCAAAGGAGACGCTCTAGACCCAAACCCGAGTGGGCGGCGCGTGAAGGTAAGAAGCAAGGCCTGGCACTTGGGTTGAGGATCCTCGGGCACTCACGGTGTCATTTGAGAAGAGAAGCAAAGAGAAGTCAGACGACACGAGAAGTGAAGTCAGTGTAACAGAGCGCAGTCCGACGCAAATAAGCCTCGTTAAATTGATTTAGTAGACCAAAGTGCCTGCGTGGTTTCACACACTCTCAGCACCAAATTGTCACTGCAAAGACCAGGTAGACTTTTCTCCATCCCGTCTTTTCCTTCTCCCCTTTCCCTTCCTGAACACAAAGAGTCAAAAGCCATTAGTGGAGCCGCCCACACTGTCCACCCTGGGAGGGCAGAGATGAGCCACCGGGACCCAAGGGCGAGTGTCAGGCCCAAAGGACGAGGAAGGTCCACACACCGAGAAAGGCCCGGTAAGGGAGGTCGGAGTCTGTGCAGGGTAACGAGGCGTCGCTGTGGAGAGGAGGGTGGCCACAGAGAGGAGAGATCTGTCAGGTGCAGGGGAATCGACCAAATCAGTAAATAGACTACAGATAACAAAAGCCAAATTCCTCCCCGTGGGGAAGGGGGTTCCAACTGCAGGAAGGGAGGAAGCTAGAATAGACCCTGGGTGCTGGACTGAAACTGAAGATAATAATGTGAACTCGCAGCTTTCGGGACGTGTAGAAAGATACAGGTATAAACAAAGCTGTAAACATCAGGGCGTGTGCGTAATGTGTGAGTGAGTGTCACATACATGTCCTCGTACACCTGTGTGCACGGCTCCCCTGAGAGGGCCTGGGAGCAGCGACAGCCCAACAGCAGTGAGCACACCCCGTTCCCAGGTCTGTTCTCTACGTATCTTTCTGCACTGGAAGGAACCACCAGGGCTCCTTGGAGAAACGGCTGATTTCAGGCCAGGACAGAGAATGCTCAGGCTGAGCCTGGACCATTGCATCGCTCTGAGAACCAGGCAGGTGCTCAAAACATGCTGGAGACGTGTGGAAAGGGCACAAACGTCAGCTGGAAGGAGGTCCCACCGCCAAATCGGAGATAAGTTGAGCAACAGATTAAATAATGAAGCCATGGCTTATGGCTACTGAAGAAAACAGGAATCCTTAAGTCCACATATTGATATAATTAAACTACTTGAAAATTTAATGTGGAACAGAATATTTGCATAGTCTCAAAATATCTCACCATCACACACACACACACACACAAAGATTATTAATTACACAGGGAAATGTTTACCTAAATGGATAACTTTATAATGGAGAAATCTGGCAGACGCACTTAATCTGAGTAGTTGATCAAGTACTCAGAGTTGTACACCAGGCTGCAACGAGGACACGGCACCCCTGCCAAAGATGCATCGCCCAGCTCTAATCATTAGCGATCATCAAATTAAAATTGAAAGGCATTCAAAGAATAGCTGGCCTACAGTCTTGAAAACCGCCAAAGTCACGAAAGTCAAGGAAAGATGGAGAAACTGTTACGGTTCAAAAAGACCTAAAGAATCAAAGAATAAATAGCAACTGGATCCTTTGCTACAGAAGACATTTCTGGAGCAGCTGGTGAAAGGGGATTGGGGCCGAGGATTAAGTGGTAACAGTGTGTCAATGTCAAGTTTCAAGTTATGATAGCCCTACGGCCGCTAAGTAGGACGCGGCCAGGTAGACGTTGCTGTGTAGGAAGCGGCGCTGTTTGCGGGAATTACGCACGTTTTTGCACAGCGGTGCGGCACATGCTGCCAATGTGGTCTCAAACGACTCATGAGAAAAAGTTTCTGTACTGTATTTGCGATTTTTCTGGAAGCTTCAGGTTGTTTCAAAAACTTAAAAAATAAAAGATACGTGGTAGGTCGACACGATGCAGATCAGGTCGACGTGACGCAGACGTCCGAATGCAATAGTAGCCAAAGGGCAACTGGGTCTCGGGATTCTATCCAGACGAAAGGGGGTTGACGACAGCCGCCGGGGCCCAAAGTGGAACTGGGAGCTCTGACTGTACAACCTCATGCCAGTGAAGCACAGAAGACATTCAGAAGGTCCCAAAGGGGTTGCCCATTTCCTTCTCCCCAAAAAGCTTGTGATCAATGATAATCAATGACGTAAAAGCAACTGTCTGGGCACCGATATTGTGGATGGGCTTCTGATCCTGGGCACCGCCATGACTGCGCCCTACCCTTTCTCAGCGGATTCCTGGGGAAGACTTTGCAGCTTGGCTCTCCCGAAGCACGCATCCCCCGAGCCAGCCTGCGCCTGCGGGTGCTGCGGCTCCCGTCTCTCCCCCCACCCCCCAAGCTCTGCCTCGCCTTTCTGTGCAGCCTGGTGACCTTCGGCCACTGGGGCAGTGACAAAGACTGAGCAGGAGGAGTTCTGCTTCTGAGAGAATGAATGGACAATGCAGCCCCCGTTTGCCCAATGTTACTAGGACAACTATGTCTCCTTGGGGTCATGCTCGGACGCATCTCAGGTCTTGCTATCTAATCGCTTTATGCTATTTTGGGTCACCCCAGGGGAAGGAAAGGGGAGATCCAGTGGCTAACAGCCGGCATGGTTCTTCCCAGGCAGCCAGCCCCATGCCAGGACAATGTGTTTGAGGAATAGAAGTCGGTTTGCTGCATCTCAAATGCCGTGGTATACACATCGAAATCATAAACACTCCTGAATATCTTGCCCAAACAGCGACGTACCCAAATCGCGATTTTCTCCATTGAATGCTTAATAAAGCTTCAAAGCACACACACCCTACTGCATGGTTTAGGTTGGAGAGACAGCAGACCCAACAGAGAAAGGAAAGGGAAAATGTGCAATGGACCAGTTCAGGTGTCTTTCTTCATAAAATTCTCCAGGACGGGGAAGAATGCAAACTATGCTTCTTAAATGCTGGCCTGCCATGGGGCCTGGCAATGGGTGGGTCAGTGAGATGGCTTGGATCGTGTAACACGGCCCTGGCACCCGGCTCCACGTGGCACCCTGACAAATCAAACACCAAACTGCCAGGCTCTTTCTCTGCCACCCGCACTGCCGGGAATCCAACCCTCACATGAAATGCTTGAGTTTGTTTAATAGTGGGGGAGCAACCCAAGGGTCTCAGCAGATTTTATAGTTTAGCCCGAAGAAATAGGTGCCTGCCACCAGTCTTGCAAGGTGCGGCTCTGTTAAAGAGTATGATTTGGATGATCCAACTGAAGCACAGAAGTGAAACCCAAGCTCATACTTAGTAACTGGGTCAGTCGGCATGCTTCTGGCTATGAGTCTCAAAAAAATTGAGAAAAATGACTTTTAAAAACAAGGGCATTTACTTATGCCATAGAGCAAGCAGTCTGAAGGGAGTTGGTCCCCATGTGGGTTAATTTAGCAGTTTAAATGTGTTGGGGCTCTGAGTCACCTTCCCTGAAATGCTCTTCCTTTTCCTCATGGTCACAAAATGGCCACTGCAGCTCCAAACATCAAATACTGTATTGAGCAACTATCATCTGGAAAGCACTGTGCAAGGATAACTCAAACAGATGCAATTCCTACCTTTATGCAGCTCACAGTCTATTGTCAGTCCAGAGACTGTCCTGGAATACTTCCATCTACAGTGGCTCTAGTTCCTTTTGGCTCTGTTTGCATAAAAATGTTTTGCACAAATCAATCAGTACTAATATATTTTTTGACCTGCAGGTAGTTTTAAAGCTGGCATATCCAGAATTTCTTTTCTCCAGGATTCCAGCTTTCTCAACTCCTTGAAGGGGGGTCTTTTTAAATAATTAAAAGATGTTACAAGTATATAACAACTAACACAATATCTGCAACATGGTAAGCGTTCAAAAATTTTCTTTTCTGTCCTTGGTCTTTTCTTGATATTCAAGGCTCCTGGTCGTCACCACCATCAACTTTCTTTCGGGAAAGAGGCACTCCTCATTTTGTTCTTCACCAAGCCTCTGCCTAGTGGTGTGACAGGCTATGATTTATGGACACCCTTCTCTCTTCCACTCCAACTCACCCACATGGGCACCTGTGCTACATCGCTTGTACCAGGTCCCGATCACGAAATTAATTTCAGATTCATTTTTCACAGAGCACAGAGCTGTTCCAAAGCTTCTGGAGGCACTTCTTAATTAGCTCAGCAGCTCGGAGATACATGCCCCAGGACCTGGGTAGATGGATATCTATATGGATGGGAGTCAAGATAGAATCTCTCCTTAATTGATCAGCTCTCATACTTTAGTTCCCTGGCCACACGTAATCACATCTACTCTTCCTCCCAACCAAACAAAGGAGGTAGTATGTCTTTTGATTTTCACAAGGAGGAAACCAGGATTCAGAGAGGTTCGAAGATTCACCGGGAGCTACACAGCTAGTGGTAAAGCCAAAATTAAACCCAGGTGTCCTGGGCTCTGATCTTTTTTTCTTTACACCATCCATGTTGGCTTTATCACAGGGAGCTATGGGTGAGAGATGAGGGTTCAGGGTGACATTCCCTGTCACAGTTGTTCAAGCCTCAGAGTACCCACCTTAAAGTGGTGGGCAAAGGAGTTTCATCTATTCATTCAACAAACACACCGGTCATATGCTAAGGACTGGGAGAGTTCAGAGGATTCTGTAATCCATGGGACACAGTAGAGTCACAACCTTCAAGAACCTCACCCCTAGGCAGGGGTCGGGTCAGTAGGAAGCAGATGCAGAAGTAGTTCATTACGAAAAAAATCGAAAGTAGAAAAGAGAACCAACGGTGTCTACTTCTGATATGAAAAATCCAGGGATTTTTTTTTTTT
>VBSM01003215.1:4122845-4141207 GCA_008086735.1 Cheirogaleus medius | reverse complement strand
GGCTTACTCTCTCCCTTCTTCTGGTTTTTGCTTAAATATCACCGTCTTAGTGCCACCTTCTCTGACCACCCTATTTAAAACTGTGACCCCTCTCGCCACTCCCCACGTCCCTCTATCCCCCTCCCCTGCGGGGAACACGGCGGCTGAGCAAGTTCCTGCCTTCCTGGAGTCGCAGGAGCTGCCGCGCTTGCCCGGACACAAAATATATCATATTTACTTTCTTACTCGTTTCCTTCACAGGCGGTTCAATATCAACTCTGTTCTCAGTGTTTTATTAGGACTCCTCATCGGCGTCCTTGATCTTGACTTTAATCTCTAAGGGCAAGAACCTTCTCTGTTGTGTTTTCCTAAAATGAACTTTTAATTTCAGCACAGTTTTACACTTGATCTTAGCCAAAAGGCCGAGAAGCGATCAGCACAGTTTTAGATTTACAGAAAAATTGTGAAGTTGGTACAGAGAGTTCCCATAGACCCCACACCCAGTTTCCCCTTTTGTTAACACTGTACGTTAATATGGTACATTTGTTGCAGTTAATGAATGCATCTCGATACATTATTATTAAATCAAGTCCACGCATCATTCGGATCCCCTTAGTTTTTCCCTAGTCCTTTTCCTGTCCCAGAATCCCATCTAAGATGGCACATTCCATTCACGTCTACTTAGGCCCTTATAGACTGTGACAGTTTTCAGACTTGCCTTGCTTTCCGTGACTTTGACAGTGTTTAGGAATATCGGTCACGTATTTTGTAAAATGTCCCCCAATCGGGATGTGTCTGATGTTTTTCTCGTTAGATTGGGGTTAGGAGTTTCAGGAAAGAGGGCCACAGAGGTAAAGTGTAGTTCCCGTGGTATCGTGTCAAGGGGACTTGCTCACAACGTGACATCACTGCTGGTGCTGACCTTGGTCACCTGGCCGAGGTGGGATTTCTCAGGTTTCTCCACTGCAAGATTACTTGCTTCCTCCCCTTCCCGTACCGTACTCTGGAAGGAAGTCACTCACTAGGTCCCATCTCCTTAAGGGCAGAGTGTCTGCATAAATTATTTGGAATTCTTCTGCACAGGAGAGTTGTCTATGACCTCCCATTTATTTATTCACTTATTCAATCCTTTGTTTGTATCAGTGTGGGGTCATGGATATCTATTTTATACTTAGGGTTATAATCCAGTACTGCTTTATTTTATTGTTCAGATGGTTCTGGCTTTGGCCCCTGGGAGTCTTTTTAGGGGGTTCCTGTGTTTCTCTGACATACTCCATCATTGTGTGTGTGTGTGGGGGGGAGTTGTATTGTTTTATTAATATTTGTTTGTTCATTGAGCATTTCCTTACTTTCGGGCCTTACAGATGCTCCAGGCTCATCTGGGATATTTCCTGGCCCCGGCTTAGAATTAGCCATTTCTTCAAGAGTTCTAGCTCTTCTTTTAACCATAGAATAGTTCTAGAAAGCAAGATCTGGGTGCTAGGTGTGCTCATTGCTACAGGGGTGTTGTTAATTCTAAGCCCTTTCAACTGACAAAGCAAAGAAATACCTGTGCCTATACAACCCATGTTGACACACACATGTTTATGAATGCTTCTCTATGTAGCCATCTGTGTCTCCATTAAGCTAAACATGAGTGTATGCTGATATTTCCAACTCTCATCCACTACCACGTGGATTGCTCTAGCCTCTCTCCACTGCTTAGCTAAAGTCCCGCTCCAACAGTGAGAAAGCGGCTCCCACCCTCCACCGTCCACTCCCCAGACTGTTCGATTCCAGTGCACACGTGTAGCGGTGTCAGAATTGCCAGCCCACGCCCCCACGGAAAACAACTTCACGAACTACAGTACAGTGCGTCGAGCATTTCCTCTGCCTTTGGTCTCACAGACCTCACTCGTTTCAAAGTTACTTAGGTCAGCACCTTTCCCCCCAGCCTGTTCAGTGCACTTGTTTCATACATTTATGATGCAGTTAGATTCTTTGGTCACATTCTATGTTCCATCCTGTGATCCCCCAACCTTCTTAACAGTTTTGTTAATTGCATACATTAAGGTTCTCTCTTTGCACTGTTAAAGTTCTGTGGGTTTGGACAAATGCACAGTGTCCTGGACACACCATTACAGAATCAAACAGAACCGTTCCATTGCCCTACAAAGTCCCCTGTGCTCCACAGATTCCAATTCCTTCCCTCCAGAATCTCTGGCAACCACTGATTTTTTTGCTGTCTATATTTCCAGCTTTTCCAGAATATCATATATATAGAAACAAACAGTACATACCTTAGCAGACTAGCTCCTTCCACTTGCAATATGCGTTTAAGATTCATCCATGTTTTTCCATGGCTTGATAGCTCATTCCTTCAGGTTGCTGAATAGTATTCCAATGCATGTAGGCATCCAAGTTTCTTGGTCCATTTACCTATTGAAAGACATCATGGTTGTTTCCAGTTTTTGGTAATTACAAATAAACCTGCTACAAACATTTGTATGCAGAGTTTTCTGGGGGCTAAAGCATTCACATCAATAAGGTAAATACCCAAGAGTGTGATTGCTGGATTGTACAGTAAGACAATGAATAACTTCATAAGACTGTGTTCAGCAATGCTCAATATTGAGACATCTACGGGCAAACATTTGACAAATGGTTCTTGATTTATCAAGGACCTAACAGTCAGCTGCTCATAAGCTCAGTTCTGGTGAGAGTAGCCTTTCACTGCAGGTAAAGGAAGGGGAGTCCCCAGCATATCTCACTTCCCTGCAGGAAAGAGCAGTCAGGTAGCCCCAACACTGAACTGCAGGTCATATGCACCCCTTCTTCTGCACCTAGATGCCTTTCACTCAGCCATGCCTTGTGGTTTTTGAGATAATACATATTAGAAGAATAATAATTACTGTTAATCACTAAGTCATTACTTAATGTTGAATGTGCGGCCCAACTGGAAAACCACATTTTCTCCATTTGATCTGTTTTCATGTATTTCCACTCTTAGGCAGCCATTTTTACAAATCCAAACAATCTGGCTGCCACACTTAGAGAGGGGAAAAGCCCACTTTTCCAAAAAAAAAAAAAGAAACTGTTAATGAAGCTGCACAAATGTAGAGGATGTTAGACCTTTCTGGAAGCATCTGGTTCCACTCCCATCCATGGGAGAACTACCCTCCTGTCCCTCTTCTTCTCCAATATGGGTTGGACCAAAGGGGACTTGGGTTGTGTCTATATTCTCCTGCCCACCTCTTCAGATTTAGTCCAGGGCAGTGCCTGAGACTCAGCATGTGTTAGAATCACCTAGAGGGCTTGTTAAAACCCAGACTCCTGGGCCCCACCCTCAAAGTGCCTTACTCAGTCATCTAGGGTGGTCCCCAAGAATTTGCATTTCCAACAGGTTCCCCAGTGATGCAGATACTGCTGACTCTGGCCCACTCTTGGAGAACCACCTACCTGGAGCACTGCCCTTCATGCAACCAAACCTGTGGCCATCTCCAGGTCTCACCTTTACCCCTCATTTAGGAGACAAAGGTGAATGGAAGAGGTGGAAGAGCTTGAGAAGGTTGAGCTGAGAGTTGGGGAAGGAGACCAAGGAGTCTAGACACTGACACTGGGCACACAGGTTGCCTATCACTCTGGAAATGGCTCGCCAGCGTGGAAACACAGGATTTTGGAGATGAAATGGACTGCAGTGGCCAAACTCCCTTCATTGTAAGAGGAAAGGACATAAACCCCAAGGGCGGAAGCAACTCTCCCCAGTCTTCACCACAAGCCAAGGCAGGTCTATGGTGACCTAAACCTTCTGACACTTCCCACAATAGCAGAGCTACCCTTCCTTGTTCAAGGCAGCAAAAGTGCCCTCTGAGTTCAGAAGGACAGAATCAAACCTATTACTGGAATGACAATATTTGAATTGTCATCTCAAAGGGAAATGAACAAAGAAGAGCTGCTCCTCCATCCATTCTCCTCTACACAAACACACACACACACACACACATCCAGGGGTTCACAAGGGCCAGCACTCCAGAGACAGGGAGTAGGAAATGGGCAACTGGGGAGGAGGAAAGCCCATTGGTTTTGCAGCAACACTAGTCAGAGCAATAATTCATTTCTGACCACACAGAATAAACAGCTCCGAGCATCTAGAAGAAGAGATTGGAAATTCTAAGCTGAAAATCCAAGGGGGGCAGGAAAACCAGAGATAATACCTCAGTTCCTCCCCCAAAATAAAAGAACCTCCCGCCAGCCCCATCTCACCCTTACCACCCTGGTAACAGGTGTGCGATTCATCACTTTTGTTTGAGATGAATAAATTCCCAACACCAGGTAGAGAATCCAGGTCCCAGGATAACCCAAAAGGAGGGGTGTGAGGCCAGCACAGGAAGGGGGATGGGAGAGAAGAGGCTTTGTCTGCTTTTCCTGAGATTTTATATATTATTAGACTTTTTTTTTTTGGAATTTCTAATAAGCAGGTTAAAGTTTAAGTTACAAGATCCCTAACAGAGTCAGAACCCAAGTGGCACAGGAGCCGGCAGATGACAATCGCGGGCCGGATGGGTTTCAGGTCTGTTCTTTGCAGAGACAAAGCTCCTATTGAGTGGTGGAGAGGAGGTCTGGGCAAAAGAGGGTTTTCATTACCCCGATCCCCATCCCCACAGGGAGAGGAAGATGTAGAAGGAAGAAAGAAAGGCCTGACCTGGCGATGCACCGCTGAGGGTGACAGCCTGGAATGAAGCACACACCTGATACCTGTGGCTCTTCCAGAGCAGGGTGCGGACATGAGACAAAGGTGAGGAGAGAAGGAAGGAAGGCTGGGGCCAAAACCCTGCACGCTCGTGCATCCGGCAAAAATAGAAAAGCAGTAACACCAGGGCAGAGCACGGGTTCTTGGTAGGCGGTCCAGGGCCAGAAAGGTGATCTAATAGTTTTCTGGTGTTTTTCTTGAGATGCCTTATAAACATTAATTAAGTATCTCAACAGTCAAGAGAACCAGCAGCACCTCCCAACAGGCGGTGAAGCAGAGAGGCAATCACCCCCCACCTTCTGTCTGCAGGCCAGCAAGGGAGAGCGTGGGTGTCTGGGCATTGCTGCAACCTTGATCTTGCTCCTTCCTCTCCCTGTCCCTCCATCATTTCTTTCATTGTCATTATTATCACAGTCAAGTGCCCTCTTCGAGGCAAGCGAGGTCCATCTGGATAGAGGTGGGGCTGGGTTCACAGGAGTTATTCCTCACTAGAGTGTCCTTCCTGGCAGGTGCTGCTCATCTGCTAACCCCTGCATCTCTCCTACTACTGAGCCAGCATGAGGGACGGCCCCTCCACTCGGATATGGCCAGATAGCGTCTGAGAGGTGAAGGCAGTGGCTCTCCGACTGGGCTGCAAAAAGAGTTTTTGTTTGTAACTTGGATGAGCAGCCTCCACCAGAGATTCTGATATCCTTGGCCCGCATTTTTAAAGCGCCCCCCAGGTGATCCTTACATGCCACCGGAATTGAGACCCATCATATTAAATAATTACCCACAGAGTGGTTCTCAAACACCTGGAATTGCTGAGCCCATCTGCAGAGGGTCTGATTCAGTGGGTCTAAAGGTGGGTCAGAGAATCTGCATTTTTAACAAGCTCCCAGGTGATGCAGATGCATCAGGTGCGGGGACCACACTGTGAGAACCACTGGCCCCTAAGCACACAGGTTGTAACTGGTGAGTAAGAGGAAACTGGGGCCTCTCTGCCTCGAAGCCTGCACCCCAAGCACGTTTGTGTTTCCCTTTCCTATTGGGCCAGGAAGGTCTCTGGGCACCATGACTGCTGTGGCGTGGCTGTAGAGCCTTTTTCCTGAGAGATGTATCCACTAGGATGAGAGGGAATATCCCAGGGCATCGCTACTCAACATGCGCAGTGCCTGGGAGCTCATTAGACGTGGAGACTCACAAGCCAGGGTCAGACTGTGCACCTTTACAGGACTGCTGGGGGTCATATGCACGCGAGCATCTGAGCAGCACCCTGCTAAGAGGACAGTCAGATAAGATGTGTGCAGCCCAGCCCACCTGCCGGCTCAACTAGGTGCACCCAACCCATGGCGAATACTGGCAGGGTCAAAAAGGGTGTTCAAAAGAAAGCATCTGGCATGATGATGACAATGACAAAGAGGAAAGAAATGAGGGAGAAAGGAGAGAAGCGAGATCCAGGTGGCAGTGCCCCAGAGAGTTCAGCCTAGAGACTGCACTGACTGGTGTCCACAGTGTGCTCAGCCCTGGCACCGCCACTCAGCCCAGAGGCGGGGGAAGGAGGGGAAGGCGGTAGGCTGGGCTCTGAGCACCCCTTGCACACACTGTTCCCTAATCTCCAGCTGGTTCCCATCAGAGACCTCCATGCCTGGTTTCCAAGGAGAAGTCAAGACAGGAAAGATCAGGGAACTCGATGGGGTCCTGCAGTGAAATATGAGGGACAGGCTCATGGAAGATTATTATAGGGGCACCAGAATTTGCAAGTTTCAGAAGATTCCCAAATTCTGGCCAGCCCTTTGTTCCGCAGAGGGGCCGAGCCACTCTGAAATGGATGTGGGAGACAGACAGAACTTCGGGATTTTGAATAAGGGCTCTGGACTCCAGTTGCCTAAATTTAAACCTGGGCTTGACTATCTGCTAGCTTTGGGATCCCCTCTATAAATTCTCTCTGCCTCCATGTCTTTGACTAAAAATGATGGAGATGTTAATGATACCCACCTCACAGAAATGTTGCAAGAATTAAATCAGATAAAACATTCTAAGTACAGCTCCTGGTCTGTAATCAATACCCCGGGGTTCTTGGAAGAAGCATCATCCCCTAGTCTTGGTCCAGTGAAGTAATCTCTCTAATTGCTGTTCTGGAAAGGAGCATCCTATAATTCCACAGTGGGACAATGTGCAGAAGTGGAATGCTATGGGAAATATGGATACAAAATGGGAAGGTGAAGGGTGGATGAAGGCCAGTTATTTATGTGATTGCAGGATGTTTGCAGAGAGACACTCGAAATGCACACAAACTAGCTTTTCCCCACAACTGGTGGCAGTCAGCCTGGGAATGCCAACGACATCAGACCCTGCTGGCCAAGCTTGCAAAGTCAGAAGCAAATCACCAACCCCACCCTCCGAACTCCCCCTCTCCAACCCCCCACACTGCTACACTTTTATACCAGAGACCCTGAGCCCTCAGGACAGGAAATAGTTCCCATCCCATCTCCTGCCCATAAATAATACCCTGCACAGAGTGCTCAGTTCAGTTACATTATCTTGATTTGCAGTTACCTTAAGTGCAAAGGACAGGCTTGGAGGAGGGAGAAGCAAGAGCTGAAAAGTCCGCAAATGTCTGCGCTCCCCGGGGCTCAAAGGTTTACAAAGGGAAGATCTGTTTTCAAAATACTGCCTTGTTCAAGGAGGGCATGGTGGTGATATTCAGAGGTGCCTTGGTGTGTCCCAGGTCTTCGTTCCTGGAGTTCAGAAGAATCCACAGTGGAGCTTCCCTTCCTGCTCACCCGTGGCCCTTTCCCGAGAGCTCCTGCATCCATCGCTACGTTTCAGGCACTCGCAGGCATTCGGCATTAACTGTCCTGCCCTTTTGGTCACAAAACCTGATGAAGTAGGTGCCACTATTATTCCCATTTGCAGGTGAGGCAACTGAGTCTTAGAGAGTTGAACCTACTTGCTCAAGATAATACCCGTCGTGAACCGCAGAGAACCAGTGTGAGCGTGCTGGGCCGCGGAGCCTGGGTTTCAGCCACTAGGCCAGCCGCCACCCCCGCACCCAGGTGGGGACTAACCAGGCCCGTGGTGGGCATCTGGGTTCCCGCACTCTAATTGTCTCTGGAGGACACGTGACCCACGTCTGGCCAGTCAGAGCAGCACATGCCCCAGGCTGCAGGGATTGGTTCACGGATGGGCACGTGATTGGAGAGGGGCCACATTCTGGGGGACACAGGGCTGGGAGAATTAAACCAAACCGGGGGAAGAGCCAAACCCAGAGATGATGCATCAGGCAGGCACGGGAATCTCAAGAGCTTAACACAAGACAGGTTTATTCCTCCCTCACGTAGAGTCCAACACCGGCAGATGAGTCTCCGGGGCAGCTCCCTTCCATCCCATAACTCGGAGGTCCAGGTGCCTTCCATCTTGTAATGGAGCCATCTCAATGCGTGGCTCTCAGAGTCCCAGAGGCAGGGAAGAGAGACGCAACCCATGTGACGTCCTCTCTCATTTTATCCAACGCAAGCTGTCACGTGACTCACCTGAACCCAACGGGTCTGGGAAACAGAGTCTTCCAGTGTGGCCGGAAAGGGAAGAACGACCACCTGAGAATGACCACCAAAGGGCTCCACCGCAGAGGGAGGGAAAGCAAGCAGGTGCAAGGACTTGACGTGATTTAAATCTCTAGATCAAGCGGTGCCTGGAGGAGTTGCGGTGATTCTTAAACGAGCCAATAGATTTCTTTTTTTAAATCTAATTTAAGGTGGGCTTTTTTTCTCTTTCGCAATTGAACAAATCCCAGTTGACAGGAACATACAAACTCCTCACTCCCTGGCTCCAGCGTTGCCCTCCCCCTGGTCTACACCCCACCCACGTGGGCTTCTGTCCTTGCACTCAGTAAGGAGAGCCACGACACACGTAAGCTTGGATGTTCTAGGTTTTTCTAGGGCCTGTTTTGCAGCCATTGTGAAGGCTGAATGGCACATGGGACAGAAGTCACTTAGGAGGAAAAAAAAAATAGCCCTTGGTCTTGCAAATAAACCTGACTTTACCTGAAGGAAGGACAGGGCTTCTCTAGGAAACCATAAACTTAGCTCCCTGAGATCCTCAGGAGAAGGTTGCCACATGTCCTTGAACTAGAGGCAGTGACGAGAAGAATCGGCCTGACGTCCACAGGGCTTTGCTTGATGACTCTGGTTAGAGAGTGGAGACCCCTGGGTTGCGATTTCATCTTTGCCAGTGACCAGCTGGTTAGTACTGAGCGAGTTGTTTATCCTCTCTGGGCCTTGGTCTCCTCATCTGTAAAATGGGTATGTTTAAAGTAGCCGATGTCTAACGTCCCTGTCTCCCTTATACCCTAGATTTTTGTAAGATGCTGCCTCTGCCCACAGGTGTTCAGAATGTGGCTAGCTAGTTGTCCTAATGGCCCAGCAGGAGAGGGTGTGCTGGTCAAAAGCTCACCCCCAGAATTCCCCGTGCAGAGTGGTTGTGCTCGGTGTGTGCTAGCCGGGTGCCCACGGCCAGAACTGCATTCAGAGAGCACTGGCCTGGGGGCCAGGAGACCTGAGTTCACACACCACTTGTTGCATTGCCTTTGATGAATCACTGACATCTCTCCGGACTCCATTGTCTCCCTCTCTAATGTTGGGGTGGTGACGCGGGCCTACTTCACAGAGCTGTGAAGATCAAGTAACTTTCTAGAGGCAGCTTTGGCCCAGTGTGGCCTCCCTGACATGGAGACAGAGAAGCCCAAAGCGCTGCACAGATGTCTTACTGAGCTTCGTAACATGCTTCATGCCTAGAAAGATGATTGAGATGTAATATGGGCTCAGAACCCTTGTGTTGAGTGAGTAGATGGATTAAGGGGTGTTTAGATGGATGACAGAATAGAGAAATAGTAAATGAAACACAATATGGAGCTGTGCAGGTGCCCCGATGTCTTATGTGTGGGCCCAGGTACCATGACAGACATTCCGTGAAGAAGGACGTCGTGAGCAGATGTGCTTGGGTTTGGGATGAGAAAGAAGACCAGACCCCCACACATCAGAAAGACTGGGTTCTTTCCTCTTTTCCTGCACCAGTGGCCCAGCAGGCCCAGACACGTGCCCATGGCAGGAAAGTCATCTCATTAGTGGTCTCATGCTAAATAGTATGAAGGACTTTCCTGGGGCTCAGGGTAGAAGGCTGGGAATGAAGCTTGCAGGACTGTAGAGAAAAGGACTTTCCACCCATCACTCTGCCCCTGGGCCTCATACTAGAAACAAAGGGAGCTTTTCAGCTCTCCCAGAAAGTGCCAGCAGCCAAAGCAATGTATTTCTTCTTGTTTCCCTCCTTTTGCAAGCTCCTGTGGCCCAAGAATATTTATTCATCCATCCAAGTTTGAATCTACCATGTGCCAGACGCTACTCAAAGTGCTTGGGATATCACTGAACAAAAATGACCAAACATCCCTGCCCAGGTTCAGCTTGTGTCTGATCAGAGAGCAAATCCTGCCCAACCACCGCCAGAATTGCAGCAGGGGGAGTCCCCTGCGTTGGCCATCTGCTTGTCTTGCCCTGAGCAAAGGGTCCGGAACCACGTTTAGATGCTGGGATGGATGGATCCTAGTACTGACTCGCATCTCTAAAGAAGACCTTCAATGTTAAAGAACAGCTGGTGTGGTGCCTCCTCTAAAAGAAGGGCAAAGGTCTTGGACTCAGTGGTTCCTTGCAAATCCGCCAAGCCATTCGGGTGGCAGGCGTGAAGCGTGAGGAGTGAGTGAGGAGCACACGCAAAGATGTAGGGAGGTTGGGAGCTGCCTGTTGTTGGAATGAATTCGCTCAGCCATAAGGCTGGGCACTGGTGGGGTCCACAGCCTCTTGCTAGGTGCTGAGACAACTACAGAAGAAATGAGAGGCAGTTCCCGCCCTCCGTGAACTTCCAAATAAGCTGACAGTCAGGCGGGCTGAAGAGGTTGGAAAGCTTGCTTAAGGGAATAGAGGGACAGGATAGGCAGAGGGGAAACCAGGACAAGGCTGAAGGACAGAGGGGAAAACCAGGACAATGCCGAGAGCATGCACAGCCCAGGTCTAGCTGCAGGGAGCTTATTTCATTCATTCATTCAGACAACAAATATTTGCTTCATGCCTCTCCTATCCCATTCTGCTAAGCTCTACAGATAACTTGATGAGTGCATCCATGTATCTTCTGTTCCCATCAAGCCGACAGCTCTAGTGGGAGAGTCAGGCATTCATTAAATAGTCACGTTATTTCTACGAAGGAAAAATACAGGAGCTATCGAGAGAACCATGCGTGTTTGTGCATGTGTGTACGTGCACAGGCATGCATGCACACACTGTGGGGTTGAGAGGCTGGTGGTAAGGGGACAAGTCCTGCAGAGGGAACAACCTGTGCAAAGTTTCCTGCAGCAGAGAGGCGTCTGGTCCGCTTGAGGAATGAGAAGCACAGGCTAGTGAGAAGGAAGTGGAGGTGAGAGCAGGAATGAGCAACGCGCAGGCAGACGGCGCAGGTCAAGTTGAAGGTTTTGCTCTTATCCTCGGGAAGGGGCAGCCGCTGGAAGGTTTACGCAGCAGACAACTGTGCTGTGATCTGTGCTAGAGAGACGACATTGTGCAGAGGGATTAGGAAAGATGAGTTCACATTTCCTTCGTTGGGTTTATGAAGAATTGGCAAGACCTTTAAGGCAGCAAAGTTCATTTAATACATTCTCTCGGAGGCAAGTGTAGCAGAACGGTTCTGAAACCAGAATTTTAAGGGTGAGGATTTCGATCCTACTTGGCATAATTAATAATAAATGATGTCTAAGCCCCACATGTCTCACAGGGTGTTTGTGAGCATCTAAATGCAAACATATGTAGACTCCAGCAGTGTTTCTAGCACTTACGAGCACCCAACAATTTGCAGCGATTTTTCTTGGGTCTCCTTGCACCTGGGGTGAGGATGTCCTGAACAGCCACGGTCTTCATTAGAGTCTGACCACTCATCAGATCCCCCTCCCTGGAAAGACCTTTGGCCCATTGCTTTCTTGCTGATGTTTAAGCGTTTCCAGCTTCTTTTTGAGAACAGCTGGTCCCAATCTACTAAATAACCCCTTTGCACACTTGAAGACCATTATTAAGATTCCCTTTGGCCATAAACATATGAAGAAGTGTTTAACATATGAAAAAAAAAAAAAAAAGCTTAACCTCACCAGTAATCAAAGAAATTCAAATCAAAACAACAAAATGCAATTTTTGCCTATCAATTTGGTAACTTTTTAAAATGATAGTGCTGTGTGCTGCTGAGAGTACGGTAAGGTGGCAATTTCGTACATTGCTGGTGGGAACATAAATTGGTACAATCTTTCTGGAAAGCAATTTGGCAATATGTTATCAAGACCCTGAAAATCGTCCTTACCCTTTAACCCAGTAATTCCACTTCTGGGAATCTATCTCAAGGAAATAATCAAAGAACCAGAGATTTCTGTTCAATGGCATTTCCTACAACAAACAATATTTAAAATTAGGAATAACTGAAAACTCCCTAGAAGTTGAATGGTGTTGTGACATATATTAAAAAGTCATGTAAAGTCATGTTAACAAAGAATATTTGAGGACATTCACAATGGTCACCGTTAAATGTAAAACACACACACAAGATACAAAGCTAAACACAGTGGGATTTTAATTATGTAATTACATATATTGTCATATGTGCAGTGAAGAGGCTAAGTGCAAACAGCAAAATATTAAGAGTTCTTATCAGAGGGTGATAGAATTATGTGTGGCTTTTTATTTTTTTACTTTATAATTTAATAATCAAAAAAATCACCTGTAATCCTAGCACTCTGGGAGGCTGAGGCAGGAGGATTGCTCAAGGTCGGGAGTTTGAAACCAGCCTGAGCAAGAGCGAGACCCCATCTCTACTAAAAATAGCAAGAAATTAATTGACCAACTAAAAATATATATACAAAAAATTAGCCGGGCATGGTGGCACATGCCTGTAGTCCCAGCTACTCAGGAGGCTGAGATAGAAGGATCGCCTGAGCCCAGGCGTTTGAGGTTGCTGTGAGCTAGGTTAACGCCACGGCACTCTAGCCCGGGCAACGGAGTGAGACTCTGACTCAAAAATATATATATATCATTTAAGAGCTCACATGGCCTTATATATTTTTCTAAGTAGTTCAGCATGGCCCCCATCCTCTGATAGCATATTGCCCAGAATCTTCATGGTGGACTTTCTGTGGTTACAGAGGTTTTCTGGAAAAGACCAGATAGTAAATATTTTAAGCTTTGCAGACCATACGGTCTTTGTCGCAACTGCTTGACTCAATTCTTGTATGGCAAAAACAGTCGTGGATAATATGTCAACAGATGGGCAAGGCTGTGTTCTAATAAAACTTTTTTTTATATAAAAATAGGCAGCAAGTCAGTTTTAGCTCATGGCCTTCGTTTACTGACATCTGGCCTTAATGATTTGAATCTCTCCTGGCCCCAAAAAATCTATAGTTGACAATGAATGTAGTTGGGTGGACTTCTAGAAGGGTGGGGTGAAGTAAGGTCCTTGTCCTCATCTTCCTAGTGAGTCCATCAGTCTGAAACGTATTCAGAAGCCATCAGCTAGGGGCACTCCTCCGCGGCCTTGGTTTACTTACCTCTTTGCACAGGTCTTCCCTCTCCTTCCCATTGGCGCCCCTTCCAAGTGGCTAGTTCTGCCACCACCCACGTCAGCCCTTGATGCCTGTGGAGCGGAGGGAGGAGAAAGCCAGACATCTCAGCGATGACAGAAGGGGGCTGCAGAGACTTAGCGCAGTTGGTGGCTAGTTTGAGATCTCCCCACTCTACCAACCACATGCTACAGAGGCTTCCGGATTCTGTCGTTCTGTCTTCCTTCTGGCCGCTGCGTTCCAGGAGAAGGGAAGGAGAGAGACAAAGGTGAACTGTAGCTGTGTTGCAACCCAGGCAATGACCAAAGGGGTCCACAAGGTGTTTGTTGGTGCCCTGAGTTTTGTAGGGACAATTAGAACCTTCATCAAGGGCAGGTCATACACTCATGTGTGATATGAAGCTTCGAAATTCCCCTTCTTTGGAGTCCTACACCGTTCACTTTGGTACATACACAGCTCCTCACCAGGGATAGGTCATCTTTCTACCCACTCCAACCTCTTTTGCGTGTTTCCAGTGGGGACCCCTTGTCTAAACCATTTTTGACATTTGGCACTTGTCCGGGAGGCAGAAATGACATCTACATATCAGGTGGTGAGTAAGGGAGTTACGAGATGACAGTGGCTTTCCTGGGGCCTCCATGGCCCTGTCACTTTTCCCTGCAACCAAATCAAATGAAAAGTTGAGAACCACCAAGTGAAAACGGCCCACGTGGCAAGGAAAGGCAGAAGTAGCCCAGCGGTGCCCCCAGCGTCCTCCTCTGGCTCTTGGTTTTGATCCTTCTGACTTGGTTTGATCTGTTGCACCCAAGAGACAGGCACTGGGGTGGGCCGACTCTCCTTAGAGACTCCGCCATCCCGGTAGTTAAACAGTGATGAGGAAAAAGGAGAGAACAGGGAGATTTTAAAATTTTTAAAAATTAAAAATTTTAAAAATTAAAATCTGGGTTATTTTGCTGATAAAATCTCTCTCACACCATAATCAAGGCAGAAAACATTTACACCCAAGTGTCACCTCCACCTACAGTCTCCTTTAGGCTGCCGGTCTAGGACTTGCTTTTCTGTTCCAGGTTGACCTTAATGCTTATCCTACTCTGACTTCCCCGGCATAGAAATGTATAGTTACTGCGTTGCTGGTGGAAGAGTGTGTTGAGGGCCCAGTGTGAATTGCACAGTCCCAGGCCTTCTTTTTATGAAATCTTATTCAATAAGCAAACATTGGGAGGAAGCTGGTGGATGGAGAGATGCTAGGATTAGAAGTTGTTCGTGCTCCCCCGTTTCAGGCATTTTCTCTGCAGAAGACAGGCCTCAGTCTGAAATGCAGCTCTGTTACTTCCCAGCTGTGTGAACGACCTAATCTCCCCAGGCTTATCTTTCTTCTATGTAAGGGAAGAAAGGGACAAAGTGGGAGTGGGAGGCGCAGTGACATCCATCGTGCAGAGCTGGGAAGCTGGAACAGGAGGCCACATGCGGTCGCCTGGCACAGGGTGGGTGCTCGGACGTTTCATTCCCACTTCACTTCTCTAAGCAAGAGACAATGCTGACAGCTCTGAGAAACGCAGGGAAGGATGTGACCCGGCCCTGCCCACCAAGTGCTGAGTCTTCGGGGAACAACATTTGTGTCCACAGATACCTTGAAATGCTGGCCGCACTGCGAAACGGGCTGTTGGAACAGAGGAGAGGGAGAAATGCATTCTGACGACTGGTGTGAGTGAAGGCTGCGGGGAGGCCGCGGCATCTGAGCTGAGCCTTGAAGGTCGAGGATGGAGATGCAGAAGGGGCTTCAGGGCAGGGAACTAGAGGAGCACAGGCGGGAGACAGGAGGGGACAAAACGTCCAGGGTCGCTGGGCAGGCAGGGGCAGACAGAGTCCAGAGTGAAGGAGGTCCGATGCTGGTGAAGACACTGCAGAGACTGGGGGTTATTACGGGGGCCACGAGCTCTAAGACCAGGACATGACATCACCAGAATGTCATTTTAACGGGGTGGACACACATGTCTGTCTGCCCAGGACAGTCTCCCACTCACTCATAAAAGTGAGTGTCCATCTAGGTGATAAATTGCATGATCTCCCAAATTTTAGATCACGCTGCTGTCCAGAGGGAAACCGAAACTGGGACAAAGAGAGGCTGGACCCAGCGGGAGCCATTCAAAAGCCACGTCGATTATCCCAGTAGGAAATAAGGGTCTCCGGGGGAAGAGGTCGGAGGGGAATGGAAAGAACATGCGAGGTCCAAAAACCAGTTTGAAGGTAGAGTCGATAAGACCTACTGATTGATGGGTGAGAAAAAGAGAAAGAAACAAGCAAGCCCGTAAGAGGACTGACTGCTTAGTGTCAGGTTTGTTAGCCGGACAGGCCGAGCAGGACATTCTTGTGCAGAAGAACAAGCAACAGTGAGAATCTGCAGCACAGGAGGCTCCAGGGCTGGAGGCGTGGATGGGACAGGGTCCTGGGGAAGAGCCTGGCTGAAGAGGGGGCTGTGAGACCACCAAGGGAGAGGGTGACAGAGGATGCTTGGGGCACACTAACAGCTGACACCGGGTCCCCTGCAAATGAAAAGAAGAGCCCGGGACACCTGTGGAGAGGAAGGTGAGGGGATGGCTGGTTGGATCAACAGAGCCAGACTGAGTAGGATGAAGAGGGCGATTAGAATGACCTTTGAACGTTCCACTTCCCCAGACCAGTGGGGCAGAGGAAAATTGCAGTGGGCTTGGGAGCGAGTGGGAGGTAAGGAAGTGGAGTCCACAAGCACAGATGACTCTTTGGACAGATCTGTTAGTGAAAGGAAGGAAAGAGATGAGACTGTGGTTTGAGGGATAATCAAGAAAGGGGAGCATTTAGGAAGTTAAGTGGGACCTGAACATACCTGGACACCAAGAAGAAGAGGCTGGTGATGAGTGGGTGGGGGGATGCAGAGATGGTCATTTGGAATAAGACAGGAGCAGATGGGTTCTGCTTCAGGGCAGAGGCCAGGGGGGACTCCAGGGAGCTGTGTCCCAGCAAAACTCAGAGGGAGTGGGTGGTGGTGGTGGTGGTGGTAACATTTGTGTTATTCCCAACAGTCAGTGGTTATTATTAGTTTTTGTTTACATGCAAGTTCTCTACATCAAGTTAATTCTCACAACAACCTCATTTCACATGTGAGGAAACTGAGCCCAAGAGAGGCCACCTGAGTAAATTGCCCACAGACAACTATAAAAAAATGGCAGAGCACGGATTTAAACCTCGGTCTTTCCCATGGCATAGCCAGAGTTGTAGGCCACTTGGAGTCAGTGTAGACCTGAGGCTCGGCCCTCCCAGTAGAGCTGGAGGTGAAGTCATCGTCTGCGAACGATGAGGGTGGACATGGAGGCCTGAGGAGGGAGGAGAAGAGTTGAAACAGCTGTTGTGAAAAATGCAGTAGGGGTGGCCCAGGGAAGGGAGAGGGTCCAGACAGCCTCCCAGGGGCACTGAGAGCTTCCAGGAGATTCCATCTTATCTTTATCACCCTAATTCCCAGCCCATTTCCTGCCAAGAACCTGCACCCCACACTCTTTCTTCCTTCCTTCCTTCCTTCCTTCCTTCCTTCCTTCCTTCCTTCCTTCTCTCTCTCTCTCTCTCTCTTTCTTTCTTTCTTTCTTTCTTTTCTTTCCTTTCTCCTCTAAACCCTCCCTCAGGGAAACTGAGTCATATGGCCTGAGTAGAACAGGTCAAAGAGTCTTCCCACTGCTGGGAGACTTGTTGGTCTTGGCCAGGGAGTGGTGCCAGGCAGGCAATCCTCGGAGCCTTTGCCCCACTAGAGAGACCCTCGGCCTGGAAGGTTTAAGGGAGCAGTGTGCTCATCGGGCAACTGTGATTGCAGGTGGGATGCCTGGCAGCCATGAATCTGGATTCAGAAGTTCAGCTTTGCTGTTTTTGATTTGGCCTTCCAGTGCCCTTTCCAGCTCGTAGCAGAAGAGAGCTGGAATCAAAGAACTCCCAGGTGAACTCCCACCCCCTTCTCCCAGGCCACCAGTGTCTCTTCCATTAACAAGCCCTCCCATGCCATATGGCCTCTTTCTATTGGAGATCTACTCATTTTAGTTAACTGTTAGTACAGAGGGTGCCTTCATTTGAGCCCAGAGCTTAAGTCCACACCCCTGATTCACTGGATTTGACTGCTTTGAAGATAGCAACAGACTTAACTGGGCTGAACCTCCCTACTTGGAGACAACTCTATCAAATTAGTAAATTGAAGATGTTGACCTTGGAGACAGGGTTGAAGACACAAGATTGCTGCTTGTTGGATGTGGACCGCCAGTAAACAGGGAACTGGTGAGCCACTGGTCCAAGTTAACAAAATCCATCCAGGACCAAATCTGTAATAGAAGACAATAGGCTCAATCCAAATTTCCATAAAAGTAGCTAACAGGACCAGGGAATTGGCATCCAATTCTAGACTTGTGCAGACTTTCTCCTCCAAACATCATTGTCAACACTGGGACTCAGGGTAGGAAATCTGTGGGCTGGTAGATTCTAAAAGCTTTTATTAGAATCTTCTCATGACTCTCTTTTCCACAGGGCTAGAAACTCACTTGTAAGAGAGTAATCTTAGGTTCTTAGTAATTGAGAGAAGGCACAGGGAAAATGACCACATCTTCTGTTCAGGCTGAAATGGAATCATTGGAAGAGATGCAAGCAAGTGACGCTGCAATCTACGCTGAAGTAGGACTGTATTTGTAAGATCCA
Source organism: Cheirogaleus medius (assembly GCA_008086735.1). NCBI lineage: Eukaryota > Metazoa > Chordata > Mammalia > Primates > Cheirogaleidae > Cheirogaleus > Cheirogaleus medius. The sequence continues at coordinate 4,123,178 of VBSM01003215.1, read as the reverse complement.
GGGCAAGAGAGAGGGGAGAGGGAGCTCTTCAGAGAGGGAATTCCAAATCTTTCTGCATTCAGAATCCATGGGCAAATGTTTGAGGAGCAGTGATCATGTGTGCACACGCACACACAGACACCCAGGGTTTCTGTGTACCATTACCCAGCTCAAGTCAAACCAAAACCTGTGCCAACCTGTAACCCCCGGCTTAAACTGTGTGCTCCAACCACAGGCAGGAGAATCCCGAAAACCCTGGCCACGTCCTCAGACCAACTCTCCAGCAGATTACCATCCTTCCCTGAAGTCGCCCTGCAAAGCAACCCAGGGCCAACAAATCCCTCCCTCTCCCAC
>VBSM01003215.1:4100161-4117930 GCA_008086735.1 Cheirogaleus medius | reverse complement strand
CTAAGATTTATTTTGCAACCACACCCCCGCCTCTGTTGGAAGAGAAATACCAACCAACAAGTTGTGAATGAAGTGTCTGCCGGTCGGGCCCCCTCACGCAGCCCGAGAACGTCAGAATGGGAACGTGGCATGTGATCATGCTCCTGCATATGATCACGCTCCCACATATGATCACGCTCCCGCATATGATCACGCTCCCGCATATGATCACGCTCACGCACAACCCGCTAAGCGCATTCTGCCGCTCTCAGCAGCCCCAGGGATGGGGGAACCGCTCTCGAGGTGCAGGGTGCTCCGGGGTGGGAGCGAGCGTGGTTTGGGGCAAAGCTGCCCAACCTAGTGGTGTGAGCCACTTGAGGCTCTGGGGGGAGGGGAGTCTGTCCCCAAGACAATGACAGCATCGAGGGCTCAGTGCCAGGCTCCCGGGAGAAGCAAACAAGCCGTGGCTGTGGGGAGGGGTGCAGGCTCGTTAGAGAGCCCACTGGAGTGTCACCACCATGCAGAGAGGAGGGGGAGAGAGCTCGGCTCTCCTCTGCCAGCTTTTTCTCTTGGGTCTGGGAAGCGGCACTGTTTGGAAAACAGCACACTCAAGCTTTACCCCCAAATGCCAGCAGTGTTCCCAGGAGTCCGGGCCACGGGGCAGTGCGTCCAATGGCTCGGACCAGGCCAGAACTGTTCCCTCCCTGCACTTAATGCATAAGGAGCAGGTTCCCCTGCCTGGTCTTCCCGGGGTTGTCCCACACGGACCCAAGTATGCTGCCTTCAAGGAAACAGAGAAGCAAAGAGCCCCAGGTTACAACCCATTTTGCAGATGTGGCCATCAGGACCCAGAAAAGGAAGGAATGAGCCCAATGACCAGCGGAGTCACCAGTAGCTCTGGGGCCAGACCTAGGACTAGGACTCTGTTTCCAGGTCACTGTTCATGACCAAGGACAAGACTGTGACCCAGCAGCAGTACCTGAGATGGAAAGCCTTCAATCTCAACGTCACCTTTACCACTTTCTGCATGAATAATTACGTCGTTGGAATGAGTTCATGACGATCCCATCCCCATTTCTACAAGCTGTGAGCAAGAATCACTGAGATGTCATTCTGCAGACATCTGCTGCACATCCAGCCCCTATCCGGGCCTCCCTGCACCCGCAGCCCTGACACACACGGAGAACAGGAAGGCCCAGCCTCACTCCCAAAGGGCCGCGGTCCAGGAAGGGAGGCAAAACCGGGGTCATGGAAATCTGTATGAAGTGTGCACATGAGTATTACGACGAGGGCTGCACATGCTCAAAGGGAGGGTGCCCCTCTGTATTTTAACAAATCGTCACTGGCCTCCTATTCCTTGCTCCGTGCTAAGGTACAGGCATGGCCGGGCCTCAGGTCTGCCCTCCCGGCACTTACATCAAGAGAGGGAGATGGAGACTAAACACACACAGTCTTCCCTACGGAAGCCGCAGGAAGGCCGGGGTGTTGGCTACACTGAGGCTATATAACCCAGCACCATGCATGGTGCCCAGTATAGACACTCAATATGTCAAATGACCGAACAGAAGCAGTACCTGGAAGGACGTTTCTAATTCTAGAGGACATTGGCGAGGGGGTGACACCTGCACAGGGCTTTGGAAGATGGATACAAATTTGCCAGGAGGGGGAACATTCCAAGCGGAGGGAACAGCATCCGCAATGGCGCAGCGTGTAAGGACAGGGCAGGATGGGTTGGCTGAGATAATAAACAATCCCCACATCCCCGCGGCTTAAAACAGCAAAGGCCTGTTTCTTGTCTGTGCTACGTGTCTGTTGCAAGTCGGCCAGTGGCTCCGCGCCATGCCGAGGCCATCCTGACCTAGCAATGGAGTAGCCACTGCCGCACGATGGATGGTCGCCGTGGAAGATGGAAAGCAGGGCTGAGCCCCGAAGCAACGCATCTTCTTTCTGCTCATAACTCCCTGGCCATAACTGGTCACGTGAGCCCACCCAACCCCCAAGGGCCAGGAAGAGCAGTCCTAACTTATTCACGGTAGGCAAAAAGCTAGAAATGCCTGACAACAGCGTTAATGACTGTCACGCACAGACATGTGAAACTGCCTTGGTATCTTGGGGGAATATACACTGTGAGCAGGAGCAGTCCAGGAAGGCTTCATGGAGGAGGTGAGCTCAAACTGGGCTCTGAAGATCAGGTGAAAGCCAAGCGAGGTAGGCAGAAAGAAGGAAAGGCGCCACTGCAGACAGCAGAAGCTGCCAGAGCCAAAGCCAGACACTGGAAGGAAGCTGGTACCAGGTGGTTGGGCAGGGGAGAGTGGACTAGAGTCACAGAGTTCGGTCATTTTACCAACTGGATGCCAATCATTTCACAGTGTCAAGCAAAATTGATCCAGCTTGCCAACGTGTCAGGTGGGACTCCAACACAACCCACGCCTCCTCTACTGTGCCATTTCCCTTTTCACCTTTTATGTGGGAAATTCTCAAATGTATAAAAAGTTGCAGAAATAGTAAAAGAAATCCCCAAACACCCTTCACCCAAAGTTGCTTATGCTTAACATTTGACCGCCTTTGTTCTCTCTTTCTCTGTGTGTGCGTGTACACTCACTTTATTTTTCTGAACCATTTAAGAGTAAATTACATACATCGTGGCTCTTTACTGGCTAAATGCATCAGGGCATATTTCCTAAAAATAGCAATATTCTCCTGCATAACCACAGAGCAGTTATCAACTCCACAAAGTTGCATTGATGGGTCACCATAACCTCTGGCCGTGTTCTAGTGTGTTCAGTTGGTCTAGTAATTTCCTCTTTGCCACTGTTGCCCTCTGATGTAGAAGCCAATCTAGAGTCAGGTACTGCATTGAGCTGCCCTGCCTCTCTGGCCACCTTTAACCTGGAACATTCCACAGCTTTCTTTCTCCTTTATAACATTCTCCTTTTTAAGGAGTACAGTCTCAACTCACACCTCTTTTGCTTTTACTAGAATGTTCCTCCTGGAGGGTTTGTCTGGCGTTCCCTAGCGACTAGATGGACGTTGTACATTCCCGGCTGGGGTACTCCGTGGGAGCTGCTGTGTCCTACTCAGGATGTCCCTTCCGGGGGTGCAAGCTGTCATGTGGCCCTCATGAGTGACGGTAAATTTTAAGCACCTTCTCAAGATGTTTCCCCACTCATAATAGCTGCTGGTTTTGTAGGGGCTTCCCTCCCTTGCAAATAATAAGCAGTCAGAGAGGATACACTTTAAGACGGTGCAAATATCCTGCCCCTCATCAAACTGTCTTCCTGGATTTATCACTGGCTCAGGGTCCTCACCTGGTCTCATCCTCACCAGGATGTTTTTGAGACGTGACGTTCCAGCTTCGGTGCTCCTTCCGCATGTCCCTGTTGGCCCTCGGAATTCTATGAATATTAGTGAGAATCACCCCTTCTCCATCTGCCTATCCATTTACCTATCTGTTTACATTTATCTATGAATATCACTAGCACAGACTCAGGAATTCCTATTTTTTAATATCTTACAATTCATTCCTCTACTAAATTATTTTAGTGCTCACGTTGGTGCCCGGCATGGCCAGCGGGGGCCCCTTCAGGCTGGTTTCTGTGCCCCGTAATAAGCTCCCAACCTTTTTTATGTATATCATTTTTGTAATTGGCAAAAAACATAATTTAATTCACCTGAGTGTCCAGTGGGACCCGGAGGCCACCGAATTGTCTAGAAAGTCAAGGGATGTTCAAGGAGGCCGTGGAGGCTCCCGCCATCCTGTCTCACCATCCCGGGGAGTGAATCTGCTTGGTCAAGGAGCTACTCAGCCCATCTTCACATGAACCCTCGTGAAAGTTAAGAAACCCAAAGAAACCACTCTATGGAAAGTGCTGGTTCCCTTTCAGAGCAGTTTCTTGGGGCTGAGAGTAAAGGATTAAGGCCCGGGGCAGAGACATGACGATACTATTTCCTTGCACAGTTGTAGCTCTAAATGCCACATTCTTAACATTTCTGTGCAGGTTTTAGCAGCCTGGATGCCAGGGTCCCTGTGACCATCTCACTTTCGGTGCCGGAGCTGCCCAGTTCTTTGCCATGTTACTCCATCCCTCCACACTCATCTTCTAAGAAAGACTATCTGGGTGAGGTTTCTCCACTCTCACTTTACGGATGGTGAAACCGAGGTTCCATGAAGTAGGGAGACTTGCCTAAGGTCACAAGACCTCTCTCCAGCATCAGGGATTAGGAAATCCTCAGCTTCCACGTGGGTCCGGCAGTGCTCGTGAGCAGACGGCTCGGAGAGGGCACGGATGTCACCCAACCTCTCGTAAAGCACTGTAGGGAACAGGGATTAATCCTGAGAGTCAGATCCCACCTAAGCAAGGTGGAAAGGACAAAGGGCCACAGAGAGCCTGCAGGGCTGCTCCTGACTCCGGAACCACAAACACTCATTCCCTCCTGTATCCTTGCCTTCGGCATCCTTGCATTTTTCTTTCGATAAGAGATGGGGCTTTGGAATCAGACAACTAGGACAATTTCCTTCAACCCCCATGACTCTCAGTTTCCTCTATACATGGGGACAATGACACCTACATCTCAGGGCCGTGTTATGGTTAAATTAGACAATGTGTTTTCCACTGTGCTTAACCCAGTGCGTAGCCAGGGGAAGCTGAGATGCCTGGAAACCACAGCTGTATTTGGAGAAAGGGCCTTCGAAGAGGTAATTAAGGTAAAATGAGGTCATACAGGTGGGCTCTAATCAATACGACAGGTGCTCTTACAAGAAGAGATTAGGGCATGGATATGTACATGCACGGAGAGGTGGCCGGCTGCACGCCACGGGGGGAGGCCTCGGCCAAAAAGGAACCTGCCGACACCTCGATCTCGGGTTTCCAGCCTCCAGAACTGTGAGAAATAACTTCTGTTGTTTAAGCCGCCAGCCCGAGCAAACTGACGAAGATGTTCGTTGGTCAGGTCTCTCTCTCCCTCCTCCCCGCCCTTCCTTTCCTTCTCCCTTTCCCTTCTCTGCCTTTTCTGTGCTCCTCCGCCCTGCTCAGGGCTCCCTCGGTCTTTCTGAGATTCCCACAGTGAAGTGTCTCTGGAACCCCTTCTCAAGAAACGGAGTTGGGAGGGACCACCTGCTCCAAACCGCCAACCTGCTCAGCCTTTGGCTCCAAAGAGGAGGGAGGAAAACAGAAAAGATGCCCCTGTGCGTTTTGCTCAGATCGAATTCTCACCTAACACAGCCCAGATCCAAGACTGCTACGCACGTCACCCCCAAAGGCCAAGCCGTAGCCCTTGACATCAGAGCGGGGGGTCAGAGCAGGGCTGAAGAAAAATCGCTCTCTGTGGGTCGGTGGCTTCTGACAACACTGCTTCTCTGCCGCCCACCCCCCGCGGGCCCCACAGGCAAGGCTGCCCGGCAGGACGTGGAGAAGACGCTGGCATGGGGAGTCAACCGTCAGCTCCACCGGGACACGGGCTGCTCACGGAGGGGAACGCCGAGCTTGGACCCCGACAGGCAGCTGGCCACGGTCAGGTCGGGCTGCACAGAAGCCCCTGGCCCTACTGACCTGACAGGGCCAGGAAGAATCCCTTTCCCCCTCCCCTGAGTTCCCAAGAGCCAGGCCCTGGGTCCTCATGTCCCTTGATCCCAGCTGCAGCCTCGCTAGTAGTCGGGAAGCTCTGGAAGAGGGAAGAGTGTCTGGGAAGAGGCCTAGAGAGGGGCAGCACGTCCGGGAGGGATCCTTGCTAACAGTCCAGTTTGGCTGTGTCCCACGGGGCAGGCGGCCTGCACTCTGGGCTCCATCTGCGGCCTGTTCCCATGCAACCTTGGCCTTCTCCCCGCGGGCAAATCAGGGCATGTCCGGAAACGATTACAATCAGCCACACTACCCTGAGAGCTGCCCCAGAGCCCAGCCAGGGCAGAAAACGCTCTGTTCTTCCATTTTATGAATGAGCAAAGCTGTATGCTTTCTATAAATGTCTGCATAAATCACCGGTGGGCATTCCCCTCTTGGCACAAGAAAAACCCAACCCAGGCCTCGCAGGCAGCTTCTTCCCCAGGAGGGAGGCCCAGGGGCCGCTCTCTCCATTTCTTCTGGGCTCTGGGGAGCTGCCTCCCAGACTGGTCTCTGGTTCTGCATGCAGAGAAAGCTCTTGCTCAGACAATGACTCGGCCCCAAAGGGGTGGCAGCTCACCTTTCCAAGGGCCTCCTGGGCCGAACTCCAGGCGAGGCCCACAGACCTGCTGTGGCTCAGGGCATCCTTTGTCAGCTGTCCTCCTGGGAGCTCCAGCCCACACAGGCCCACAGCCCCAGCCTGCCCATCACAGCCTGCACAGGGGACAGCCATCGGAAAGGTCTCCGTGCCGCTGGCATTTTATGTAAAAGCTCCATGTCCACTTAACCAACAAGTAATCATTAATATTACCCCTGGCCCATGTAACCAACTGTTAAACTGACACTAATGAAATGAGTCGTGGGCACCATGACCAATATTAAAACCAAGTCTGAACTGTTAACTTAAATGATCCAGGCTGATTTATACATCGTGCCTTGCATTTAACCAGCACGGTGGGTATTTTATATCAAAATGCACAGACATTCCCTCCCTCCTGCCTTTATTCCTTCTCACCGCCTCCCAGCTCCGACTGGATCAGACCAGACCAGACCAGATGGTCCCCTGCCTTAATTTTCTGAATCATAGTTCTGCCTTCTTGGTTAAAAGGCATTCTCGAGAATGGGGAAATGCATGGAAAATCAGGTGTTGAAAATAATGTATTAATTAGTACATGTGACTTCGGAATCATCTGTAATGAGCATGCTATGAAAGTGGCTAATTCAAATGGTTTGAGTTTTCACTGTGGGCAAAGGGGGAGGGGGAAGGAGGTGACTCTGTTTGGGGAGGACCTGCATCGGCAGGTGTGGCTTACTCACTCAAGGAGGTGAGGCTGGCCTCCGGAAGACAGGAGACTGTCAGAACCCAGGAGACTCGAGTTTGGGAAACTCTGCCAAGGACAGCCACAGCCTCTGCACTTACCTTCTTCCCAAGTGTGCTGGCGTTGGGGGTCTCCCTTTTAATTTAGAGGTAAGTGACACATCTGTCCCATAGGACACTACACTCATGCCAGCTGGCCTGCCTTCCTCATGGTCCTCCTGGACACCAGAGGCACCTGCCTCCATCATTTATCCACAAATCACACACAGGCTCAGTGCGAGTGGGCAGCGCTTAAGGGGGGCACAACTATACGCAGCCTGGAGCAGAGCACACGTGGGACAGACCAAGAGACCAGGTGGCCACAGAACCCCCGGGCTCTTCCAGGACAGCAGGTGTGGGTGTCTGGTGTTGGGGAAATGTTGGGGAATTTCACTCCTAAGACCTTGGAAGCTGGTGCTTCTGCAGCAGCACTGAGGGTTTGGGGTTGGGAGAGTTCCCAGCCCACAGCTAGCACCTGCTCCCTGTACCACTTGTAGAAGGATGGAGGGGCCAGCGCAGAGGGGCTGGCGAGGAGCCACCTGGCCAAGGGATGCGTCCAGGCAGCCTGGGATCAAAGTTAGATGTCACCCTCCAATCCCTGTAGACACACCAGGATCCCCACCTTGCCATGTGGCACAGTGGACTGGCTTGGCGTAGGTTAAATTTGTTCTAAAAGACTCCAGAGTCTATTTTTTTTTTAATTCACTCCTTGGTTTTGATTCCTAGATCTCTCCCTTACTAGCTGTGTGGCCTTGGGCAAGTTACCTAACCTCTCTGAGCTTCACTTTCCAAATCCATATAATGGGCATGAGAACAACCACAGCACTCACGTCAAAAGGTTAATGAGATACTGCATATAACACCCTTTGCACAGTGCCTGGCACATGGTCAGTGCTGGATCAACCATCTTCACTATTCTTCACTGTTCTCTCTGGCATATAAACTTTCTGCCTCTGGACAGGAAGGTGCTCTCTGCTAGCCTCCCCCCCCGTCCCCCATCCTGCTCATCAGCCGCATGCCCTCCTGTTCACTCCACTCTCACGGGACTGGAGCAGCAGGTCTGGGAGCCGGGGGCTGCCAGGTGGCACGGAAGCAGGCGGAGCCAGCTCCCAGCAAGCCCGTTTCCACCTGAATTGCCAAGGTGTGCAGTCCCAGGGCGAGGCCTGCGGGCTGTCACGTTTAGCACTGGGTCCTCCCCTTCCTTCTCCTCCTTGCCTTGCCTGCCCCTAAGGACGCTTTCAGCCACCCCGCTGCCTCCGTCAGGCCCTAACTCGTCTGGCCGGCTTGCCTTGGGACCGCAGCTTATCCAAACATCTTCATCGCTTTTCATAAATTCAATACCTCCTTATCAGCCGCACCATCAAGAGGAAGGGCAGGAGGGGCTGTGACTGAAGTGTGGGGAAGAGAAGCTTTAATTAGCCTCCTTGCTCCGAGGGGTCACCTGCAGTTCACTCGCCCTCCCTGCGTATCCTCCCAATCACGTAGTGAGCACCCGGCCGGCTCCTGTTGCCTGCTTCCCCGGGCCAGGGTCCCACCGCCGGTTGTGTGCTAGGCCAGAGTCCTGCAGGTTGGAAACAGAAATTAGCTGGCACGGTCCCTTAGAGTGTCAGTCCTGTGGCAGAAGCTTTGTCCCCACCTCCCAACTCACGGAGCTTCCCTGATCCGTCCGCACAAACTGCTGCAACAAAACCCCAACCTAGGTCCCATGAACAAACAAACTCACCTGGCAGAGGGTGTCAAAGTACCTATCAGCATGCAAAGTGCTTTTGCCGGCTCACAAAGCAGCCTCCGTGAGAATGAGGTAGAGAGAGCTCCGGACTCCACGTCGGGCTCCTCAGGACTCTGGGTTCTGCCTCCCTTTAGCTGTGCAGCCTTGGAAAAGTTTCCTCATCCTCGAAAATAAAAAGATGCAGATGATAATTCCTGTCCTCCCTACCTCCCAGTGCTGTGAGCCTCAAGTGAGAACATATGCAAATGGGCTTTCCCAGGGGCCGAATTCTAAACACATGACATGTGTTCCCAGCTGTCCGGCCCACTGCCCAGGTGGTAACATCTTGCTGCAAATACCAGGCTCGGAGATGGATTCTTTCCACACTCGCTTATTCACTCAACTCCGCCATGCTCCTGAAGCCCAGTGTCTTCCATGGAGACCTTGATTTGCACCCTCTGCACCTGGCTGTGATGCTTTAGCAGCTGGGGCTCATTTTTCATGGTGTAAGGACACTGCAGCAACCCCTGTGGTCGCTCTTTCCACACATCCAACCTCTCTAGGGTAGCACAGGAAGGCGAACACAATCATTCCCAGACCCCTGCCTTGTACTTTGCACAGGCCTCAAATCCCCAAGATAACCGAATAGCCAATCAATGTGTCTTCCAAGGGTCCTGCTCAGTGCCAAGCCCCTTCCCAGCTTCTAGAAAAGGTCCTTGGTTTTTTTCAGAGTTTCCCAGAAGGGCTGGAGATAGTGAGACCCTAGAATTTGCCATCCACCTGGGACTGTCTTGGGCACGTGGTCACGGGTTTTCTAGATCTGGTAGAGAGAAGAAGACAGACGCGCCTTTGCCGTTGGTGGATGCTCTAAGATGCTGAAGGAATGAATCCTCTCGTCACCACGTTCTCAGGGAGAAATGGAAACTCCCCTCCTGCACCTCGGTTCACGAAGGGACCTGCCAGGGAGGAGGCCCCACAGAGCCTTGGTGCCCTGCACATTAACATGCAATGAGTGTCAGGCTCAAGACGACAGATCCTGACACAATCCCAGATTCCCCAAGAGGCCCCAGCCCACGCACCCATGATGCTGATCATAAGTGGCATGTGTGCGTTAGCGGCCCTTCCGAGCACATTCTCATGCATTTTCTCTTTTGATCTGAAGCAGATAACGCCGACGGGAGCATGCGCCCGCAAGGCCACCCTACCGAACAGCACACTGGCTGAGCAAGAACAAAGACCATAAACGGAGAAGGATGTTTGCACTCTGCTCCCCGCTCGCCTGAAAACAGGAAACTTTGGAGGCCAACTCTGGCCGGGTTTGCACCTCTTCCTCACCCCAAAGCTACACAGCAGAAGGGGTTTTATTTTTATGGCTTATTTTTTTTTTAAAGGGGGCAAATCTCTTCCAAGGCACTACTGGTTTTCCTCCTCATTTTTCTGCTGTGACAGGGAGCAGTGTCTGATCCGATGGTTCAGTGGGGACACGAGGAGCCATCCCGAGTGACTGACTTCCTGCGTTTCTTCTCACCTGCCCCGCAAACTCTGCTGGGCTTACCTTCCTCAAGCACCTGCGAGGAAGAGTTGTCACCAGCGGGGAATGCCAGCAGTCGACCCAATCCAGACAGCTGGGTGGATGTCCTGGGGCTAACGGCTTGAGAAAGAAGGAGTCAGAGGTGGCAGGCTCACGGAGGCAATGGCAAGGATTACAAAACTACGAAACTGACTTGTCATCGGGATAGTATTAATTGACACCAGAAGAGAAGATCTCTCTTGCTCACAGAGGAGGGCCAGCGACCAGACAGCAGGAACCCAGAGGCCGAATGTGGCTGAGCACAGGAACAGGAGCACACAGGGACCTCTGGGAGCCGCAGGCAGGACCCGGCCAGGACGGTTTCGTGAGATTCTCTTCTGCAATCTCAGTGGCCTCTGGGTCTTACGGTCTCAATTCTTAAAATGGAAACATGGGCGAGGTACTACATTTCTGTATCAGCCAGAGTCCTCTAGAAAATCAGAACCAATTGTGTGTGTGTGTGTGTGTAGAGAAAGACAGAGATTTATTTTTAAGAAATTGGTTCATGCAATCACAGGGGCTGGGAAGTCTTGGCGTAGGCTGGCAGGAGTTGATGTTGCAATCTTGAGTCCAAACTCTGTGGGGCAAGCTGGCAGGCTGGAAACTCAGGCGGGAGTTGATGCTACACTCTGGAGGCAGAACTTTTTCTTCTCTGGGAAACCTCAGTTTTCACTCTTAAGGCCTTCGACTGATGAGATGAAGCCCACCCACATTATCCAGGGTAATCTTCTTTACTCAAGATCATCTGATGTGTAGATACTGACAACATCAACAACATACCTTCACAGCAACACCTAGATCAGTGTTTGGTCAAATACTTGGGTACAGTGGCCTGGCAAAGTTTACAGAGAAAACTAACCATCCCTGATGAGAGGGTCCAAGGTCATTTTGTAGGCTCTGCCATCCTCCCCTAGGAGAGCCCATAAGCACGTTCCACTTTGACAGTTTTTTGATACAGGGATTATATTCTCTCTAAACCACCCCTCCACCCCAATCAAGAGCTGGCAGTGTGAGTCATTGCCCAGTCCTGCCTCTGGAGTTGGACTAAATTAGATTCAGGAAACAAACTCAACGTCACAGAAAAGGCACTGGCCTGAGACTCTCAAGACCTGTGTTCAAGTTCTAGCTCCACCATTGGCTGGTGGTGATCCCTTGGGCAGATCATTTTTCCCCTCTGGGCCTCCATTTTGTGTGTGTGTGTGTGTGTGTGTGTGTGTGGTGAGGGGTATACAGTTGACCCTTGAACAACATGGGTTTGAACTGCGTGGGTCCACTGATACGTGGATATTTTTCAATGACAGTTACACTGGGTGCGCCTGCCTCTCCTCCCTCCCCTTCCGCCCCCACCAATTCTGCCCCTGCCACCCCTAAGACAGCAAGACCAACCCCTCCCCTCCCTCCTCCTCCCCATCCTATTCAATGTGAAGATGATGAAGATGAAGACCTTCATAATGACCCACTTCCACTTAATAAATAGTAAATATATTTTCTCTTCCTTGTGATTTTCTTAATACTATTTTCTTTTGTCTAACTTACGGTGTTTCCCTGAAAATAAGACAGGGTCTTATATTTATTTTTCCTCAAGAAGACACCCTAGGGCTTATTTTCAGGGGATGTGTTATTTTTTTTAAATACGGTACAACAATCTACATTTATTCACATATAGTTAAGTCGTCTTCTTCTGGAACGTCATTGTAACTCTCCAAACCCCGAATTCCATCCTGAATTTCTTGCGACTCTATTTCCTTTAGAACCCCGATGAAATGCATGGGTTGTGCAGATACGCTGCGTAGCCACGCCCATCACCAGGTCTTATTTTTGAGGTAGGGCTTATATTGCACAAATGCTTAGAAATCCTGCTAGGGCTTATTTTATGGGTAGGTCTTATTTTCGAGGAAACACGGTAGTTTATTGTAAGAATACTGTATATATTATAATACATATAACATACAAAATATGTGTTAATGGAATGTTTGTTATTGGTAAGGCTTCCAGTCAACAGTAGGCTATTGAGGGAGTCAAAAGTTACATGCAGATTTTCGACTGCACAAGGGGGTCATCACCCCTAACCCCCATGTTGTTCAAGTTGAATGGGGATGCTCCCTGACCTTAATCAATGGTTGTTACCCCAGGGGCCTTGAGGACCTATGCCTTCATGTCTCCAGGGGCAGGTCTATCCCAAGAATAAGGCAGAGCACATCAGAGCAAATTCAAAAAGTAGATTGGTAGGAAGATAAATATAGATAAATCCAAGAGATAGATTAGATAGGTAGATAGTCTATAACCATTTCAAATATAATATAAAATTATATAAGTGGTTAGAAGGGGTAAATGCTCCAGATGTTTTGAGATTTGAATTTTCTTCTTTCATTTCTTAAACTTGGTTCTCTTTGGAGACTTGCTGAAAGTTTCTGACAAAATCATACATCTTGAATTTGGGATATAATTACAAAAAGCAGACCAAGGACGATGTATACTCACCTTCACATCTGAAGATAATAGCAAGGCCAAAGATCCCAACTTGGAAAAAGACAAAACTATAGAAAAAGGAAGTGAACATTTACAGAAGAAACCCAAATGGCAAACAAACAAAAATACAGTAAAAGATACTCAGTATCACAGTGATCATAGAAATAAATATTTTTAAAGTTTTTAACATTTTTTTCCATTTGATTGGCAAAAGTAAATGGCTGGTCCTACACAGAGTCAGTGAAGTGTGAGGAAAAGGTTCTCTCAGAAACTATTGACACAGTCTTCTTGGAGGTCAACTTGGTAGATTTCCCAAATTTAAATTGTAAATATCCTTTAACCCAGCAATTCTACATTTAGGTATCTATCCCATAGAAATACCCACTTATGTGTGTGTGTGCAGGTGTGTGTGCTTACACACATGTGTGTGAGGGAGTGTGTATTAGAATACTTATTGCAATCTTATTTGTAACAATGAAAAGTTACAAAAAATCTACCCATCCACTCATAGAAAAATGGTTAAATAGCTTATCATCTATCCATGCTATGGAATATTATACTGCAGTTTTATTTATCTTTTTTTAGAGGGTGAGAGCGGAAAGAGAGGGAGGGGGGAAGAGAGCATACTGAAGTTTTAAAAGAATAAGGTATGTGTATCTACCAATAGGGAAGTGGCAAAACTATGCATATGCTATGTCTTAGTCCATTCAGGCTGCTATAACAAAATACCATCAGCTGAGTGGCTTATGAATGACAGAAATGCATCTCTCACAGTTCTGGAAGTTGGAAGTTGAACACTAGGGTTCCAGCATGGTCGGATTCTGGTGAGGGCCACATTCTGGGTTGCAGACTGCTGACTTCTTGCTGTGTCCTCACGTGGCAGAAGGGGTGAAGGAGCTGCCCCAGGCCTCTTTTATAAGGGCACTAGTCCTATTCATGAGGATGCCACCCTCATGACCTAATCACCTCCCAGAGGCCCCACCTCCTAATACCATCACTTTGGGGTTTACAGTTTCAATATATGAATTTGGGGGGAACACAAACATTCAGACCATAGCATACTATGAGCCAAATCTATGTTTTATAAGCTCTACATTTGTATGTATATGCATACATACATGCATGGATGTACGTATATTTACAAATGTCTAGGAAAAGGACCAGAAGAAAGCACACTAGGCTGCCTGAGTGGCTACCCTGGGAGTGAGACTGGTGGTGGGCAGGAGATATTGAATTAATCAACCTACGCATAACTGTATTGTTGTGTTTGTTTCCAACCAAATAGATGAATGTTGTCACATGTCATCTATATAATTTTAAATAACAACAACAATAATAATAGAAAAAAACAAAAGAAAGTGAGTAGACTTTTGGTGTCATTATTGGATGAGCTCACTTAAAGGCAAGAATTTTATTGGGCATTTCCTTCTACAGTGTCAATATTAGGCAAGCACCCGTACAATGAGACATGGAACAGAGCCTATTAGCTGAAGAAATTGACACTGAATAAGGAAACATTTCTTACCAATGAGAGACTCTCAGCATGAAGTAAGTCCCCTAGCAATGCAGGGCATCGAAAGAGATTGAGTCACACCATGTTAGCGTCCGTGCCAAGATGATACACCCGATTACCCATCCTCCCAGGTATGAGAGCTAAGGACGAGATGGTAGGAGGGTCTGAGGATTATTCCCCTGAGTTTACTTGATTTTAGTTTTCAGGGAGTCATTTGGGTGCCCTGTGAATTCTCAGCATTAAATAAACACTCAGGACCACAGAGATGAGAGCTGCCCTCTCATTTGTAGACTACCGAAGAGAAAGGAAGAGAATTAACAGTAACCTGGACAGGCCAAGCAGTGCTTGAAGGGCTATGTGAACATCATTGTATTTTATCTTCACAACTATTACACCCATCTCAAGACGCGGAAACACAGGCAAAGGGAAGTGAAATGTGTTTCCCTGGACTGCTAACCTGGGTCACTCGAACTTTGGAGCCCCTGGAGACCTGCCCACATCCGCACACTGCCTAGGTGCGGATTCAGGTGAACTGACTTCAATCTGGGTTTCTCAGATCCCAAATCTGAGATCCCAAAATGGCAGTTTTGGGATCTGGATTCAGGTGAACTGACTTCAATCTGGGTTACTCAGATCCCAATCTGAGATCCCAAAATGGCAGTCCCTGGGTATGTTTCTATTCTGTGGGCTGTTCCACTCTTCCCAGAGCTGGGTCTGCTCCCCCAGCCTTCTGCCTCCCCGCAAGGGGGTCTGCCCATTGCCAAGGAAGAACTCCCTGATGGAAAGAGATGGAGAGACCTCTCCCAACCCCCGTCAGTGCCTGATTACATTTTTGTGGCCATTGGGGATGGTTCTCCCAGCAGCTCAGCCCAACCTGTATGGAAAAGAGGAAGAGCCTTTAGAGGAGGCCAGAGAGGAGCCAGGCTCTGGCAGGAAGGCCCCCAAGGCAGGTGTGCTGGGAGAGGGGCTGTGAGATTCTAGCCAACGTCCACCTCCATCTCCCCCAGTACAATATTTCCTCACACTTCAATGAGGTCCTATGGAATCGGCTGCATCGGAGTGTGGATAACACAGCAAAAATCAAAGAAATAGCGTCATACATTCTGGGTTTTGAGTTTCAAGGAAGGCTTTCGAAATGCATAGCAAATACAATAGACTTGGGGGAACGTACGATGAAGTAGATCACAGCAGCTCTTAGCTGAAGGCTCAGAGAGATTCCCTGAGTTGGGGGGCAAAGGGAGCCAGACACGAAGCGGAAGGTGAGGTGATGATATTCTAGGAACCGAGTAAGGGGCACAGGTGGAGTGCCCTGAAGAAGTAGACAGACACGGGTGGCCAGGGGGACTCTGGCTGGGAACAAAAGACAACACAGCAGTGACTGGTGTGAAGTGACAGTGGAAGACCTCATGATAAATTTGGGAGGTCTTGGAAGAGGCCAGTGTAGACAATGATGCAGGCAGAAGGGAGCACGCTATCCTGCCCCTAATGCCAAAGCACTCTGTCAGCCTTCCCCACTTTCATTAGATGTCACACCAGTGAAAAGGGTAGGACTCTGAAATGTCCTGGTGCAACTGAGTTCTAAGAAAATGAAGTTCTATTTCTCATATTTCTGAGTTTGTAACCAAGGTTCGCACCTGCTCTCTGACCCAGGCACCCCCCCCAAGACAGACCTCCACCACCCCATTCCTCTCTGCCACCGTACAGAGTCTACACCCTCCCCTCCTTACCCCAAGGCTGCCGTGCACCTGCCCCATGAGCGTCTCTGCCACCCTGAGGATTCCTCCATACCACTGCATGCTGCACACGTACGAGCTTCCGCATAGCCAGGCCTGTTCTCTTGGAATCTTGGGCTTCAACCTGCCCCATCGCAAGACAGCAGCCCCGGTGACAAGCGCAGCCCAACCCAGCCCAGTTCCTCCAGAGGAGGAAAATGTTGGGGCAGGACAGGCTAAAGGGAAAGGACAATATCCTCCACCCTGATCTCTGGGAGCACCGTATCTGAGGTTTGGCCACCCAAGATGCTGGGCTCTTCCAGACCAGATAACCATTCCAGTTTGACAGGCACCCACAGCCCCCTGCTATGTGCCTTCGACCCACCTCATAGTTCTGTTTTCCTTTTCTTCTGGGATCCCCTGGGCTTCTGTTCCCCCTCCCCACCTGGCTCGACAGATGCCTCCCAGCCAACATTTTCCAATACTGCAAGAAGCAAGCTGCAGGATGCCCCCGTGTCACGGTAGTTTTAGCTTTCAAAACTTTGGAAGCATTTCAGGGTGAACAATAGTTTGAGACGCCCTGGAGCAGTGGTTCTCTTCCTTTTCCTCCTAAAGACCCGTGTTTGTCTTTCTACAATATCGTTTGAGCTCCTCTCACACACCAGGCTCTGTTGCAGGGAATGGCTTCCGCCACAAGCAAGGTCTACAAGGTCCCTGCCCTGGGAAAATGCACATTCTAGCCCAGAAGGGCAGGCATGGGGTGTGCCACTCAGATCCATCTTCAAGAAGAGATGCGTTGCCTGGCTCAGAGGCACACGGCACGCTGACAGCCTCCAGCCACTAGTGTCTTCGAGGTCGTCTCCAGCGTTCCGGCTGAGGCCATGTTGTCTTTGAGGCAGCCCTGGCCAATGACTGAGCGAGGTGGTGGCATAAGGACCAAGCCATTTCCACCCACAAGGGACATCTCCAGTGGGCATTCCCTGCTCTGAAGCTCCCCACCATCTGGCAGAGACTGTTGGGGTTGCCTTCAACTCCCTTTGTCCCCAAAGGTGTTATTCCCTGTAACCCCCAACTCCATCTCCACAGTGGCTTCCTGGGGAACCCAACTGGTGCGTGGGGGACACACACACCAGCATGATTGTGGGTAATGACACGTGCTATAGAAAGAGAATCGGGCAATAAGATAGAGGTTGACTCGGTAAGAGAGGGCCACATTAGCTAGACGTCAGGTGCAGCCGGCCTCTCGGAGAAGGTGACATGTAAACTGAGACACGGTGAAGAAGAGCCAGCCACAGTCAGAGCATCAGGGACCGGGCTCCAGGCAGTGCGGGAGGGAAGAACGTGTTAGAGGCAGAGGAAGAGGCAATGGATGGAGCACAGTGTTGAGTGACGGGAGAGTTAAGGAGCTGTGTCCAACGGGACCGATAGAGCCTCAGGAGTCCCGTTTTCCTCCAAGTGAAGTTTGCGGGTGACAGTCCTGTGTGCAAACCCAGCTGTAATGAAGCAATAACACATGGCTACAACTTGTCATCGCCACACTACTCACGGCCTCTTAGCAGGAGTGGCTGTGACCTACATGAGACAGGCTGGCAGTGACGGGCAGCTCTGGCCACTTGGAAAAGCATCTCGGAAGGCAAGGGAGTGAAAGGGACATTGCTATGTTAGTACCTGCTCTGATTTTCAAAAAGTGAATCATTCCCAAACCTCAGGGCGTTAATCGTGGCCAGTCACTTGTTCCCTTCCTCACGGGCGATGGTGACACACTCACATGTCATGACAACCTGGAGGAGAACTGCTTCCTTGGGTGGGGGCGGGGGGTGGGGGAGGAGGTGCACAGGATTTCGGAGAGTCTTTCCCTAAATCA
>VBSM01003215.1:4064113-4100061 GCA_008086735.1 Cheirogaleus medius | reverse complement strand
CCGGCCCCTCACCCCCACCAAAGCTCAACGCCCCCCTCCCTCCCCACAGAAACAGCCAGGGTGGGTGGGGTGGCAGGCCCCTGGAAATCCGGTTTAATGATTTTATTAAGAAAGTGGGGGGAGCGAAGGAATGGCGCGTTCTCTCGTTTTGGAAGAATGCTTCATTATCTGCCTTTGCAGAGTGTGAAACACCTCGTTGGGCTGTAGCCAGCCCTGAATTATTACGTGAGATGCTCAGCATCTGCGCTCTCCCCTTCCCCGGCCCCCCGCCCACACTGCTGGGTTGCAGGGGTTGGGGGGGGATCACAGTCCCACCTTCAGTTGAAGACTGGGCAAGTCCGAGAGCCACAGAGCTGCACGGGCATCATCCATCCAGGGCTGAGACCCCCTTCAAGGGCTCTTGTCCTGAAAATACTCCCCTGGGAATAGGTCTAGTTCCATCTCCACTCTCGAAAGACCATTTCTCCTGCCTCCTTGGCCTCGTGTTGGTCATTGCTGGTTTCTGGGTGCCCCCTGCCTCATGAAACAGCCTGACCCTATTTCAGAAGTTAGAAAGTTGCTTCCTAGCCAAAACAGAGCTAGAGACACCTGCACGTCGTGACTGACTAAGAGTCTGCAAAAGTCTTCCACATCCACAATCTTGCTTGTCATCATCTCCTCTTAGAGATATTGTTGTTCCCATTTTACAGATGGGAAAAGTGAAACCCAGAGAGATTAAGCGGCTCTCCCAAGGGCACACAGCAATTATGAGGCAGGGGTGCAGGGTACAACGGGGCCCCCTAGCAACAGAGTCTCCCTGTAACCGTGTACTGATCTGCCCCGAGACAGGTAATCCCCAGCCTCTTCCAATAGCGCCCTTCATGCATGTTCCCTCCAAAACCTGGGGCTCATGTAGCCCCCAGAACATGGAAGAATCTGGGTGCTGTGTTCCAGATCATAGCACCCATAGTCAGAGAGTGTCCACCTTCAGTTCCATGACACTCGGGTGCAGGGTTGGCCCTTCAGACACCGCCTCTCCCGCTGGGTCCTCTCCCGGGCACAGGGGCTCCACCTCTGCACTTGAACACCTGCCCCCACCCTGCCCCGCAGGAATCCCTGCTGTCACACACTCCCCTACCCTGTCCAGGGCATTGACAGGCAGGCCAGGCTTGGACTTCATCTATGGAAAACCAAAATCTTGTCTCTTGCTCAGTTGTGGGGGTTTGATCAGCCTCACCTTCCAAACAAAGACCTGGGTGATGAGTTTCTTGAGGATAATCCCTTAAGAAGAAGAAGAAAAAGAAAACAACCAAAAATAAAAAAAAAACAAACAAAAAAAACGAACACCTGTTGGCACTATTATATGTTGTATGATCAACTCATTTAATCAACACAACAACTCCATGAAGTAGGTGCTAGTATCATGCCCTTTTTATGGATAGAGAAACTGAGGCACAGTGTGATCAAGTAATTTCCTAAAGGTCACATCACTAGCAAGTGAGGGAGGGCTGTTTAGACCATTGAAAACAAAACCCACCAGGGTGCAGGAGAGTTGTAACTGCCCGGACAGTAGCGATTTCCCCAGGAATATTTCCAGGAAGACAAAGTCACCTTTTCATTCTCTCGAGTGCCCAGTAGCTGTGACAGCGAGGCAGTATCCCCATGGATTAATCGGCCGTACATATCATTATTAACAGTAAAGAGCCACGCTATCTGCCTTTGCTTTGCTTTTCCACAGCTGCACGACAGTCATTAGTGCTGGCTGCCGTGACAAACACACCTCCCATCTCATGTATGTATTGGTTTCATACAATAAAGGTTTATTTTTTTCATTCTCGTCACAGTCCAAATGGGTGTTGGGTAGGGAGCATTCCAAGTGGGATTCAAAGTGATTCCGGGTGCCCGGTTCCATGGCTCTTGCTGTGCCGCCATACTCTCCGGCGGTGACTCCATGAAGGAGCAGAGCAAGCACGCGGCATCTTGAAGACGTCGCACAGGGCAGGACTGGAGTGGAGGGGCTCAGCTCTGCCCACGTTCCATCCGGTCAGCAGCCAGTCAGATGGCCCAAGCCAAGGCGGACTTGCAGCGTGCCTAGGAAGAGAATGCGGCAGGGTGAGCATCTAGCCGCTCTCCACCAAACCAGTTAATCCACTTCAATATCCTCACTGTTCCTCCATCGCATGCCCTGCTCGTCTCTCCAACACGATGCCCAGGACCGGGCATACGCCTCTAGACATGGCCCGCCCGCTCGCTCGCGCCAGAAGACCCTGTAACATCACCTCTCGGGGTCTGGACACCATATGTCTATGAAGGCAGCCTACAAATTGTATTTTAGCATTTTTAGCAACAGTCACACTGTTGGATCATATTATGCTTGTGGTCAACTAAAACCTCCAGATCTCTTTCATGTGAACTGTTGCCAACGGAGAGCTCTCTAATCTAGTTCTTGCGCTTCTGAATTCGAAACCACATGAAATTGAACAGCAATAGTTGAACGTCTTCCATCTTGTTGGGTTTGGCTGAGCGTTTGGGTCCATGGAGATTATCAGGAATCCTGGTGCTTCCCTCCCTCCCAGAGGCTGCGCTCGTAGCCTAGTGTCATCATTAGCCTTTCTCCATCTTCAGGCACGTCACCGATAGGAATTTAGACGAGGACGGCGACCGAGAGCACGACTGTGATTTGCAATGAGCCTTTGATTGAGATCTCGGGTGTGGTCGTTTAACCATCTGGGAATCTGGCCGAACAAGACCATTACTAACCAGCTCACATTTACTCCGTTAACCAGACAATGAAGTCAAATAAAACCTCATTCATTTAGTGCCTACTCTTTGAAAGTATCCCATTTCCCCCAATATATCATTCTTATTGAATTCAGTATGCTCTAAACCCTGACTAATCCACAGTCGTCGTGACATCTGAAGTCATAGGGCTTATTATTAACAGAACCCACGCTGGAGTTTAGGTGTCGTGGATTCCTGATGCCTTCCCACCATCCAGAGTATAATGTGCACACAGCGTACCCAGAGACGACCGCAGGACATGGCCTGAAGCAGAAACTGACCCCACTGAAGTGGCGCCATGTGGCTGTTAGTACCTCCTCTGAAATGCCCGCATATTTTCCAGCTTGTAACTTCCCATCCATCAATCTACCTCTTTGCCCTTCCAATTAGAAAGGCAAGAAATATTACTGCCAAATACCGTGTTGGGCAAACTACCTGGAGTCATTCAAGCATGACTCACATCACGTGCATGTTCATGTTCATCATGTGCTCGGGGAAAGGCCCCCTGGGGACGCCCATGACACCCATCAAGTCCCACCTCCTCGTGGCTCCGGAGGTCAAGCTCGGTGAGGAAGGCTGGTCTGAATTAACAAAAGCCTTCGCTGCAGAAAGCTGCGGGAGGGAGGGAAGCTCGTGATTTCTAAGGACACAATGCCTCTGCCGCAAGAGCATGGCCAGGAAGAGGTTCCAAGGGATCTGATAAGAATCTGCCCTAATTAACATGCTAACTGTTTCCAAATAGACCTTTCTAAGGGCTTGAAAGGCTTGTACCCTCAAACAGACCAAAAACCTCCCCCTCTCCTTTAAATCTTGTTAACATCATTAATTTCCTGGAGGAACCCTTTTAGCACAGAAAATATGAAGGGGAACCTAAGACACAGTGAAATTATTCTGAATTCTTAATGAATGAAATCCCTGGTAATTACAATAATTTTTTTTTTAAATCTGAGCTTGTAGGATCTCACTTGGAGAATAGGAGAAAATCATCCAAATTCAAGTAATTGTTTTTCAAACTCTAGACTCATGAGTCTTTTGTTGATGTGTGTGTGTTTTTAATGCTAATATCTTTAACCAGATAACTTTACAGGTAGGAATCAGACACTGGACTATTATCTCAGTTAATCTTCGCAACAATCAGTGAGAGCAAATTAGCCCCATTTATAGATGGGGAAAGTGAGGCTTAAAGTGGTGGCACGGTGAACACTTCATCTGGACAAAATCAGTTATCAGACGCCTTAAAAGAAAACCTTAAAAAAAAAAGTAGCGGTTTCAGAAAATAAACAACTATTATACAAAGCGTATTTTTACCAAATATTTAGTTAAATATTTAGTTAAAATAACACTGTTAACTAGCCCAGGGTAATTTAACTCAATTCTCAAATAGTTACCAGCGAATATAATAAAATTTAAATCATATATATTGTTGGTCCTCCCTGTGTGAATTCTGCATCTGGGTTCAAGGTGAGTTGAATCCACAGGTAAGGAGGATAGGGAGGGCTGACTGAACATCTATTTTCATAAATCTCAAAGTTACAAAAAGTTACGAAGACGCCCTCATTCTCGCCCCCTACCAATAAATTATGTGGAATGCAGGGCATGGGTACATTTTAATGTTTTTGACGGGATGAAGAGTGAGGCCTCCAAAAATAAGAAGGCTTAGGGGGCTACCACTATAATTTCTGAAAACATCCATGGAGACTAGAACCTCGCCTTATTAGCTTCCTGCTACACCACATTTTGTGTCCAAGTTCGTATTTCTCCGTCCCCACCACGAAACACGGGCCTGTTGTTCTCCATCATTTTCCCATAAATTTACCCATCAACATCTTCTGTATCTCAGCTTATCGCGTACACTCAAGTTGAATGTATAAAATGATATTTCTTTATCCATAGCTGACAATACTCCAAAATTAGGGATCCGGGGTAAGTCCAAGGGCCCTGGAGAGACAGTGCCGTTAGCTGACGCTGTTATTTCGTGACCGTCGGGGCTTGGAAGGGGACAAACGGGGACGCGGACTCTGTCACAGGTGCTACGATAACTTGGCCCAGCGCAGAGGGACCAGACTGCTCTGGAGGAATGAACCAGGCTTTTCCAGGGGGAGCCGGCAGGGCCAGTGGCACAGTTTGCCCGACTCCACGTCCACCCGCCGTCTACAGGGAAGTCGCACGCAGTGTTGCCGATCACCAGAGCCCCGGCTTCCCCGAGGCAGTGTCCAGCCCAGCAGTCCCGGACATTGGCCTGGCAGCCGGGACACTCTCCACCTCCCCTGAGGCCTTTTGCCTCCATCAGACGCCCAGACAAACAAGCAAAGCCAACTTCTTGATCTAGAGAAAGTTCCAGAAAACCC
Organism: Cheirogaleus medius; assembly: GCA_008086735.1. Lineage (NCBI taxonomy): Eukaryota > Metazoa > Chordata > Mammalia > Primates > Cheirogaleidae > Cheirogaleus > Cheirogaleus medius. The sequence goes on along the minus strand of VBSM01003215.1, from coordinate 4,094,953 downwards.
AGCTCAGGGGAGGCTGGGGGCGTCTCGGGGCTGAGCTCGAGTGAGCCTAGCTGAGCACCACTTGAAACTAACACCAAGAGCACCTGGCGTTTTTAGAGCATGTTTTAGGAAGACACTGTGGACTAGATACCATCTGACTTAATTGTAGCTGCCAGCGTTAGGCAACTCTGGAAGCTACGTGAGGCAGAAAACGTCAACTGCAGTCAAGGTGAGGTTCAGAAAAGTTAAGGCAAGCAGGGGTAAAGCCGCCACTCGTCCCAGCCCTCCAGACCCCCGGGGTCTTCCTCTTTTGACTGCACCGATGGCGCTGGCTTTCACACGCTGTGGACGGAGCCTCCCAAGAGAGTCACCAGCTCACATCCTCCACTGCAGGATACGAAAAACCAGAGACCCAGGCCTGCTGGCAGAGTGCCCCGAATTACCCAAGCTCTTGACTCCAAAACAGTGTTTGTGCGTCTCAGACCTGGTAACTTGAACTCTGCTTCTCATTTTTGCCCTTTAAAGTAGACCAGGAGCCTGACTCACAGCTAGCTGTGCTGGAAGGTGTGGCCACCCCGCCCATCCGCCCCGCCCACCCACGGCCACCCCTGCCCTCCCAGCTCCGGGTGGGGCAGGCGGGGGCTTTCTCGCCAGACTAAGCCCCGTGCTCTGCACGCGTTAGAAACCGGGTACTTGTGCTGCCACGTGGCCTCTGGCCCTACATCAGTCTGGGGCTCCTCATGTAGGGGCAGCCCGCAGCCTGTCTTAGGGCCAGACTGCTGCACTCTCCACCCACCTGACACTTCCCGACACAGGTAAGTCTCCAAGACACCTGACACCCACGCAGCAAACACAGGACTCTGTCTGCTAGATGGTGGGCATCTTGTTGACATTTAGGGGACCTGGCTCATCTCTAAAACCCTTATTGTGTCACTGAGGTGACCTCTCACCTTGACCTCTCCCGTGTGTCTATTCAACAGGCATTTGTTGCTCCCTGTCCCCAACCAAAGCCTGTATTAGGCAGCTGGGACCACTGAGTCTGTGCCTTCAAGAAGCTCATGGTCTAGTGGGCCAGACGTTTAAGGACGCAGTTCCTGTTCAAACTGGTTCATATGACTGGGGGAAGCACAGGGTAAACTGAAAACCCAGAAACAAAATTTTTTAACCCATATCACCCAGCCCGGAGTTCTATGCATTTAACTCATCCAGCCCCTCCACTCCCACCGCAGCACTCCTGAGCTCAGCGGCGGGCAGAAGGGCTTTCTAGCCGGACTAAGCCCGGTTCTCTCCAGGAGTTAGAGAGGAGGTGATGCGGGAGGAGGTGATGGGGGAGTGGAGTCTTAAAACCTGGTTCACCTTCTGTTTCCAACTGGGGCTCTGCTGGGTCAGTTGGGGCCAGCCCCATGCACAGAGACTCTTGCTCAAGTTCATGCTAGTAGGTGTGGTCGCCCAGGAGCACCGCAAGGGCCTCCAGAGACCTCACCCCAACTGAGTCGCTTTCTCCTGCGTGGCGGCAGGTTTCCCTAGGACCACGGACCTGGGGGAGCAGGGGGGAATTCTTATAAGAGCCCCCCTCACCAAAGGCAGAAGGGTGGCTGGAAGGATGAACCCAGACATGGGCTTCTCAGGACCTGGTGGCCTTCGGGGGGGAGGGGCACGAGGACCAGTAGATAAGCCACCAAAGGGCAGCTCTCCAGGCCTGCGGAGAGCGAGATGCCGATTCGGCTTGGCGGCCTTCCCGGAGGATGAGACACCATGCAAACCTCAAGGCTGGTGGTGTTATTCCAGACGCCGGGCTGAGCTTTCCTCAGTCGCATCAAGGCTCAGCTGTGCCCAGGGAATGTGTCTGCACATGGGGACAAGGGCCACCTCCCAGCCCTAGCTGGCCTCCAGGAGCACAGGGCCAGCAGCAACCAGCTTGACTTTCAACCCGACCCTGTGGCTAACTGCAGGCCCAGGCCGGGCTTCTCCCAAAGGAGGGCCAGGCACAGCTCGGTCACTGGGCTCCAAAGGGGTCCCTGGAATGGGGTCTGAGGGGGGAGGGTCTGTGACAACCACCTGTAGGTGGGTGGGTGGGTGGGTGCAAAGCACAGAATTTCTCAGGAGGAGGGGGAGGGACTGCAGGACGTAGGACAATTGACCCCTTGCTTGGCGTCTGCACCAGGCACTGTACTAGGGGCTTCACATTCATTTTTTCAGAGAATCTGAATCTTGCTGGAAAGTGTGAATTGTTCTCAGTTCTCAGCTTACAGATAAGGAAACTGAGGCCTGGAGAGGCTGAGTCATCTGCCTAAGGTCACCAGCCTAAGTGACAGCACTGAGACCAGAGGTTGGTTCATCTGACCCCAACATCCCCATTCTCCTTAGGCATAACCTCACCTAAAAAAATAAAAAGCACCTCTTCCACCACCTCACCCCACCTCCTTGGGATAGAAAAGATTTTGCAACTGTCCCAGGGGCAGAGACTGGGGGAGGACAGTGCCACGCAGGGAGAGCTGAGAGCTAGGCTGACGCTCAACAATACAGGTGGCTCGGCTCAGCCATGGGCACGTGGGTGAGCCCAGGAAGACAGCAGCACCTGCAGGGTGGGCTCCCAGGCCCATCCGGCCGGTCTTCACCAGATGCTCTTCCCTGTGGAGGACCTCCCAGGGGGCCAGCTTCCGTCTCCCATGTCCTGCCAGCTCCACAGAGCCAGGCAGCAACCTCTCCGCCAGCCTCAGAGGTGGCTGGGAACACTGGTGCCTGGCTCGGGGAGGCTCCTGGAAGCCCTGGTCACGGCTCACTGCACTCAGCCGTGGGATTAAAGGGGCTCAGAGTGAGGACAGCCTGCAAGGCTGGGCCTGCAGGGCTCCTCTGGAGCAGGGCCAGGCGGCCCTTCCTTCCTCCGGGCCGGCCGGTGGGGCACCAGGCAGGCTGAAGGAGCTGTGGACAGAGAACAGGGGCTGAGTTGGCCTCAATCTTTTCTTCCAGCCGCCACAAAGGGCAGGGCCCCTTGGGGGCTGGAGGTGACCTTTCCCGGGGAGAGACGGGCTCAGCATGGTTAGGGCCCCTGGACAGGGCATCTGGGCCCAGCCTGTCGGGGTGTTGGCTTGCTCGGCAGACAGCGTCCCACCCGGGTCTTGTTTAGGGTGAATCACTGGGAAAGAGACCTGCAACTGTATCCTGCAGGAAATCACAGGCGAGAGCCAGAGAGAAACCAGGTCAAGCTTCATGGAATCAGGCCACCAGGAAGGAAGGCCAGGAGCCCGGCGTTTATGGAGTGTCTTCTCCACACTGGGCAAACTCCACACATGGAAAGTGGCACTCGTCCAGGGAGGTCGGGCTCAGCCTCGTTTTGCAGATGGGCCAAGATGCCAAGTGACTCGGGGGTGGTTCTGTAAGCGGCAGGTGGCACAGCTGGAGTGCACGTCCAGGTGCGCAGGACTCAAAGGTCAGGACTCCGGCAGTCACACCCAAGACCATCCACTAGTAAACTCTGAGGTGGCATCTTCTCACCAGCACCCTCCTCTGAACCCCCGTCAGGAGCTTAGCCACAGCAGCCGACAGCGCCGAAGTTCTCGGAGCCTCCCACATTCTAAGAGGCAGTGGACCGCGGGATCCCAGAGTGTTCAGCCTGGCTTGAATCCCGCCTCTGCACGCAGGAGCTGTGGGACTTTGGGCAAGTGTCTGAATGAGCGGTTCTCTGCACAATGGTGAGGCCAGGGCTTGCACATTGCAAGTGGCCCATACATTTTTGCTATTAGTATTATTATCGTCATTAATATTGACATCATTAATATTGACGTCATTAATATTGACCAGACCTTCCTTCACCAAATGCCTCCTGTAAACCCCAAGCCAGGAGCAGGTTGCTCACCGTCAGGGGAGTCCTGCAAAGGGAGCTGGGCTGAGAGATTGAAAATAAACACTCCTCTTGCAGACCACCCACCTCACCTCCTGCCCCGCCCACCACCAATAAGAGAATACAAATTCCTCCATGCAATGGAGTCAAGGCAAACATGCTTTTCTTCTTCAAGGAAGAGGAGGCCCCAAGCCACCACCCTGAACTTCACCCCTTTCTTAGGTGCAGCACCACCTGATGAACCTGGGCCAGAGTTAGGACCTTGCATGGCCTGGAGAACTCTGAAAGGAAGATTGAAATCAGACTCAGATACCCTGGAAAGGTCCCTAGAGACTGGACCCTCCTTCTCTCTCCTGCCTGGCCCAAGCCCAGACCATCTTGGGATGTTGAAAGTCCATTCTATTTTGAAAGACAATAGCACCTTCCCCTCCCTCCCTCCTCACTGGCCTCCATCCGAATGCAGAATTGCTGCAGGTCGGTGGTTCCAATAAGGAACCCATGTTCCTCCAGGGAAGCCTCTGTCTGTGTACCCCAAAGCCCCCATGCTGCAGCCATCTTTCCTGCACCTTCTTAGATGCTCAGAACATGGTGGTCCCAGTACCCCCACCCCAGCAGCCCCCAGCCAACGCCCACAGGCACGGTCGCAGCAGGCTCCGCTCTGCTAGAGCTGGGGCTTGCAGGAATGAATTTACTTACAACTCTCAAGGCTCACGTCCTTTGTTCCCACCCTTCACGACTCCCCACAGCATGCCAAATAATACCCCATTTTATATGGAAAACACTAAAATAGGATCACACCTTTTAAAAGATATTTCCACCTCACAGCCTGAAATCAGACTTCACCTTTCTCCCATTCCCTACAACCACCACGCCAGCCCCCTCCCTGCACGCATGCACAAGCACACGCACACGCACATGCACACACACACGCACATGCACACACACACACGCACACACACATGCACACACCCCGTTTCGCTACCAGACTTCCCTAAGCCACTTTAATTGAAAAGGCATGATTTAGGCTAATTGACAGCAGATGGGTTCGGCTGCAAAATGCAGAGAAGCATTTGTTGAACATGATTTACAGCAACGAGGCAAAACTTTCTCCTTTTTATATCTTTCTTCAAGCTCCGAGGCCAAAACAGCTCAGCAGAAATGAGAGGAGAAAAAAAAGTAATTAGTGTTTAATTTTTTAACAATTTTTAACTCCCTTTTTAATTGCTTTACATAAACCTGTCCTAGAATTTTACAGCCTTCAAATCTCTGTCTAAGTCTGGTCCTTGTTTCTGGTTTTAATTACAGGGAGGCTTGTCTGGCACATTAAATTAGAAGAAAAAAAAAGGCACACACACAATTTCAGAAATATTTTGCTGTTGGACTCCCAACTGAACATCTACGATTTCAGCGTGCGAATGGGAAGGCACTACCAGGGAGGGCTTTGGTAGGAGAAGATGTGGACCAAGTGCTTCTGCGACATTGTTGCATTGACCAAAAACTGTCTCTGAATGTTACTAGGAGGGAAAGAGCAGTCAGGAGACAGCATCTGATAGGCCGTAGTGGCCCTGGACGTTCTGTGTTGGTTTCAATGTAACTGGTTTCCCACAATGGCTGGGTGTGTACAGACTTTTGCAGGCTTTGGTCAGATTTTGGGTTTTTATTTCAAAGCCAGGCGGTTGGATCTCACGCTCACTTCTTAGCAGTCCGCTTGAAGCAGGACGGCCGCCAGAGAGCAGCGCCATGTGTAAGAGACCAAGCAGGGTTCGCTGGAGGGGAGAATCCAGGTAGCAGATTCAGGGCACAGGATTGATTCCCAGGTGGCTGCTGGCATCTGAGTTTGCATACTCTTCACAGAGAGAGGTCAAGCGAGGTCTGGACTTGCACTGACCAAAAGGAACCTTCCAACATGGGAGCCACCAGCCTACACATGGCTATTTGCATTTGCATAAGTGAAACATTAAATACAATTTAAAATTCCCTTCTGCAGTTGCAGAAGCCACATTTCAACAGCTCAGTAGCCTCACGAGGCTAATAATGACATAACATATGCAATAGCACAGTAGGGGACATTTCCATCTCCAGGAAAGTTCTAGTGGGCAGGGCTTAGATCTTTGCCTCAGACCTTTGCAATTGAAAGTGTGGTCTGAGGTTAGCAGCGTGGGCATCGCCTTGGGGCTGGTTAGAAACGCAAGATCGGGGAGTTGCACCCAGGCTTGCCCACTCTGAATCCGCATCGTCACAAGACCCCTGGTGACCCCAGTACCCGTGACAGCGTGTGGCCTGCCGGCTGGTGAGGATGACATCTCAGAATGTCCCAGCATAGCCTGGAAGAACCCTTCCAACTTGCAGATTGCATGTGCCCCTCTGGGTTGGGGAATTATGGCCCGCTTCTCTACTTCTTGAAGTTTTTTTTTTTATCTTTTGGATGTCTGCAGTTACTTTTACTTTAAACAAAAAAGCCTAGGAAAATTATTTTACTAATGCAATGACTTTGTAAAGCATTGTCCCAGCAGGAATATATAGACTTCCTTGGATCCAAAGCCCTACCTGCCTTTAACGTGGAGAGCCAGCATCTGCCCCACTGACACGGGGACCTGCAGGGGAAGAAGGTCACGTCCCCAAAGCAGTGGCTGCCTGGAGCCTGGAGCAGGGCAAAGGGGGGAAGTTTTCTCTTCCAGGTGAGCCAGCAGGCAGGGGAGGGCGTGAAGATGGGAATGAGGGGTGGCATGTCGTAAAATGTCCTCGGGACATAAACCCTGCAGGGCCCAGCCCCCTACCCCCTGCTTGAGTTCATTAGCACAGAGACCCCCTTGGCAGCCCCTGCCCGTGCCTGCCCGCCCTGGGTTCCTCAAAGACTCCTGCTGGGGGCCGGAGGGCTGCCTGGCGCCACTGGGCGAGCAACTTTGGGGATGGAGCCAGGCCAACACCGGCTCCCCACACATGGTCATTACCTCCCGAAAACCCAGGAGTTATTACAATTAAAACACATTGCAGGGGGGAGTGAGGGCTGGGGGAGGTCCCTTTAGGAAGGAACACTGGGATTAAAAGAAATTAGAGCGGTTGTCGTGGCAACACAGGCAGGCCGGGCCTACCCTGTGATTATTTCAATGGGAACAACGGGATGAGGGCAGAGTGGGGCTGGGACAGGGGGTGCTGGGGAACCGCGTGCCCAGCTGCACCGGCGAGAGCTGTGCTTTCCCTCGGGATGGGGCAGCAGCCGGGAAAATCCTCCTGAGGCTAACTCTTGCTGGCTTTCCCGTTCTCTATAGTGACCGCTTATCCCACGGAGCACAGGGTCCATGGCCCTCTGTCCTCCAGGGGGTCCATACCCCGTCCTCTGCGACCCCTTTCTTTTTAAAGTAGGAAAATCTCAAGAGGGCCCCAGCTCTCCGGGCGTCGTGGGCGGAACGGTTCCTGTGGGCTCAACCTGGCGATCAGGACCCCCAGGTGAAACCCAAGCATCTCTATTTCTAGGTGGCCTGGAAGCAACCTGAAACAGAAAGCAGAGGTGTGTGTGCGGGAGGGGCCGAGCCACAAGGCAGTGGGAACGTTCTGGAAGCGGGCCCATGATAATGAGCACGATGGAATCTGGTCTGGGACGCCTCCAGGTACCAGCGCAGGATTAGGGTCTCTACAGAGTGGGAATCCCAGTTTGGCAGAGCGACAGGGCCTGCAGAAGAGAAAACAGTAATTAGTTCTCCATCTTTCTGCTTGTCTCAGCAGCCCCGAGCAGGTCTGGCAGACGGGGGAGGAGAACCTGTTTGGAAACCTCTAGGGGAGAAAAGGAGGGTGGGCTGGGAGGGGAAGGGGAGTCCAGTCTGCAGCTTCGGAGCAAGTTCTTGGCAAGTTCCCACATCCCCCAACTCACCGCCTATGGTGCCACCTTCGTGGGACTAACAGCAGGGGAGGCTCGGAAACTCTAGACCGAACGGAGGAGCTTCAGGTGGACCAGGCTGCCCTGCACCTGGAAGGCTAATCTGACTGGGGACAAATCCTTGTCCCTCCTTAGAACACAGAGCTGGAGATCTCTGAGCTGCCTGGGCCCAGCCAGGAGGAGCCGTCTAGGAATATTCCCCTCCTGACCTCCCCTCCCATTGGAAAGGTGATTATTCCTAGCCCAGGTGGCCACTGGCAGTCATTCTCAGCCTCAGCGAAGCTTTCACTATTTGTGTTTGCAAGGTCTTAGGCGTCTTCATGGAAAACACGGTCTTGGAGGTCTTGGAGTTTGGCCTAAGTACAAGACTTGTCCCAGCCACCGACTCCCTCTGACCTTCCACAACTGACTCAACATCTTCATTTCCTTATCTGTAAAAACATCATCTAATTTACAGTGTCACCGTGAGGGGTTCAGATAATGGACTTAAAATGCCTGGCTCTAGGGTAACCAGCCATCCCAGTTGGTCTATGTCTGAGGGAACTTCTGGGATGCAGGACTTTCCATTTTAAAGTTGGACAGTCCTGGGCAAACAGGGACAAGCCAGGCACAGAGTGTGCATGTATGGGGTGGGCAGCTAGTTTATGCAGGGGGCTTTATTCCTTTGTAAAATTCTTGATACATGATGTATATATATGCAAAAGTATTTCCACACATACATACACATACATGAATTTTTCAAAGAGCTAAGTTGGGAGGTAACTATTCATACTTCACAAAGAATCTTCACCTAGCAAAATGATCAAATGTAGCATCTTCTACATGACGCTGGGGACTCTGTCCAGATGGAAAATTCAGAGAAGCTAAGCTGATGGATAGGAAAGCAACAGGAAATGCATTTCTGAGATCCTCTAATTTCTGGGAGAAACCCAGCACTTTCAGAAGATTGTTTTGCACCCAGCCCTGCTGCAGAGCCCGGCGCACCTGTGCCGTGGCTCCACCGCCCAGTGGCAGGAGACCCCACAGCCATTTGTTTGAGGAAGTGCTGTCAGGCTTGGGGGGTTTCAAAAGGCTCCGTGGTGCATTCCCGCTGGATGGGAGCTCCGACTTGGCATTTGCTTTTCATCACAGGAGCAGCCTGTTTATTTTTCTGCCTTCCCCTTGGTTCAGAGAGTTCAGACTGCCCAGGTTTCACCAACGCTGAAAAAGCTTCAGGTGGAGAACGCACACGCAAATCAAAAACACCAACATCACATCGTCTCGCTGAAGATTTTATTTTAACCACTTAGTTCTTGGAACAATGGGTGAAATGAGATAGGAGGGGAGATGACAAAGGGTTCACAATACCCTCCCTGTCCCCCCCACCCCCATTTCAGCTTGGAAACCCAGAGGTGATTGCCTTGTAAGGGATTTTTAGAAGCAGTGGAATGAATCGTGCAGAGCAGACCAAGTTGCAACCTGAGGTAGTAAGCTACCCCCAGCTCCACCACAACCCAACCCCAGCCTGGGGCTCCCTGATCAGTAGGTGCAAGCCACCAGCTGAGCAAAGGGGGGGGAGTGAGGACTCCGAGTCTGTCCCGTCCTCCCCTCCCTTCCCCACCACCACCTGATGCTTTCAGGTGCAACCTGAGCCATATGGCTACAACCACCATGGGTTTAATGAACTTCACTCACTCCCAGTCTAAATCGGGAAGAGAAAGGGCCCAGCTGGAAACATATCCTGTCTCCTCACGGCGAGGTGACAGTGGGGCCAGGCACAGCAAAGGGGAAGGATATTGGAAGGTGCTGAAAAGGGAGAGCTCTCTCTTCTCCCCCATTGGAAGGATGGAAGTCCTTATCTAATGTGAAGAGGCCAGATCGCCTGGAACTCCAGGAGTGCAGGTTCCTCCACCCTGGAATTCCAGCTTCCCTCTAACCAACACTGACACGGCCCCAGACCCCAGATTCCAGCAAGCCAGCCCCCTCGAGGCTCAGACTTGTGTGGAGGGAGCAAACGATGCTGCCCCAGGGTAGTCCAGACCTGCCAGGCGACATGAGGCTGTAGACACAGGGCAGTGTGCGAGGCGCTTGGTGGTGATGCCTGTTTTTATGATTTCTTGGACTGTTATTTGGTGAGAGGGGCCTTCAACATCTTGGATGACTAAGGCTCAGTCCTGCTTGGAAGAGACACTGAACCAAAGGATTCCTGGTCATCCTGCACACCCCCATCTCTACCGAAGCCTAGTTCTGCCATCGCACTTAGCAAACTCCTGCATGTCCTTTCTTCCTTCTCTCTCACCTCTTAGAAGGCAAGACTGTGCTTTCTTTTGTGCCTTTGTAGCCCATGCAGACAGTAAGCACTAAATCCATGCTTGCTTACCGAAACAGGTTCTTTACAGCTCTACCATTAGGCATGTCTCGGAGACACAGGCCAAATCCTGGAATCCAAGCAAAGCAGCCCCGCCTCTCCCCAGTGCTCGCTGCTCCTCTTCCACGAATTTTCCCAAAGGGGGCTGTGAACCTGCCCCACCGCTTTGCCACACCGATTCACAACAACAACAACAAACACAAACAAGCCCCAGAGAAGGAAACGTAGCAAAGGCGGGGGAATAACCCAGAGGGACAAGGAGTGAAATGTGCACGTGTGCACACATAACACGAGTTCGCATATCCCAAAGCCCCCTGGGCAGAAACCAAACAGGAAATCTAGAATCATTTCCAAATGCATTTCCCCAGCTTGCCCTCCCCTCTGCCCCTGAGGGTGGGTGGGGGGACTCAGGGATGCTCAGACTCAGTTCTTGGCCTGGAAGCCACAGGAGGGCGGGGCTCTGATGGATTGACTGGCATTTCCTTCCCCTTCTCTCCTCTCCTGACCTCTGGCGAGGGCTTCACCCTGGATGGCTGATGGGATGGGAAGGAAGCCTCTTGCCGTCCACACCGCCCAGGAGCAGCAGGGCTGGAGCCTTTCCACGCAGGCCTCCCACAGCGTTGGAGCAGAAGGTGACCAGCAGCTGGCCTCCCTCACCCCACTCCAGAGAGAGCTGTGTGATGACCCGGGGCTTGGGGTCGAGACCTCCTGCTCTTAAGAAAACAGATCCGAAATTTTGGCATCAAAATAAAATATGTGCAGAGGAAATAAGTAACCCTCAGAGTGAAACGCAGGCCACAAGATTGAATTAAAATGTCCAGGCAGAAATTGGAGCTACAGTGACCATCGGTTCAAGTTCATCCCCCGTGGGATATTCCTTTTGCTCTGAGCTTGGCCAAGGATTGCGCCCTTGCTCTGTGCAAGCTGCCTCGACAATCCATCAAAGGTCAGCAAGCCGCTTCTGCAAAGAGCCAGATAGTAACAGTAAATGTCTTAGGCACAGTGGGCCATACGAGCTCTGTCGCCACTGTTTAACTCTGCCCGTAGCATGAATGTAGCCACAGATGATAATGTAGATGAATGGGCATAGCTGTGTTCCAGGGAAACTTTATTTATGAAAACAGACAGCTGTTCAGATTTGGCTTATGGGCTGTATTTTCCCAACCCCTGGCATAGATCATGAAGACAACAGAATAATACAATAGTTCAAGCATATGGGCTTTGAAGTCAGGCAAACCTGGTTCAGATCTCTGTCCGGGACTTATTAGTGCTGTCATCTTGGGCAAGTTGCTAACTCAATCAGGCTCAATTTCCTCATCTGTAAAACAGGATAATAATGCCTGCCTCACCAGGTTACTGTGATGATTACATGATCTAATGGATGTAAAGTGCCTGACACTCAATAAATGCTGGCTGTTAATCATTCTCATTATGAGGAGACTTAAGTAGAGTCCAGGGGAGGTAACTTTGAGCCTATCGTTGTTAGTAGAAGAACCATTGTTACTGGAACAGGCCCCTGCTCACCTGGGTGATGAGGGCCGGGCAGTGTCTTCTGTGCAAAAAGTCATTTAATAGTCCACGGATTCCCTTCATGATGCTAAATCAGTGGTTGCACATTAGAATCATCTGAGCACCTTTTAAATCTCGCTGCCCAGGCTGCAGCCCGGACCAATTAAACCAGAAGCTCCAGGAGTGGGAGACAGCTCCAGGCACCCATATATTTCAAAGTTCCCCAGATGATTCCAAGGTGAAGCCCAAGCTGGAACCCGCTAGGTTCTGTGGATGGAAGGAACAGTCTTCGTGTTCCGCACCGCTCACGGTGTGGTCCACGGACCAGCAGCATCAGCATCACCTGGCAGCGAGGGAGGCAGGCAGATGTCAGGCCCCAGCCCAGCCCTGCTCAGCCTGAGCCTGCGTGTCCAATCAAAGGTCAGCAAGCCGCTTCTGCAAAGGTCAGCAAGCCGCTTGAGCGTGAGGAACACGGCTGTCCCGCAAGGGGCCCACACTTGGCTGACTGTCAGAATCACCCACAGAGCTTCAAAATTTTCTAGACTCTATCACCAATTCACTGAATCAACATCATCATGGGTGGCCCGGGCATTGGTAGTTCCCCCCAACATTTTCTTTGAAAAATTTCAGATATGTAGAAATGTTGTACCCACACACTTACTGCCTGGATTTTGTGACTGTCACGATTTTGCTACACTGGCTTCATCACATGTCTCTACCTTTATCCTCCATGTATCCATCCATCAATCTAACTCACTTTTTCGATGCGTGTCAACGTAAATTGCAGACATCGGGACACTCCATCCCTAAACACTTCAGTATGCACATTAATTTTTAACAAGGTCTCTAATTGATGCCTGGGCTGCGAACCCCGCATCCTACCTTGGGCATTCAGGAGTTATTAATCTAGCAACAATCTCTCTGTCCTGCGGGGACAGTATTTAGGACTTGGTATAAAAAAAAAAAAAAGCATTCTTTTCCCTCCGATTCTTAAAAAAGTGGTGCTACAGTCTCTCAGTGCTATAACTTTTAGTATTAGATGATGATTTCTGGTGTTTGACCTTCTTCCACGTTGCTCATTAATCTCATCTTCTTTTTCCCTTGGTAAGACATTAGAGAACGGTCACACACCACTGTCTGTATTGCATCTCTATAGTATTTATTTAACGATGTCATTAAGTGTGCTGGGCCACGTCTCCAAAATGTTCCCTGGTGTTTTCCCTCCAAAAAGTATCTGCAGGCAAAAGAGTCTACAGTCTTCCAGCATTCCATCTGTGGAGACCAGTGGTGGGTCTTCCTCTGCAGTTTCCAACTCTGCAGTCCATAACCTTTGGACGGGTCTGAGGGCCGAGGTGCAGTATCGCCACTGCGTCTGGGTTCGGGCACACCGTTGAGCAGACAGCAGGGCTTTCACCCACAGCTCTGCTTTTCCTTCCATCTTGGGTGTTCTTTTGCCAGTTACCCACCTGATACAAAACTCCCACCAGCCCTGTCAGTCAGGGCTGATGTGAAGTCAAAACTAATGAGAGAGATTTTTCTGGCTAGTTTAACCTAGAAAGGAGGCTGGCCCTACACCACCAGGCAGGACCATCACCATCTGTTCCGATCAACAATTCGAGACCTATTGGGAAGGAAGCTTACTGTTCCACTATTGCACCCAGCATTTTAGGAATCTTCCAGAATCCCAGAGGCGGGGCTGCAGTTAGAACCAACGCAGCCTGTGTTCTCCTGCTCCTCCCCAAGGTACTTGGATAGTTGCCAAAGCCCTAGGGATAAATTAATAGGAGTTATTGCCCCTAAAGAATCGCCCAACCGTTTTTAAATGCTCTTTTTCAACAATCTAGGAAAGGCCCTGTGAACACGCCCAAGCCCCAAGTCTGCTCTATCTCACACACAGAGATAGCTGGGACGGGAATAGGGCCCCAGGTCAGCTTTTCCACCTACAAACACCAAGAGGCACACGGGTTCTTTAACTCCATCCTTGCTCACTGTTCTCCAGACCACCCACTCTCTGTTTGCATTGGTCCTCTAACCTTGAAACCCGATACCCTCCTTTTAGGAGCCACCCATGTTTAAACAAATAAATACCCCAAAGTAACCCACTCCCCGGTGGTATTCAAATAAATGTCCCAGGAAGGCGGGTGGGGGAGGGGGTGCTCTGGGCCTTCTAGCCACCGGCCTGCCCCAGCAGAGCATCCCTGGGCCCGGCTTCTGGGCAGGGCTGGCCCAGTGAGACGTGCCAGGATGCAGAGGAGGGCAGGGGAGAGGCTGTGGCCTGGCCGCTGGAACTCAGGAAAAAGGAGGCAGGGCCGGTGGGTGGGGTCCAATCAAAGACTAAGACCTTTGAAACCTGTGCAGAGATTCCCTCCGACCTCGCTGTTACTCAGCCTTAAGCCTTTAAATCCCTCTGCCCAGAGAGGGAGAGCCAAGCACCATTTGGGTGGGTGGGTGGGTGTGCGAGAACAGGGCTTGGTTTCTGATGAGTCAGAAACACTTAAATATAGCCCGGAGTCTCGCCTGCAACGAGTGCAGCGGGAGAAACAGGAGCGAAGCAGCGACCCGCAAGTCAACAACCTCCTCGCCTCTGACTCAGTGGAGAAAACCACTGCAGTTACTTGGTTTCAGGGAACACGGCCAGCTAGGAATAAAGTCGCTGCTTTGTCACCAGTCAATTGGTCAACGGAGTCGCTAATAAGAAGGATTTTCAAGCATTAGGGGGAACAGGGCAATTGCCTCTTTAAGAGAACTTCGAGTAGCCACGACCTGCTATGGAGGAAGGGAGCAGCGGGCAGAGGTGTCCTCTCAGGTTGGTCCAGGGGCTTATGGATGGCCAGGGACAGTGTGGACGAGATTGTGCTGGAACGCTGGCCCTGCCCCCTTAGTGTGTAGGAAGTGAGGAGGAAAAAGGAGACCACGTTTCAAAAATAAACACAAACCCCAAAATAAACACTGTTAATGGAAGTGACTAATCAAGAGTGTGCTGAACTTGGTGGTTCTTGATAAGATACAGGGGGAAATGCACTTGGAAAAACAGACTCTGCTCCCCCTTTGGTAAATAAAGTGACAGGGAGAAGGTGGGGGGACTCGGGTTAGGACTTGGCTCAGCACTGCAGCTGAGGCTGGGAGCACAATTTCTCGACCTCTGCACTGTGACATTGGGCTGGATCTACACTTTATTGTGGGGCTTGCCCCGTGTTTTGTAGGGATTTTTTAAGCAGCATCCTGCTAGATGCCAATCATACCCTCTTCATACCCTAACTGTGACAACCAAAAATGTCTCCAGACATTGCAAACGTCCCCTGGGGTGGAGGTAGGGAGGTAAAATCGCTCCTGGTTGAGAATCACCGGTTTAAGACAAGAGGCATAGCTCTTCTCAGTGAGAGACGGCTTAAAACAACCTTACTCAGGGCTAGCCCAGGCCCAAGCAAAACTGTGGGGCTAATTCAGTGTCCCTGCTGCAGACCTGAAATTTGTCCCTCTGCAGCACTTCTTACCGTGGCCGGTTTTCCCTGTCCAGGTCCTCTGGCCACTCTGTGCTCCTGGCAGTCAGGGAGAAAAACAACAAATGCATGTGACAGAGCCGCCATGCCCACCTCCAGCATGTACGGCTCTTTGGGGCAGCCCCAGCCCCATGGGCGCAGGATTGGTGGGTAAAGGGGCCTCTCTGCAGGGAGAGTGGAGAGAAAGTAGGAGACACCAGGTCCACCTGGCTGACAGCCGCAGCCCTGCGTGAGGGCACAAGGCTGGCACGATGCCCCATGGAGTGGATTTCAGCCCCACTCGCCCCTGTCTGGCCTGACGCCTGTGGGCATTACATAAAGTGCAGCCCCGACTATCTGTATAATTGTTCAAGGACCAGCTAGAAAGCACGGTTTGCCATTGTCCCTCATCTTCTCTCTTCATGTCACTGAAGGACAGAAGCCCAGAGAGGCGAAGAGAGAGACTACAGCGGCACAGCTGTTAGGTTTGTATGAGTTTCCTCTTGCTGCTATAACAAATGACCACAAACACGGTGGCTTAAAGCAAGACAAACCTATTATCTTACCATTCAGGAGGTTACAAGTCCACAGTGGGTCTCACTGAGCTGAAATCAGGCATCAGTAGGGCTGTACTCCCTACACGGGCTCTAGAGGACAATCTGTTCCTTTGCCTTTCCCAGCCTCTGGAGGATGTTGCATTGTTTGGCTCGTGGTCCCTTCCACATCTTCAAAGCCAGTGGTGCAGCATCTGCAAACCTCTCTGTGACTCCGACTCTTCTGCCTCTCTTCTAAGGATCGTTGAAATTGCTCTGGGCCCAACTCAGGATCATCTCAAGAACCTTCCTTGATCACACCTGCAAAGCTCCTTTTGCCATGTAAGGTAAGGTGCTCACAGATTCTGGGGAATAGGATATGGACATCTTCCGCCTACCACATGGGCAAAGCCAACACGTGGCTCAGGTTTGCAATAACAAGTCCTGTGCGTCTTCTTGGCATTGCACAGAGGGCAATAACTCATGCACAGGATTGCACAGAAGAGTTGGCATTTCAGATTTTCTGGGAAGGGCCTTCTGGATGCTCCTCCTTAAGTCACTCCAATATGATCAGAAATAAATATAAGATCCCTCTTACCAGACGGAGGCTGAAACCGGTAGATATCTCCTAAGGCCGTTGGTCATTAAACGATGGTTGCCAGCCAAGAAGGCCTTCAAGGTGCATCACAGTCTAGATGGGCTTGCAAGGAACCCCCATCGAGTGATGTGTAAAATGACGTGGTTTCATTCAACTGAGGATGCATCCGCTGAAGAAGAGAGGAACACTGGACTGAGTCACCTCAACAGTTCAACAAATGTTCTTCCAGCACCTATTGTATGCCGGCCCCTGGACGAGGCACAGAGCGCCAGAGAGAAGTAAGACACAGCCTCCGTCCTCACGACCTGGGGGCAGGAATTGTTGCTGTCACCATTTTCGCTTCATAAAGGAAGAAACAGACATCGATCACAAGGGCAAGAGTGGCGGAGTCAGAATCAAACGCAGACCTGCCTAACCCTACAATTCTACTCGTAACTGCTCCACTGTTTGCAATTCCGGGGGACCCATTCTACAAATTCTTATGTGGGATGTGCTTCCCCTGATGTAGGAGCAACGACACCTCTCCTGGGGAAGGTTAGGGAAGGGTTTGTCAGGGAGATAATGACAATAGCTAACACATGTGGTGGACATGCACCCCAGACTCTGTGCTCCCAGAGCTATGTATATTATTAACACACAGCCCCCCACCCCCAACAGCCTAAAAAAATAGGAAGTCACTTGCCTAAGTCACATAGCCAGCAAGGGGTGGAGCTGGAATTCAGAAGCCACCTCTCTCTCTCCTCTCAGTATCCGAAAGGTGTCTAGGAAGTGTCTAATGCAGAGTTAGAAAGTCACCTGTGGGCTCTGCAGGGGCTCAGAAGGCCCAGGCCGCTGGTCGGCTGGAAAGGAGTGGAGCATCCCATGCATTAGAGCACTCGCAGGTCACCAACGGCTCTATGTGACCAGGATCTCAGCAAGAACCCATCTACTGGCACCTGGACCAACCTGACCAGGGTCTTGTCTGTTAGGAAGGCCATAAAAGTAAGGCAGGTACACAGTTCTCCGGCTGCCTCCAGAGCTCTCCAGAAACAGTTGCCACTGGTTTCAAAGTCGCCTTGGCCAGGTGGGCCAATGACCCTGGTCCATTTTAAGGAGGAATTCTGTGAAGAAGAGACATCCGGGATGCCAACTGGAGTCTGGAAAACAACCCCCCCCCCACGCCCAACCCCTGTCCCACTGGGCTCCCAAGTAACCCCAAGATAGGCCGACGGGAACCACTTCTCAGACACCGAGTTTCTCCTGCAAGACAAAGGCTAAAGAGAGGGAAAGGTATTTAGATGCTGTTTGCAGGAACCCTTTGGCCACCTACAACTCTCCTGGCCTACCAAGTATGTGGTGTCCTAGTCTGTACTTAACTAAGCGATCCCTTTGGTGGAGGAGGGTGAAGGTTATCCAAGACCCGTAAGCAAAGCATCAGCCACCTCATTTGCTGTCTTCACTGGCAGACACCACCGTGGTGTTCGGGAATCACCTTTAATCCCGGCTGTCCACGTTTGCAGAAGAGAATCTCATCATATGCCATCGCACACCTGGGCAGTGTGGCCTCCAGTGTCCTCAGTCTCACTCAACACTGCTACGGGGGGCGTGGAGGGGTGTTCATGGCACTGGGGCTTTTTGTTGCGTGGATTCACAGAATTCAAAATCTCATTGCCTGTCTCACCTTGAATAAGAAAAAACAGTTTCAGAGGCATCTACCTTCCCACCCCTCTTAAGTTCTGCCCAGAGATGGGCTGCCGGGCTGGGCTGGGCTGGGCTGCAGGGTTTGGGAGGGTTCCATGTAAGAGAGAGACAGGGAGAGGTGAGGAGAAGGTTATTGGAATGGCCCATCCTTGTCTAAGCCCTTTGTCCTCCCCTCTCCCCAAGCCCCGGTTCAGAAAGCCGCAGCCCAATCAGCTTCCCCAGCCGGCCTGGCGCTTTCCTCCCTAGCAATCTGTTTTCCACAAAAAAAGTGTTCTAAATAGAGCGGAACTGAGCAGGGGGCCACAGCCCGGATGAAGCCCTCCCCTCCCTGGAGAGCCCGGCGTCCCACACGGAGGCCAGTCCATTCCCCGTGCCTCTCACTCAAAACACTGCTGCCCCGGGAGCACCCAGCCCTGACGCAGGCACAAAGCAGCACAAGTGGATTTTGCTTCTCCAGCACTTTGCCTGGGCTGGAGCCTCCTCCCCACCCCCCTCCCTCCCTCCCAGGCGTCCTGATGCCTTCTCTGGCCTCCTCTCCCTGCATCTGGCCTCGGAGACAACCAGGATATCCCATTCCAGACGGGGACCCCAAGCCCTGCTGCAGTCAAAGCTCACTGTTAACCTGCTGAGTGAGCTTGGGGGGTTCAATCAACCCCCTCCGAACCCCAGTGTTCTCAAGACTCAGGTCTGAGAACAAAGGACCACGATCCCTCTCACTGAATTACGCTTGGGTCGCAGTTTTTATTAAGTTAGAGTTTCCTGTTACCCTTGAGGGGGCCTGAGCTCCAGACTGGGGGTGGACCCTTAGACATTCCCCCTTGATGCTGGAAAGGTCTACCCAAGGCTCATCCCTACCAGGTGCAGAGCCAGCAGCACTGTCCTGGATGTAGGCACGGCACGTTCGTGGTTCTGCGCGTTTGCTCATTACCACGCACGTCCAGAATCACTCTGCTGCCGGCCAGGTTTGTGGATGAGGTTCTCACACCCTCTGGAATAAGCATCACCCCTCCAGCCTTTTGGGACAGGACTCCCGAAGGGGACAGGGACTGGCTTCTCTGGCCAACTCCTAACTCAGGTTCCAAGCCCAGGCCAGGGCACACGGTGACAGCCCTGGACCACCTGCAGAAGGCTGTAGGGATGGCAGTGTAGGAGGGCAGAGGCGGGCGGGCGGGGGCACTCATGGGGCAGTTGTGACAGTGTAGCCGACCCCACCCTCCACCCAAGTCACTTCCTGGGGCCTCCACTGAGTGACATCGCAAGCGAAATCGAACCGACTCTGTGAGCTGTCCGTGAGTCAACTCCATCCTGCTCTCCACGGCCTCCCTGCATTCAGGACCTCCAAGAACTTCGATTCATCCAACCGGGCAGAGGTAGGGAATTTAGAAAGTAGAATTAACTTAAAACAGAAAATGAGAATTAACAAGTCTTATCCCCATCAGTGTGGGGGGAGGTTCCTCCCCCCAGTCCCAACACAGCAGGAAAACAATAGCAGGGAAGGAGGGCATCGATCTATCGATGGATTGATTGGAGGGACAGTTTACAATAAGCAAGTAGGGGCCCTTGAGGACCCAATGCATTTATAAACTAAAATAACACTTGTTCGAAGGTGGCTTTTTTGGTTTTGTTTTCCCCCCCAGCCACAAGTCTTTATGAGCTAGGAATAGGACAGCTCCCCTTCAATCCCCTCTGCTCAAGTCTGGTTTAGAGCAAAAAAAAAAAAAAAAAAATTAAATTGCTGAAACAAGGTATTTTTTTCCCCTCTGGATGAACTGTTTTACAATATGCTACCTGCTGGGGTCAGGAAATGTGAGATAGATCAGTGGCTTTCTGCTCACACAAAAACTCACGAGGGGGAGTCGCACCGAAGAGCCCTTGCAGAGAGACCGTCCCCCCCAACCCCTTTGGACCTGCTCCAGCTTTTGTTGGAAACCATCTCTCTCCTCCGCTTCCCCTCCTTCCCTCCCTGGTTCTCCCTCAACCAGGGCCCAGCTCTCCTGGAGGGGGCAGCCTCCTGCCTGCAACCTTGCCCCCTCCCCACCCTCGGGGAAGACAGAAGGCGAAGGGGTGGGAGGAGAAGACACAGGGGTGCGGAGGGAGGAGCTGCTCCCTGTGCCCCGATAGGAAACGTATTTTCTTCACTGTTAGGTGTATGATGCGCAAGAGAGAGAGGGACGATCAAAATCAAAATAAATAGCGAGCGGAAACAGGCGGCCCCTCCCTGGGAAGGGTAATTGCGCAGGATGAAAGTTTATCCAAACACATGAGAAAAAATGGCTCACGGTGGAGGACAGGGCAAGGAATGTTCCTTACTGGAAAGGAAATTTGTTTATGACATTTTATTTGCTTCTTATTTTTTAATGCTCTTCTGGCCCCAGGTCCTGTAAACACACCAGCTTTTCCATTCTCTGGTGGTGCCAGGAGAGCCGAAGGTGGGGCCGGTGCCAGAGTCCCGGCTGCTGAGGCCGCATGGCTACAGGAGCCCACGCCCAGGCCGGGGGGTCCGAGGGGGGCCCGCTGGTCTTAGTGTGCCGGGAAGGGTGTGAGGGTGGAAACAGGGAGAAGGCGGTCTGGGCCGTGGGTTCCCACGGGCGTGGAAATCGAGTCGCTCACTCTCTGCCCCAGTGCAGGGGAGACAGAAAGGGCTTCAAGCTCCCCACGTGCGTGTCTCATGGAGGATCTCGCAGGAACGGCCTCTTTCGTCAGTAGATGGGACCGGCGGATTCTGGAGAGAACCCCGTCTCTGGGAGAAGCAGCTTGGCCGACGTTAGAGTCAGGTGTGATGCTGAGAACATCCAGAAGGACCCGTGGGCCTGTGTCTGTGTCTGCAGCTCAGCCCTGTCCCAACCCCGACAGAGACACCCCGGCCAGGGTGTCAGTGACACCACCTTGCAGCGGGACAGCAGTAGAGTCCGGTTCATAGCGAAGTCTCTGCTTCCCCTCCGGGTGCAGAGACCGTCTGAGCCAGCGTGAGGCAGAAAGGCCCATATGGCTCCGTGTTCAGAGCACAGAGAGAGCCCAGATGCCACACGGATTGAGTGCCACGCTCCTGGCACTAAGTGCTGCACCTGCAATAGCTCCATCAGAGCTTGCAACAGCCCCAGGGAGCAGGTTAAAGGAAAGGATGTTGGTTTCATGCCTTAGGTTTAAGTCTGTATAGAGCTGGAGCCCATTCTACCTAGCGAAGTATCACAAGAATGGAGAAACAAGCACCACAGGTACTCACCATCCAGTGGGTACTAACCAATCAACACTAATGTGCTCATATGGAAGTCACATCCATCGGGGGTTGGGCAGGTGGTGGGGGAGGAGGGGATGGGTATATTCACAGCGAATGGGTGCAGTGTGCGCTGTCTGGGATAGGCACACTTGTAGCTCCAACTCCACCGGTACAAATGCAATATATATGTAAACTAAACGTTTGTAACATTTTGAAATAAAATGAAATAAAGGAAAGGATATTGAGGCACAGAGGGGCCGAGTCACTCTCTTGAGGTCGCACTGCTGGAGGTCAGCAAAGAAGGCTGGCTGGGGCAGTCCGGGCCAGGGCTTTGCCCTTCTCCACTACGCTCTCCTGCCAGGAGTCCTGCAGTCTCTAACCTTGGCAGAAGAGCTCCAAACCTTCACACCGGGCCTGTGACGATGGGGCACCCAGAAGGCCAGCACCCATGGGCCTCAGTGGCCCTAGCTGCACCAGAGTAGCCCTGGAGGGGGTTTGGCTCATGTGGCAAAAACTGCTAGAGCTCCCCAACATTCCTGTTTTCTGTCCCTCCCTCCGCAGAGCCGCACACTTCCCAGCTCTCTGGCATCCGGGTGGATTAACCCCTGATGATGGAGCAGCAGTGGCAGGTGTCCCTTCCAGGCCACAACAGTCAAACACGAGCATGTCCTATCACGGCACTCTCTCCACTTGCTGGCAAAGAGGAGGACGCCCTCAAAGCTGGTGGTGTCCTAAGACAGAAGGAGCCCGGTCCCTATGTTTCCACAGGAAAAAGAGCTTTCTGCGCCCACCACTGCCACCTCACCTCCAAAACTCATTAGGTGGCCAGGACTGGGCTTCTGGGGTGTTTTGTTACAGCAGCCTGCTGGGACTGATACGGTGATGGCTGGAACATGAGAATGGTAACGCTGCACTAAGCCACAGGGGCCTTAGACGTGTGCTCTGTGGCAAGTCACCACTCTCCCTCAGCCCTGGTTTCCTCATCTACAAAAACGAGGTCTCGGCACCTTCTCACAAAATCATCGTGAGATTCCAATGAGAAGCTTTGCAAAGAGCTTTAACATTGTAAAGCCTCATAGAACAGTTGGACTTCATCATCTCCTGAGCTGCCTGATTTTTCTTGGCTGAATCTTCTATCGTTCTCTCATATCTGAATTGACTCTTAGTGACCGAGGCCACAGGTGACATCCTCCTTGTTTGAATGAGGTGAGCTTTCAGTGCCTCTCTTCCCAGGAAGAGGCGAAGCTTCTGCCTTCCTTTGTGTTCTCCTCTACCTTCCTTTATGCGCTCACTAGTCCCATGGAAGGAGTAATCAGAGAGCAACTGGGGACAGCGTCTTCCTCCCTCCCAGGCCTGCTCACCTTTGGTCCCCAGGTGATGAGCTCCGAACCCAGATCCAGTCCCTGTGGCAAGGGATCTGCCCCTTGATATCCAACTTCTCTGCTTGCAAAGTTGGATACTAACAAGTAGATCCCTTTTGCTTTTTCCGTAGATCTCCCCTATCAGAGTGAAACTCTTTTGATATTAATGGGCAGGTCCTATTTTTTGGTTTTTTGGTATTTCTCCCTATTAGGATGAAATTCTTTGGGAATATTGATCTAAACTTTTGAATTGATATTTCTCTTTCCCACCTTAAAAATGAACCTTGCTCACAGATAAACAGCAAGAACCAGGCACATGGTATTTTTACGAAGAGTTTCTGCAAGAAAAACAACCAATCAAGCAACACACAAAATATCTCCACTGTTCAGAAAACACTTTATTGATTAATCGTGGGCAAAGAAAAAACAGGCAAATTTGGCGGTACACACAGTAACAGGCTGTTAACAGAAAAAGTCAACTCAACCTCTTTCTTGTACATCTACCATGCAAAAGCCACCATGCTGCAACTTTGCAAGCTCTGAACTTGCGATTGCCCATGACCTTGGTTTTGAACCCCAATTCTCACATAAAAGACTTGGTCAAAGCAAGTGATCCCTGTAAGTCTGTTTTCTGATGATTAAATGAGGGAGTCCATGAAATGCCATCACGGCGCCGGCCATGTGATCCTGAGCTATCGGGCATTTCAGGGATAGATTTCAATGCGTAAGGAATGTCCCAGTTCTTGCTCCTGTGGTGGGGAGGGAGAGAGAGTGTGAGAGTTGGTAGGGAAAGAAAGGGGTCCCCCAAGCAAGTTCATTACAAGTGCAGTCCGTGAGATACTAAAGTGCTCTGTTCAAGAAAGGAAGGGCCAGCATTTTTTGAGTGCCTGTAAGATGCCAGATGCATTACAAGAATACGCTAGGGAGAGGTCACGGCTGGTTGAGATGGCCGGGGAAATCCAGGAAGGCTTCTAAGTGGCGGGAGCATTTGAGATGAGCCTTGAAGGACTGGCAGGATTCCAGCAGCCTAGGTGCCCAACACTTATTCTTCCAAAAATAGACTCTTCCATGAAGAATTGCCAAGGAATTAAAAATCATGCTGAATTTAAAAAATCATTATTGGAATGTGCGAGGAGCTTTCCTAAGTAAGCAGTTCCAGAACATTCCCAACCCTTGGCTACATGAGTAGTGGGCAGGGAACCATAATGTCCCAGGTAGACTAGCAAGAGGGGCCCTCCAAGGACAGTCGCCAGGGGCAGACCTGGGAAAGGACATTTAGGGTGTGACTCTGCACAGCGCACCCCACCGCACTGGGCCCCACAGCGAGTGGCGGCATCGCCCATGAGACCCGAGCACCCAAGAACTGCAGTGCTTTGAAAGAGCCCGCACTGCGGATGTTTAAAATGACGGGTAAACAATATTCCATCTAGTTTAGCTTCACTGCAGCTCCTACTTGGAAATCGAATAGACTGGGTGTCTGTCCAGCCCCTCGGGTCCCAATATTTCACTCCATGTAGAGTGACAAGCCCTGATCAGGACCTAATGAGCACGCACAGCCCCACCTTGAACTGTTCTCTTCAGGCTGAAATAACCTGCCAGGGTTAGGTACGAACAGTCACATAGGATGGATAGGTCACAGCTTAGAGACAGGTGTACTCTGTTCCCTCCCAATGCTTGTCCTTACGCTCACTTTAAGTTTAATGAGGGACAAAGCCTTTGCCTTATGCTAAGAGAGAACCTAACATTAAGAGCTCAGGACAGAGGATGGAAGGGACCCAGGAGGACCACCTGCTGCTAGGACCATCCCCCCGCCCCCCAAGCCGAGACGCCACGTCATAGGCACCAGCGGTTCCCAGGCCAGCCAGAGCCCTGGGCAGAGAGAGTTTTATGAGCAGGACAACATGTTTTCCACCCTTGCTCTCTTTTCTCCTCCCAAACCCAGACCTGAGTTACCAAAGGGTGGGAGGTTGACGGAAGGGGCAGGCGAGGATGGGGGAAGGGGCAAGCAAAGGAGGAAGAAAAGAAGGAGACGGAAAGCAATTAAAAAAAAAAAAAGAAAACTTCAACAGAACTTGATAACCCGCAGGCCGCGTGATCGGCGCCGGATGGCACACAAAGCCAAAAGGCAGGTCCCAGGACGGGTCAACTTAAGACTTAATATTTGCCTTTCACTAAGCAAACTAATAAATCCCCTATAGTTTTAGCCACGCAGAGCTCCCAGTTTTTATTTATTGGTCAAAACAGCAAGCAGGGTTTTTTTTCTCCCTCTTAGTCACCCCGGGGGTAAACAGTGGTCCCTCTTCCATCCCTCCTGTCATCAGCCTGTGCGTCTATTTGCCTTCTCCCTCGACAAACTCATGCTCAGTGCAACTGACAACAAGTGCAAACAGCTTTGAAGTATTCTTTGGTAATGGACTTCCCGGGACAGCCCCGTCTGTGACTTGTGCAGCCAAAGGCAAAAGGAGAAAGCGCTAATACTTGCCAGGGAGCGGGAAGACACAGCTAGACCAGGGAAGGCTGAGAACTTGACACGCAGCAGGAGCCTTAGAGGACTGTCAAGACCAACCACTGTCCCTTCCCTATCCCATTTTATACACAGGAAAACTGAGGCCCAGAGAAAAGCTTGAGTGACTTACACATGGTCTGGAGTGAGTCGAAGCAAAGGCATGACCAGTGTCCAGGTTCCCCATCTACGTTAAATATCCAAGGTCAGTGGCTACTTTCAAGGTCACCCCCTATGTCCTTTAATCTGCAGCCCTCTGGACCCGAGGGATTCACCTCCCCACCAGAACCGCCTCTCTCTCCGTCAACACAGCTCTAACATTTTCCCACGCAGGTTTCCAGGGCCATTTGAGGAGGATAAAAGGTTTGCTGTGGGTCAAGCTTCAATGCCAGGGAAAAATCTCACAGAGGAGTTTGGACAAAATCAAAGGGCGGGGGTTGTCAGGGAGCTAGTTTGAAATTAAGTTATGCTTATAAAGAATTGAGGCACGATGAGTGTGTTCGGCATGTGGACGGAATCCCTTTGTGTTGAGCCTTGGGCAGTGACCGATACACTATTCTAATACGGAACAGCCAATCTTTAAGACAGGAGCTCTTAGAAAGCTGATGGCTTAGGTATCAGATCTGCAAGTGCCTCGGATGTCAGAGCTCGGAGAGGCCCCAGGGATCACGTGGCCTGACCCCATCATTTTATGTGGACGGAACTAAGAGGATGAGGGATTTTCTGAGACAAAAACTCAGGTGTTTTTGTCTGTCTGTCTCCCCGTCCTGTGCTTTGTACCTGCATAAAACACACCACTGGGATCCGGGAACAGGAGACTGAGATGTGGGGGAAGAGGGCAAAATGCCGTTAGCTCAAAAGCTCGTTAAGAGATGAACATTCGTGGCCACTTGGCGGCCCACGGGCTCCTCTTTTTAATTTTAAATTCTACCGTTTATTTCCACGTCGGGTTGAATATCACTCAGTCTCTCTGCCCGTCCCCTCCCACTCTGCCAAAACGGCTGCCTCCCCCGGGCCAGACAGTCCCTCGCCAGACGTCCGAAAGGGGATCCCTGCGTTAGCACAGACAGCTCCAGAGCAGGGTGACGCTTTCAACCACTCGGCCTCTGGGATTCTGAGACTCCACGTGGACGAGGAGACAAGACAAGGGGAGGGGGGTGAATGTCACCTTTGACACCACAGCAAGAACACTTCTTCTGGAACCAAAGAACGGATGTGGGATGCAAATGAAGGACCCGTGCGAAATGCGTTCATCTTTTAAAAAAGAAAAATGGCACGCGAGGCGACGGGTTTGCAGCGAAGGGGGTGAGCGGCGGCTCGGGGCGAGCGCTGAGGTGCAGGGGGATGCCTGTGTGCTCATCTCCACCCTGGCAGGTGATTACCTCCCGTAGCCTCGCCACGCAGGATGAGCGCGATCAGCTGAAGGCCCGGTTCTAGCGGTGTGGGACGCTCACGCCTATCTTTCAGCAGAAAAGACAGAGGCCGGGTCCCCCGACAAGCAGCAACAACTTCAGGATGCTCTGAGATCCCGAGAACCTGGCTTTTCCTAACCTGCAAGAGAACCTGTAATTTGCCTCTACATTGTCCTTACGTGTCATGCACACCAACAACGTTGGGCTCGCCCGCTCCCCGCCCCCAACTACCACCTCCAAGTTCAGCTCCCTCATCCCAGATCAAGTCAGTGTCTGGAAAGGTAAGAAGGAGCCGGGAGGTCCCACTCCGCACCGAGTTGAACTCAAAGGTTATCTAGGAGCCGTTAGCAGGAAAGTACATACTCGGCCCCAATTTCGAGGCCCTTGACGGTTTAAAGGATTCTCGAGTTCAAAGGAATTTCAGGAAGTCCTCTAGCCAATTCTTTTGCTCTCCAGACAACACCATCCCCAAGATTTTAGCTCTTTGTCTCTGCCTGGCAAAGATGCAGATCTGGGGGTCGTGGCTCACGATTCTGCAGAGTGTGTACACATGTGCATATGCATGTGTACACACATGCACTCACACACGCATGCACACGCACGTGTTCTATTTTCCCCAGTTCCCAGTGGCTGTGTTAGTTTTTGTTTCTTAATGAAGTGTTTTCTTTCTAATGAGAAAGCTTAGTTTCCCCTTAATAAGGAGGATGGTACTGGAGAGGAATCCCAGAACCATATGCCGTGCCCGCTACCCACAGCACCCTCAGAAGGACATGGTCCCAGCTGGTTCTTCAGAGCCAGGTTTCTACGCAGTGTCACGCAACCCTGCCAGATGGAAACACTTCATTCGTCAGGAGTGGTGCCTGACCCAATGGCTCCATCGACGGCTGCCCGGTGGCCGATGACATGACTGAATGGGAACTGGCCAAATCAACCCAGAGCATCGGTCAGCTATAGCAGGTAACCTAGAAACAGAGGCGGGGTCACTGAGTCACCCAGTAGGGTGGCCAGTTATTCTGGTTTGCCCAGGACTGTTCTGGGTTTAGCATTGAAAGTCCTTCATCCTGAGAATCTTCTTGGTCCCGGGCAAGTGGGGACAATCGATCACCGTCAGCTCATCACAACAGCAAATTCTAGAGTCGGGGCAGTGGATCCATTTGCTGAGCAGAGCATCAAGGTGATCGTGAGGTTATTGCTCTTACTCTCCCCGGAAGCCACTTATTGCTACTAGGTATGCTGGATGCCTCTGGGCTTCTCGAAAGGCCCAGACGGGCAGCCACCAGGACCGTTCCCTGTCTCCCCTACCTCCACTGCAGCTGTGGAGTAAACCAGCATTTACGAAGGTAACACAAGTGGGTCCGAGTAACACAGTGGCTGCAACTGTGTGTCAAGGAAGACGGGAAGGTGAAAGTCTGTAAATGATCATTAAATTTCAGTAGCACTAACCATCTTCAAGAGGTTCTCCTCAATCATTCTGTGGTGGAACTGAGATGTCCAAAAAGATCCCATCTTACAAGACACTGAAGTCACTAAATGGCCACACAAGCACATCGTCTTGTACACAGGGAAGCTTTAATTCTTTTTACAAAAGCAAGCTGTCCGTTTGATTCGGAAATAAGAAAGTATCAATACAAACATCTTTGGCTTTGCATTTTGGCCAAGGCTGACCTATGACAGACACTTAGGAAGTGTTTTTAACCATCTGTACGGTGGCCACAGGGTCAAAGGGGCAGGAGAGTCTGAGGCTGTTGTCACGTATGTGTATCACCAGCACACACTGGGGGAAGGTCGTTCTCAGTAAACACCACCAACCCTGGAAGCTGGCTCGCCTGTCATGAAGCACCATGATCTGGCTTGGGCCCCAAGTGCCACCTGAGAGAAGGGGGTCTTCACAGCTGGCTGTGCATCTGTGTCACGGGAGGCAGCTAGAATGAAAAACAGCATTCACTCTGTACACCTGTGTGTGATCCAACAAAGCAGATTGAACTTGGAGAAGCCCAGCCTTCACCACCAGCCCCCTGCGGAAGCCGCTCTGATGGCCCCACGGTCTGAGAGCCTGATGGACTTCTGCACTGGTCCGTGCATCGCTCTGGACCCTGGGGGCCAGATCCCAACTAAATACGAAGGGATACCATCCCGAGGCCGCTTGCACCACGCAGACTCAGGCCTCTTCAGAAGGAGCAGGAACAAAAATTAAGATCCCATCTGACCTAAGTGTGGTTAACTATTCACTCTGCATCCGGCTGGAGGATAGTAGAGCAAACAAGAACGGCTGGGTCCAAAGGTGCAGCAGACGTGGGAGCTGGAGGGCAAGAAGGGGTGTGGCAGGAAGCCCTTTGGGTGCCGGGATGGGGTGAGGGGAAGGTCTCGTGAGCAGACAGCAGCGGAGGAAGGAAGGAAAGACAAGCTCTGGGAGAGTGAGTTTTCTCCAGCTCCAGGTCACCTCCAATGACACCTCTCCCTGAGGGTCTTCGCTTTCTACCCAGATCCAGAAGTTTCTTTATTCTCCAAAATAAGAATTCTTGATCGAATCCAGAGCTCTTGCCTCTCCAGAGGTAGCCCGGCCTTAGCCGGGTCCTTTGAGGGGGTCCTGGTGGCACATGTGGTTCCGCTAAGCTTCCAGCGGGGGGAATGTGGACGAGGACGGAGGAGCAGCCCTTGGTCGGCCCTTCCCAGCCTGTGGACCAAAACACAGCATAAGAGTGAGCATAGATTCTGCGGCCTCTGCTCTTTCTGCAGGTGTCTTCAGGGGCCAGCATCACAACCTCACTGTCTCTGGTCCATAATGTTCTTGCTACTGCACGGAAGACATACTTCAAAAAGCAGTATTTTAGTTGAGGGGGAAAAAGGAGCCAATTTTTACCCCTCAAGGAAATCCCCGTACACTGCATCGTCACCAGGAACCCTCCTCCACGAATCCCACTGCTATACCCAGAGCTGAGTCTTTCAAACACCACTAAATAGAGCCAGCCCAAAGGAAATGGAACATTCTGTTTTCAGCAGGTCACTATTATTTCTGCCAGACAGGGGCAGGGAGCATGGAGGTGTTATATCACCCACTTTACAGACAGGAACATTGAGGCACAGAGGGTGCCAGTGTTCTTGCAGGGCTTAGGTTCCTAATTCTAA
The DNA here is from genome assembly GCA_008086735.1 of Cheirogaleus medius. Classification (NCBI taxonomy): domain Eukaryota; kingdom Metazoa; phylum Chordata; class Mammalia; order Primates; family Cheirogaleidae; genus Cheirogaleus; species Cheirogaleus medius. Next base: position 4,065,494 of record VBSM01003215.1, on the reverse strand, counting down.
GGTTCACTTTACTGTAACTTCTCTTTGCTTTCGAAAGTCCCTTAACAGCTAACTAGGAATTTATTCGGGTGGAGAGTAGGCCCTCAGAGGAAATGGGAAGACACCGCTCAACACACCCTAATGCCGACAGCAAATAAATTAAGATGGACTTGGATTCATACTTTCCTCGTCGCTTCCCACCCACCCCCGTGTAACCCCCCCATTTCTGAGTAACAGATATATTCAGTACCCCCAAGCACCCGTAAGGGACTTCCCTCATTTTAAAATTGATTAGGCTCAGCAATGCAAGTTAGGGGCCTTTCACAGACATGGATGACCTGAGCCGTGAGAAGGAGGCTGCTCTCTGGGTCTCTGACTCTCGCAATCGCTGTCAACTCACAGGCGTAACCTGGACAGGCACAGACCCACGCATCTGCAAGCAGCGTACTGGATTAGATGCCGTGGATGCGGAAATCAGCCAGACGGGCAACCCCAGCCTCACGGGCCATGGCAGAGAGGCAACACGGATGCAGGGTTCCCTTGGGCCAGCGTGATGCCACAGGGCAGCCAGATCTTGAGGGAAAGACACCGCGGACTCTGGAGGCATTCTGGAAGCCAGCAGGCCCCCTTCTGTCCCTGCACGGACCTGTGAGGGTCGCAGCTCCGCCTGGTGCCAAGGAGCTCTCGTTCCTGCAGGCTTTGCCTGCGCCCCCGGCAGGGATGTGTGCAGCGGCCGTGAAATCCAAAGAGAAGGGCACTAATTGCCAGAGGCGAGACAATGTCACAGCGAGGGCCCAGAAGATGGTTCAAGACACTGAGAGTCAGCATTTTAGAATTACCTACAAAAAGTTAAAAATGAAAAACCAAAAAGGCAGCCAACGCGCAGACTCGGAGGTGCTCGGGTGCTCTGGGCAGCTCTCTGATTGGTGGCCAAGAAGGAAACCAGGAGTTTTCACCCCAAGTGTAGCCCAGACCCTCTGGACACTCCGTTTTGTTTAGACCTGAAAACACCCCAAACAAAACCAAAGTTCTGCTAGACTTTCTCTGGTTTCCTTTCCCCTCCTGGGCAGCGGCCCTCGGAGCTGTCTCGCAGAGAGCCCCCGAGAAGTCTTTTCCCCTGGGTGATGCATGCAGCTAGCAAATTAATTGGCAGCAGCCGGGTGAATCACATTGGGACTTCCTTCTTGTTGCCGGGCAACGCCATGCACTTGGCAGTGGGACATTAAACACAGAGGGGAATGTTGTGAGGCATTTGCAAAATAAAATAAAAAGCAAAACATACAACACCCCAGACTCTCAGCCCAGCACGGCAGACCCAGCCAGAGGGGACATGGGGCGATAAGGGAACCCACGTAGGCCAGGAACACAAGGCTAGGCCACAAGCAGATCCTAACTCTCCCTC
>VBSM01003215.1:4034074-4058085 GCA_008086735.1 Cheirogaleus medius | reverse complement strand
AGAGGCTAACTTTAAATGATTCCTGTAATGGGGATTTCAATCTACGCCCCCCCCACCCCACCCCCAACCCCATCAGACTCCCAGGAGAGGTAGGAAAGGCTCTTAAAGAGACAGGAATGAAAAGACATCAGTTCAATCTACCCAACACTGAACGCTTTCGTGTGACTGAAGTATTTTTCTTTCACCCTCTCTATCCATTTTCAGGAATTTATTTTGAGAAAATAGTCACGGATACAGTGAGAAACTGAATAATGACACATATCTTTGCTCTCCTCCTCCTCCCCAAAGACAGCCACGTTCTAATCCCTGCAATGTCTGAATGTTACCATATAGTATATGGCAGATGGGATTAAGGTACAGATCTCAAGATGGGGAGATTATCCTGGATTATCTAAGTGGGCCCTAAATCTAATTACAGGTGTCATTTTAAGAAGGAGGCAGAGGGAGATTTGACTACTGAGAGGAGATCTCGATGTGACCACCAAGGCAGAGACTGGAGTGATGTGGCCACAAGTCAAGGAATGCCAGCGACCATCAGAAGCGAGGAGTGATTCTCCTCTGCAGCCTCCAAAAGAAAGAAGCCCTGCTGATGACTTGATTCTAGCCCCAGAAGTCTTGTTTCAGACTTCTGGCCTCAAGAACTGTAGGAGAAGACATCTGTGTTGTTTTAAACCACCAAGTTTGTGCTAATTCCTTATAGCAGCCCCAGGAAACTAGTACAGTTATGAATAAAGTTCTTGCTACAGTACGGTCATCAGAGCCTTATTTCATAGCAAAAGAAAAAAAATCAGAAACATCAAAGAACTATGCAAAAAATAACTATGTCATAGTCCTACTATAAAATCAATAAAATACTAAACAATCATGAAAATATCGAGCTATTACTTAATAATAAGAGATTAACATCATATTAATAAAAGATTAATATCATATAACTGAATATGATTCCTAAATATTTCCCTTGCTTTTATAAATTTTTAAAAATGGCAAACATCTCATAATTACTTCTGGCATTGTGTAAGTTACATATTTATTTGCAGGGTGGTATGAATGTTAAGGATGGTTTGATCCCTCTATGACTAGAGAAGCAGGAACCGGTGGAAATTTAGTAGAGGGAGGTAAAACAGAGTGAGGGGATTCAGGGTGGGCACCTTGCTGGGCTCTGAAGACCACCTAGGGTCCCGACAAAAAGGCTTCTCCTCCACACGCACCTCAGCCTGACATCAGGGGGCATGGGAACTACAGACCTTCCTCCCTGACAAGCGAACTAGTGCAGTCTCCTTGCCATACAGCCCAATCCCCCTGGCCCACACCTCAAGTCTACTTTGAGACTTGAACACGGTTATTTTTCCCTCCCCATTTTCACCTTTTCCTTGTGGTCGGGTCGCGTACCAGTTTCCCAAGGCTGCCATAACAAATTACCACAAACTGGTGGCTTAAAACAATAGGAATTCACCCCTTCACAGTTCAGGAGGCCAGAAGTCCACAATCAAGGTATGGACAGAGGTGGTTCCTTCTAGAGGCTCTGAGGGAGAATCTGTCCCCTGCTTCTCTCCCAGCTTCTCCAGGCAGTCCTGAGTGCTCCTTGGCTTGTAGACGTACCACACCAACCTCTGCCTCTACCTCCATAGCTCCTTTCCTGTGTCCCCTTCTCTTCTAAGGACTTGTCATTGGATTTAGGGCCCGAGTCCAGGATGATCTTATCTTGAGATCCTTAGCTAATTACATCTGCAAAGGCCCTGTTTCCAAAGGATGTCACATCCTAAGGTTCTAGGTAGACATGAATTTTGGGAGGATGCTGCTCAAACTACTACAGATAACCTGCAGCTTCTCTCTCTCTCTCTCTCTCTCTCTCCTTCAGTCCATTTTTTTCTCCAAATCTCAGTAACTCTACAAGGTCTTCTCTGATTCTTCCAGGTCCCGGGGATCAATCCCTTTATGGTCTGCACCCCACAAGGCAGCCATAATGCCGCACTCCCATGCCCTGTTCACAGTCTAGGACCTGCAGAGGGAAGTATCCAGAGGCATGTGGACACTATCTAAATGAGCGAACTTCCCAACCACTGGAGTTGCCAATGTTAAGAGTGGGTGGCCTCAGGAGAGATAAAATTCTCCATCACCAAAGTGTTCAAGCAGAAAGCATCTATCCAGAAAGACTTAAAGGATTCTGTGGGTCTTGATGGGAGGTGGAGTTAGGTGGTCAAAAAGAGTTTGATTTTATGAGAGCAAAGACTGTACCCAAACCATTTAGGGCAGTGCTGGCCCTGGAAAGGCACTAAGCAGATACTTATTGCCCGACTGGTGATGCTCCTTAAATCTCAACCTTCATCCCTTCAACAAACACAGGGAACTCTACCAGGCAAAATAAACCATGAGAAAGGAAATGCTAAGACCTAGACTATCTGTATATCCAACGACTATATAGAGAGCACCTCCTTGGTATACTGCACTCTGGGATAAAATCTGACACTCCTACATGCCTCTCTTTTCCTTGATGGCAAGCGGGTGACAAACCAGGACAAATCCCAGGGTAGGAGACACCTATATCAGCACCCCAGTGGTTATACGAACTGAGAAAGGGACTCAGCGTCACCAGACTTTCCATATGGGCAGTTGGAGGGTCCCTCAGGAAAACCTAAGGGACCTATTACTGCCCCTGCCCACCCCACTAAGAAAGGGCGAGAAGGCAGAGGAGCCCACTCTGCAGCCGGCAAGGGCAGGCTGCCTGCTCATGCTGGAGCCCGGACACAGCACACCCACCAGGCGGGTGATTTATCGGCTGTGGGAGGCCCAAGAAGCTCTTACGCCACAGGTGGGTGCCTGTAAAGCCACCTCCCCGGGGAGCACAGACCTCAGGCCTTGCTTTGCTCTAATCACTGTAAGCACCCAGTGCCTTAACCCCGATCTGGGTGGCCCTTAACCACTCCCAGAGCCTTGTCACATGCTCGGTGATCTCAGCCGGCCTCACACAAACCCTGTCGAGTAAGCAGGACAGGTGTTGTTATTATTCCCACTTTACAGATGGGGAAACTCTGCCGGCGCAGTTCTACAGCTTGCTCGGGGCCACCCAGGGAGCGTGTGTCCTAATTCCTTCCACAGACAGGGCAGGCAAATGGTGTCCCCACCCACTCTGTGCTGCACACCAGCACGTGAGGGCTTCACGGAGGTGGCAGCAAGCCTCAGGGATGTCTCTTTCCTCTGGGCCCTGGGCTTCCGTGTTGGACACCGGGGAGCCTGATGCGCCGAGACTCCCAGGTCTCTCTGTTCCGTTGTCCCCTCCTGCTTGACAGTTTGGAAGCTGGCGGGGCAGGGCCCTGGCAGGGGCAGGCAGAGTTTGTGCCCGGGCTGGACCTCCCCCAGGAGCCATAAAACATGCCTTTTGGGATCTGGGAGGAGAAGCTGCCCGTTCTGTACTTTTCCAGTCGTGGAGAAAGACAGGAGAAGCAAAGCTGCTCTGAGCTCCCAGCTCAACTCACCAGTGACAGCTCTGGCCCCTGCCCTGCAGAGGTCCTGGGTGCGGCCAGTATCCCACTCAGCAGTCCCAGGCAGCCTCAGGGAGCGGCTGGGAGACTGCAGAGCAGAAGGGAGCAGGAAGAGCGCCAGAGGTCAGTGGGGCCAGAGGTCGGCGGGGCCAGAGGTCAGCAGGGCATCAGTTAATGATCCTCAGGTCCGGGGCCTCCACAGGAGGTGGCCGAGTTCCTTTTTGTGGGGCCCTGGGACCCACACAGCACACACCCCCCACAAGAGCATTCACTGCAGATCTGATTGAGCCCCAGGAACCGGGACTCTGGAGGTGGCACCTGCGGGGCGGGGGCACAGGGCAAGGCAGGCCGGGCCAGACCTTCCACAGTCCGCTCCTCCTGGGAGCCCAGATTCCAGCAGGACCCCCCAAAAAGTGGTTGTGGTTTCCCCTCACCAGCACCTTGAGAGACACTGCACAACTGAGAGCCTGGTAAGCTCTCCTGCATTTGGGGTCCGGCAGAGAGGAGCCCTGAGAAGGGGAGGGGACGGTCTGCAGGCTGCGAGAAGTCGGCTGTCGTCGGGCATCGAAGCTGGCACTTGTTTCCCATGACACTGACGGGCAGCGTTAATAACTAACCACGTCCCAGACAGGTGCTGGCGGCCTGGCCTTAGGAGTTCTTGTTCAGGGTTGGAAGTGAGTCACTTCCCTTTTATAGTTTGCTAGCAGACTGAGTCACCCAGGGGCTGACCCTTTCACACAGATTCTCACACCTTGGCCAGCTAACATGTCCATACCTCAGACCCGCCTGTTTTCTAGGTCAGCTGGACCCTGGCGAGCTGACCCTCAGGCTCTAGGTCAAACAGCATCTCCGTGAGTGACCCTGTCTCTGCCTACCTTCCCCCCACCCCTCACCAATGGGGTGGCCAACTTACTGTCCCAAGTGGAGTCTGGCCAGCAGTGTGAGAAAGACAGGGCCTGATAGGTGGGCACCCATGCCTGAGGGCTGGGTAGCTCTACCTCACCTTTGACCTTGACCCTAAACATTGCCCCCATACCTCCCTAATCCCCTGTATGGAAACCAAAAACACTGGAAGTGGAAAGTTCCAGAACTGGTGAACCAAAGGACAAAAATGCTATGCAATAAGTCAACTTTGTCACCCTTGGGAAGGACAGAGGCTGGAGGCAGGTAAACTGAGTCCAGCGACTGTCAATATGCTTCTGTCCTGTGGGTGTCAGGTAGGAGACAGGACCGGCCACTGTGGCCGAGGCTCTGGGCACCTGAGCTCGCCAGGTGGCTCTAGTGTCCATCTCTCAGGACTAATCTCTTGGATGAGCTTCAGATAAAGGTCATCCAAAGAAAAAAAACCTCACATACATTTTTAGATAATCCTTCTTTCCCCACTCTCGTATGGCCTCTCTTATAGTTTTTGTTTTCTTAATGAAAAAAAGAACATAAGAAAGAGAAAAGCATGACAATTTAAAAAAAAAAAAGAGGTTAAAAAACAACTCCCTGAAATAGACTGGGGATTTACTCTTTTTTTAATCCTCAGAAAGTCCCTCTCGCTACCTGGTTTCTAAAGCAGACAATCAACACAGATGACATCAGGGTGGACGGCCCTAGGTGTCTCCCGCCAAGGGCTCCAGGCAGGTGTGAGACGGGCAGGTTGAGAAAAGATGACACTGTTTCTTTCCTTGGAAGGTGAAAACCAAGGAGGAGAAGCGAGGGCAGAGGCGGAGCCCCGGGCGTGGTGGGGAATCTGACACTCAGCCAGCCGTTGGCCTTTTGGGTGAACTCCGCTCATCTCCGGGGGGCAACTCTGCACTCCTGAGCTGCGGTTACCTCTTCCTCGTCTCTCAGGTGTCACAGCCAAACTCACCCCCGGGGGTGCAGGAAGCCATCTGTCTCACCTCCAAGGAGCCCCCCGGACTTTCCGAGCTGTGTTTTGAAACCTGTTTGCTGCGGCCGGTGGCTTTTCCGTGACCTCTGCAGAAGGAGAGGGGCTTTCCTGGGGTCACACGTCTCGCACATAGCGCGGCAGAGAGCGGCCAGCCCAGCCCCGCCGCATGGATAGCACCAAGGGTCCAGATGCCAGGAGGAGCGAGACTCCACCCCCGGAGCTGGCTCCAGAGGCCAAGTGAGTCACCAGGCCTGACCGGTGACCACGATGTCCCAGGGTGAAGTGGGAGGCCTGGGGATGGGGCTCGTTGCGGGGACACGCACCACCACGGTGACTCACAGTTGGAGCCCGAGGGGAAGTTCCGTCTGCGAGCGCTCTGGAAGCCTCTCGGCCCGGTGAGCTCATCCCGGCCGCCCGCCTGCCGGCACTCAGAGCAGGGACCGGCCTCTCTCTCTCAGAGCCCCGGGTTTCGCTCTCAATTATGGTTACAGCAGAACGTATCCTCCGAGCCGCGGCACCTCTCCCCTGCCCACCGCACGCACGAAGACTGATCCGGGGGAGAGCGTGTCCTCCCTGGGGGTCAGATTATTCATCTCTAAAAATAGTCATTCGCTCCCCGTGACCTCACACGGGAGCCTTTGGGGCTACAAGGTAGTGAACACAACAGTTCTTTGAAAAAAAGTGTGCAACATCAGCGCAAGGCAGCAGGGCTGTGGTAGTACTGTTCGCGACTCCTGCCCCGGGGACCCGGCCATCAGGCTGCCGTCTTGCTCCATCTCCCTGGGCCATTGGTCTGGAAGCGGAAGAACTCGAGGCACTAAGGGGGGCAGTGTCCCCAGCAGCAGAGCCGTTGCTCAGGAGCTTGGGGTTTGGGGGGGTCACTCGGAAACACATCCAACCCTGGGAGAAGCACACAGGTAAAGACTCCCCCACTCCCTCTGCCCTCTCCTTTCTCCACGTGTTTCCAACAGAGCACGTGCCCGTTTCTAGGCTTCGTCGGGTAGAAGGGGGTCCTGGCCACGGCCCTCAGCTAGCTGTCCGCCATACACGAGTGATGGAGAAGTCCCCCAAAGAAGGGCACGTGGCATTCATTCCCTCTCAGGCTGTTTCCAGACCACATGCAATCACATGATGTTTGCTAACAACCACTAAGCCCGGGCCCTCCCGGAAGCATTCTAGGAAATACACGCTGTTTCAGATATGAGCTCTAAGGGTGGCCTGCCACGCCTTGATGACGCCTGCGGCTGCAGGACAAGAAAAACAAAAGAGGAGTGACGGCCGGCCCATTCGCTCCTGCCGCTGCCCGGCAGCACCTTCGTGGAGGGAGGAGGAGGATGAGAGGGAGGCACGGAGGCTGAGAGGCAACAGGGAGAGCTCCTGAGAACGTCAGCAACACCATGACAGATGCTTTCCGGCAGTGCTAGCTGCTCCCTGGCATGACAATGTCACCATCGGGTGTCCCTTGAGAACGGCCCTGCACCCTCGCTGCCCTAATGCCATTGCGACGGGAGAAGGGGGCCATTTGGTCCTCCCCTCCTATCCTATCGTTTTTCCCCACTCCCTTTATTTTTCCTTTCATTTCTGTTTTTTGCTGCTGGGCCTGCAATCTGCCGGTGTGACCCCCGGTGGCCCCAAGCATCAGGGACCCTCGTACGAAGCCACAACCCCAGTGCAAGAGGCTATTGCAGGTCTGGCAGCCACAGCAGCTGAGAACCAGTCCCTGAGATTCGGCATCGTGGCTTTTCAGCTCATCGCCACCATACACGCCGTTCTGTGGTCACGTGTGTGTCACTGGACGGAAGAGAAGCAGGCACACTCGATGGCTTCGGCCCACCGGCCACCCTGTTCCTCTCAGCTTCCACCCCAGCCCCTGCAAAGGGGCCTTTCTAACAGTGGGTCGGATCACAGCACACTTTGCTCAAAGTCCTGCTGTGGCTCCCAGCTCCCTGGGAAGGCAGGCCCAAGGCCTCCAGGCTCTGCCTGGTCTGCGGGTCACTCCGATCGCCCGCCTAGTGCTAAGCTCCCCGTTGTGCTCCAACCACGCCTGCCCGTGTTCTCAGACACACCACGCACTGGCTCCCGCTCTGCGCCTGGCCTCACCCTCGCCCTCGGTCCCCACAGGATCTTCCCCAAAGCGCCCCTAGGCCGCCACCCTCCCCTCCTCAAGTCTGTGCTCAAATGTCACCTTGTCCAGTCCACACTGTGACCTGCCCTCCACCCTCTCCCTGGCCCACACACCTGAGCTGCTTTTCCTGCCTCTGTTTTATTTTTCCCCACCACACTCTCAACTCCTTACATACTAGACAATTATTTACCATCCTTCCCTCTTCACCGTCTGCCCGGCCCCCAGGAGAAAGCAAGCTCCGCGAAAGCAGCTTCGGCCTGTCTTGCTCAGCTCCTGGTCTCTGCCCAGAGCAGTCCTAGCAAACAGTAGGTGCCTAATAAATACCTGTTACATAAGTGAATGAATGACTGAAAAAATGAACAAATGAAGGAAGGAATCACTGCCATCCAGGTGGGGAAGGGCTGTGCACCCCATGGAATGAGCAGGCACTCGGGGTGGGGTCTCCTGGGGAGGGAGGGGGAGGGCTGGCGGAGGCAGAAGGTGCTGTTTCCAGAAAGGCAGTGCCCACACTGGGCCTGGAAATCCCCTTGGTGTCACTCATTAACCACCCCCCACCCCGACACATGCCCTGACGCAGGCGGCGCTGGAGAACAACTCCGGTGATGGACTCGCCTTCCAGGCCCGGCCCCCACCAGCAAGTGCACGCCATGGTCTGGGTGCCCAGTCTGTGTTGCTAGGGTGCTAGCATGAGTGGGGAAGGGGGAGGGGCTGGGGAGTGAAAAAAGACCCCTGAGTGATAGAAATGAGCCCCCTGTGCCCCCACCCTACTCTCAAGGTGCCAACTTCGGGTGAAGCCCTGCAGGGGAGACGGTGGGCCAGGGGGAGGATCGGCCAGCCCCAGGGCCCACCGTTGGGGGTTTTAAGAAGGTGACAGGCACAGATGGTGATACACGGAGGGGGTGTGCCGAGCACAGGGGCTGGGCGCAGGAGAAATCCAGTCTCAGGGTAGGATACACACCGTGGCTGAGAGTGGGGAGTGATGGGAATGAGACCGGGTGCCCAGTGAGATTTGGGTGCTGGAACGATGATGAACAGAGAGCCACGACCGGTTTCATTAGATCAGAAAGTGGCACGTCCAAGACTGGGCTTAAGAAAGAGGCTTAGGGGAAGACACAAATAGGACGACTTTGGGGTGGAAAGAAGGGACATGCAAAGACTGGAGCCCCTTGTGGGTATCCTGCCCCAGCCTGTGCAAGAGCCAAGACAGAGGGAGCAGCCCGGAGGAGGAGGAGGGTGGGATGGACGGTTGCTTTACAATAATTGTCAGGACTCAGTATCCTAGTGGATGGTAATCTCCCCGGCCGCCTTCCTTCCCCTCCACTTGTGTGGGGCGAGGGAAGATAAACAGGAAGGGAACTAAGAGATACAGCATCTCTCATGATCTGGACTCCTGATTTGTGTTATTTCATGTAACTCTCAGCCTCCCCCGAGGAGACTGAGTATTAGCGTCACTCTTTACAGATGAAGAAACAGGCTTAATAATTTACCCAAGATCATATTCAGACCTACTAAGATTTTTAAAACACAGAAAAAAAGCCCACTGACATTTATTGCACGCTTAGTATGTCCCAGGCGCTGTGCCGGGCACTTAACTGTGTATTCTCTCATTTCACGTCACAACATGGAAGGGATTATCTTTATTATCCACGTTTTACAGATGGGGAAAATAAAGTCTGGAAAAGTGAAGGTCACCGGCCCTTAGTCACAAACCAAAGAAGCAATGGAGGTTGGATTCGAACCCAGCCTCCGGTCGACATGCTTTACCGCTGCGCCACACCTACACAGACACATTTGCAACACGATCTGTCAGGTTCCAAAACCTCGTTTGCGTTGCACAGCACTGCCTCTGCCAGGCTCTGCAGAGAAACAGAGATGATCTGTTGCCTCCAACCAAACATGCCCACGTCTGGGCTTCCAGCTTAGTACCTGCGTCTAAGCCTCACAGCCAGCGCCACAGCTGCTGCAGGTGCTGGGTCCAGACGGCCCTGGGCAAATCCAGCCCTTGCAGTAGGGGAGCGGCCCGTTGCTCCACAGCCTGCTTTATTGGGAGCAGACTTCAGTTGGCAGCACGCCAGGCAGCCCTACTATCCCATGGATGCCTCTGCACTCTGGAGGGCCAGCAGGTGCAATCCACCTGTTCCCCTATCTCCTGGACCCGCAGGCCCCGAATCACCTGCCCGACGGTTCCTCCTGCACCCTGCAAGACCTTTGTGCCCTGCAGTGGACTCACGTGGAAAAGGCAGGTAGCGGGAGCTGAGGCATGGCGCGCCAGGGAGCTGGGACAATTCGCTGTCACTCAACACAGCAATAGGCCACAGGGATGATACAGGCCTGGCTTTGAACCCCGGCTCCATCACTAATTAAAAACGTGCCACCTTGGGCAAGTGACTGTATCTCAGTCTCCCCATCTGTAGGCTGGGTGTAACAGGGCCTATCTGCCGGAGTTGCGGTAGGTACAAATGAGTGAATCCATGTAAAAGCCAGGCACACACAGCCTCCCCTGAATGCATCATGACCACGTTTGTACCTGTGTCTTTGGGCCTTCTCTGATGGCTAATTGCAAGGCTCCTACCTGCCGGTTGCCACTCTGGCTGGCATGCAGAGGCATTAGGGATGTCCCGGTGAGGGGGTGCACTGAAGAGGGAACAAAATCCCCAAGCCAGCATGCAGCTGTCTGTGGTTGCCACGCCCAATTCACCTTTTCCTCGTGCTTCTTTCTTGGTTCAAAGCACCCACGGAGTCAGCCAGAGACCTCTGCTTTCACCTAGAAAAATAAGAAAAAAGTTACACCAGGAAACGAGACAATGAAACTCATCTTCAAGCTTAAATGTGGTGGAAGTGGTCCCTCAATGCCCGATAGCACCCCCCCACCCACATAGGAGTTTAATAGTTGCTTACTCTTTGATACAGAAAACAACTACATTGATCAGAAAAAAGGAAGCAACCCATTTCCTATGTCAATTGGGGACACGGCCAAACGAAGAATACTTTCAAAGAAATATGGTTTATTGCGATCACAAACTTGACCTAGAATACACTAAGATAGAAATAGATATTACACCGGATAGTAATTTTTTTTCAAGTTATAACAAAACTCAAATTCACAAAGAGCCTCTACAACAAAACAATCTACTGCTGCAGTGCTGAGCTGTTCTGTTTTTATTGGGCCTTTTACTCAAAGACTCCTGTGATTCTATTTCTGAATTTTTTACGTTCTGACCTTACTGTATGTCCGAATTCACGGAAGGGGACAACACACATGAGGAGCATCTAGCTCCACGCCGGGTCCCTCTCAAGCCCTCAGTAAATACCAGCTACGCTATTACCAATTATACGTTCCTTTTGTGGGTTTCTATTTCATCCCGTCCCTATAATTCCTGAGCAAATGTGCACAGATATCAGCATAGCTGCTGTTGTTATTGCTGCTAAAATAGATGTTTAATCTTTAGATCCGACCTGTGTTCAATGTAATTCAGACACCGGGAAGAGTAGTATTTCAAAAGGTGTTTAAAGATAATAGCCCCATTCTAAGCTTCCCCATCATTAGGCTCAAAGAAATCACTCTAGACTCGTAAGGAGAAGAAAGAAAAAAGGGAAAAATGAATACCAGCCAGGTTTGAAACAGAAAATCTGTAACCTTCACACACAAGAGAAGGGATTGTTTGGGTGGCGTTTTGTCCCTTCACGGGGCACACATCACACGTCATCACTCCGGGGTCTCTGAGCTGCTGGGGACAGGGCTGGGCTGGGACTCTGCCTCTAGTCCCCATCGACCAATGCCTGCACCCAGATCGGACTGGGGGTCGCCCTGGGCTCCACCACCCCTACCCCAGTGCCAGTGACACACATTTCCAGGGCCGGCCTCTCGCTACTATGCCCTCGATCTTGTCCCAGGACCAAGCTCAAACACACAGGCTGCTGACTACAGGGCCAAGAAACTTGACAACTTTAGCCCCGATGAACCATATACAACACTTGGGACCTAACTGGCTGATGGGCGAAGGCTAGAAAACCCATCAGAATGGAGAAAGCAAAACCGCACAATACCCTCCCCGCTCCAACCCCGGCATCTGGAGTGGATTCCCCATTTCTACGTGACGCGACCCATTTTCAGTTTATCACTAGGTGGAAACCATCCGTGATAAACTCATTCGAGCTAAAGCCCCAGATGAGTGGACATAGTTTTAGTGTTCCCCCTCCAGGGGAGATGAGAATTCTAACATGAGTAAATCCAACCCTTCACCCTGCACCCATGATGTTTCAGTTCTGCCAGTTTCGAAGAGGAGACTGGGGGAGAGAGAGTAATGGGACCTATTGAGGGGTGAGGGTCGGGTGGGGCGGAGAGGCCTCCATCTGAGGTTGTCACACTTGGCTACTCATGGAATCACTGCCCCTCCTCCCCTGGGCAGTTGGAAAGTCGTACCCAAGCCTGGGTCCCACCCCCAGAGGTTCTGATTGGCACAGGGTGAGGCCTAGGCACTGGGTCTTTTTTTAAAAGTTCCCCAGGGAAGCTGAGGATCCTCTGGAATGCAGCGGGTCTGGGGTGGCAGCCTGAGGGTCTGCATTTGTAGCACGAGCCTGGGGTCCTCAGAACACACTCTGAGTAGCAACGGCTTCCAGGCAGCCTCCTTGTGCCCGTGAGGAACCGCAGGCAAACCACCCCACCCTCTCTCCAGGCACGGCTTTGGCCTCCGGGGTGGAAACCACCACTTTTCCAGGAGGCCCCAGAGACGTGCCCAGTCAACCTCTGCAGTGCCAACTGGGTGAGAGACATTACTCATATCCCAAGAGACAGATCGATGCCCCTCCCCTCTTCCCTGTAATCCCGTCCTAGGCAATCTGACCTCTGGCCTGAAATGCACCCGGAAGGATGACTACATTCAACAGAATGGCTTGTTTCTGCTCCGGTCCCTAAAGAGAATAGGTAGGGGTCTGTTTCCCGTTGGCTTTTTGCACTGGCATGGCGACCGGGGCCACCAAGATGCAGGGCCTCCCCGGGAGCCTGGCTGGCCCATGGACCTTGACACTGGCCTCGGCATCTGTCCCGGGGAGCCCCGCCGTGGCTTCACACAACACACCTCTCCACCACGTAAGCTGCCCATGCTGTCCTCACCGCGGACAGTGGCGGGACAGGGAGTGGACGGCACTCCCTCGGAAGCAGGCCAACAGCAGCACGCCACGCCCGACGTCAAGCCTTTGAGGGAGGCCACAGACTGTAACCGCTACCCACACCCTGCCCCCAAAGGCCCCTCCCTTCCTCCTGCATCCTGCACCCTCCACCCCACTGGTTGCTTCCTGACATCCCAGAGATGCTCTGAGCCTTGCACCACCTAGCGGTTCCCAGCCCAACGCTCAGCAGCAAAGACGCCTCCAGCCAGGACGGAAGGGCCTTCTTCTGCTGGAGACCTTGCACTGAGGAATGGAGAAACAAAAGCCCCAGCAGGCGGGGCCACAAGAAGACATTCTGCCGGAACGTGTCCAGTCCCACGAACCCACTGCCTTCTCCGGAGAGTGCAACAAGCTGTTATGAGACAGAAGGCCACGTGCTACCGAAGACCAGGGTGGGGAGGGAAAAATACGTGGGATGGGGCTCGGGACTTCAATGCTTTATTAAGGTAAGGCCAGGATAAGGGTTGCAGTTTGGGGGAATCCTTGGACCTTCTAAATGGGTCCGAAATCAAAGGACTTCGATTAAACAGGCCAAGCAGCTGTCAGGAAGCCAAACCACAGGGTCCCATTTCTAGGAACCCACCCTAGGCTGTGGACGAACCCACGGGGCCCCCGATACTTTCAGGGGCCCACAAAAATGTTCTTCTTTCCTTTAAAGTCAGCACGAATAAAATGACTATACTATTATTGCCCAGACAACAATGGATCCAGCCTGGATTCTATTCATCCTTATACCACTGTAGTCGTAAAATATAATCTTTAATGTTTGATTTTATTTTTTTTTTTTTGTCTATGAAGACAAAAGTGCCTAAGGTCACGAACATCATAATTTGGCCCTGAATGCTCCGACTCCCTTCCAATGTCCAAACCCGCCAGCCTTTACGGAGACCCCCTTGTCGAACGCCCCCACGGCCGCAGCCGTTGGAAGACCCTCCGTCCGGCCAGGGTCCCTACCCCCATTGGTTTCCTACTGGTTCGCCCTTTTCACTCTGGGTTCTGTTGAAAGCGTTCCGGCTCCACGTCAGCCAAGTTCATCTGAGGCCCCGGCACTCTGGGCCTGTTTCTGACCAGGCAGAAGCTCCGAGAGCTACACCTCCACCTGCGTGTGAGAAGTGCAGCCTGGCAGGACAGAGCAGCCGCTCCGAACTCCAGACACACACGCTCAGCCCCCTGCAGCATAAACCGCGGGCCTGCCTCTCACCCAGGCCTGTAAAAGGTAATTGCACAATCTGATCTGGCAAATGAGTGCTGCAGAATTGTCTCATTTTCACAATGAATCCGAGGTTGGATCAACAGCAAAAATTAACCTGGATCTTTATTGGGATTTGCCCCCCGGGTCAGGATTAGGGTTTATTTATCCTTTTTATTTTCCTGTTGAAGGAGGGTGGAAGGCCTTCTCTCCGGCTCACCCCTCCGCCCCCACCCCATCCAGGCTTGGCTTTCAGACTGCCCAGAGATCTCCCCCACGCATCACCAGCCCCAGCTCAGCTAAAGTCAAGCCAAGCACCAACTGGGAGATACACATAATTTTCCGTAAGGAGGAACAGCTCGAGCATCCCGGATCAAGGGAGGCATTAGTTTGCACAGACTCAACATCAGGCAAACAAAAGAATTAACATTCCCACATGGCAATTTACCTCCTAGTTATTTGGGCCCAACTCTGAAATGTTGACTAGGAGAACACTCACATATACACATTTCCCTGAATGCTTTTTACTTTCTCATGCCGCCTCCCCCAACTCCAAGAAGTCTTCCTAGAGGAGATGGTTATTGATAAGAGCTGGTGTTCATCTCCTTAGCTCATTAAACAGCTTGATCGCCAAAGAATCGTTACCAAGACCAGTTGACACCAAGCAAGGATTATTCTTCATCTAACAAAAACAAACATCAAGGCAGGTCAGCAAGCCTTCTCCTTTCTTTCTTTTGGTACCTTTCTGCAGATTTCCACTGGGGAAGATAATTCCCGACTCAGACTCCTAAGTCAGCCCTGCAGTGACCGCATGCCCAGGGTTCGAAAGACAGGCCCCTGTCAATATAGAGGTATTTAGTACCCACACTGTATTAGGCTACGGAAAATGGAGTCTAGCAGAGAAATGAGGTTGTGATGCATGCAGAGGCTGAGGCCACCTTCCCTGCAGGTAATACCCACGTGATCTACCCACGAAATTACTTAGGTGTGCCTCTCTGTAAGACTCACCTGACTCAAAGAAAAAGTGTGTGTTTTTCTAGGGTTACATGTGGAGGCTACGGCATTTTGCTCTTTAATCAAGGTGGCACGGGCACCAAACTCCTCTACTTTGAGTTAGGATTTATCATTTGTGGACAACAACATCTAAAAACCATCTGTATAGGTAGGCATGCATTTATATGTATATGTGCGTGTGTGCATGCTTGTATATTTTTTTCAAGGACACTGACTTTATAGGGAAACAAACCAGCCCTAATCAATTGTCTTTGACTTAAGGCAATGAAAATGTTGTTCTCTTGCACCTCATCTGTAAAGATTCTAGGTGACCCAGTTAGAAGTGGCGGAAAGAGGGACTGGAATGTGCAAACCTACTGTCAGCCAGATTGCAATCTTTGCAGAGTTCAAGCCAAATCTCAGGCTCTGATTCCAAAGCAGTGGAGACAAGTGTGCACTTTTGGGAGGGACATGAACACTCGTTTTGTGCAGACTCTATTGAGGAGTCAAGGAGGAAGGAGGCAGCAAAGAAAAATATCACCTGGAGTGTAGGTGACACTGAATATGGTGACCTGAGCGTCATTCTGAAGAGCTGTCTACCCTAGGTGTGAACAGTGGGCGCAGAAGATGAGTAAGAGAATGCCAGGGAGCCAGTCAAAATGCTGAAGACATGAGGACAAAAATTCTCAGCATGTTGTTAAATGATCAAAATCATGTCACGCATGCACAGGTTCCAGAGGCGGAGAATCTAAGACTAAAACCTTAGCATGACCACTGACTAGCTGTGTCACCGTGGACACCTTCTGGGGGTGTCCATTTTCTCCACCGAAAAATGGGGATGGTAGTAGTGACTACTCCTTCCCCCGGCAAGCCCTCCACGATCACAACTGTCATTTCTATTTGAGAATGTAAAATAGGATTATGTTTGTTTCTACATTGGTGCTAAATTAAACCATGCATTCAACTGCTTTGCGTATTTTATGGACCACAGTAAGGAATCAATAAATGTAAACTATTGCTATTACTGTAAAAAAAAATTAACAGAATTGCATAGGTTATAACAACAAACACGGAAGGAGAAAGTAAAAGGTTAACATTAGCTATCTCTGGGTAGTAAGTTTCAGAGTGATTTGTTTTCTTATTTTTGTACATTTAAAGTGAGCAGGCATGATTTCGTGAAGGAAAAAAAGGACCCAGTATTTAAAAAATAATAAAAATAAGATGAGCATTCATCGTTTTGAACTAGAAATAAAACTATACATGCACTTTCTAAAAAACAGTACAAATAAAAGTTGCAGCCTTGCTTGCCAAATCAGAAATAGATTGGAAATCAAGGATGCAGAGCTACAAGCCAGACCTGAAGTTGGGGTTCGAGGTGAGACCCACAAGGGTACTCTTGGGACCACCCGCATGACCCAGAGTGAGACCAGGAGCCAGATGCACCCAGACGGCAAGTGCAGCTGTTGATTGCACAGACAGGAGGGACCTCTCTCCACTGAAGGACACAGTCCACATTGACTTGAACGGTGAACTTGACCAAGAATCCCAACCCAGCTGACAGGTTGCAGGCCACAGGGTGGAACAGACCTGCTCCGTGGCATTTTCCAAATGCCTCTGCCATTATAGACAGACAGCTCTCGTGACACTGGCCTTTCAGTTCGGGACCTGTGGCCATGCACCCTCCCCATGCTGTTTCACAGCCCCAGGCTGGGAGCAGAGGGCAAGCCCCACCGCCACAGCCTGCGGGGGCCACGCCAGAAACAAGGGGTCTGCAGCCTCACATGAGCGTGGAAAAGAAAGAGTCAGTTTGAGCCTGAGACCCAAGATCCTCAGAATCCTTCTGCCAACCCTTCAGGCCTCCTAATTTGGGTGGAGTGCAGGTGACAAGGTGCCCAGGCCTCAGTAGCTCCCCCCTTCTCCTCTCGCTTGGCTCCCTGGCTTCCTCCTGGGTCCAGCACAATGGGGGCCTGGGGCTCAGTCCTCAGCCCAGCCTCATTCCCATCCTTTCCCCTCTTCCTTGAAGATGCCCCGAACTCCTGCTCCTGACCTATTCCCACGTCCCAGTTTTCTAGCTGCCCACAAAGCAGGCTGATCACGGATTCCCGCCAGAATCTCAAATTCACCACGTGCAAACAAAGCACCTCATGTCCCTCTCGACAGCGCTCCAGTCAGACCTCTGAATTTCCGTGAACTGGACTCCACTCTCTTGCTCACCCAGATGGGACCCTTTTCTATTGTAATATCTCGTTGATCACCACGTCCAGTCACTTTTCTTCTAATGTTGCTCATAATCCATCTTCTCTTATATACCCCTGTGGCCTTGATAGTATCTCAGGCCCTTGCTAACCTCAGGTTCTGGATGGTCTCAAAATAAGAACGATGTCACTGATCGAGTGTTTACTACGTCTCATCTCTTTACATGTGTTCCTTAATTTCCTCGGCAATCCTCCCCTTCTCATCTTGTCCATTATCTTCCGCACACGGGCTCTATCTCTGGGCTGGAAAGCGCCAAGATCTTTGGTGCCTCAGGGCCTTTGCACAGGCTGTTCCCTCAGCCTGACACACTCTGCTTAACTCTCAACATCTCCATTCAGACAGCACTTCCCCAGATCCCTCCATGACGACCCTATTCCACGGGCCACCCAAACAGTACAACCCCCTGTGTCCTTCACTGCACTGAACCTAATCCGAAATGATCACATTTTATTGCATTTTAGTTTGTGTCTCTGCCCAAGAGACTGCACGATCCTTGAGTGTGGACAGCTTGTCTGTTGTGTTCTCCACCGTATGATCAACACCTGAAATAGGCCCTTTTAGGGTTGAGGGAATGGATGGATGTCAGTATCTCTATGTGAAAGACAAGGTCATCGAGGTACAGAAAAGTACAAAACGTGCTCAGAGTCACATGGCTAGCAAGCAGTTGAGTCAACCTTGGCACTAAGGCCCTCTAGCTCCAGGGCTCAAGCTGAGAGTGACCTTCCCCTGTTACTGCCCTCACTTGGGCTCCTTGACTTCAGACTTGCCTGCTGCAGTCCGTTCTGTATAGTTCTCCCAGCTCACCATTCTAAAACATCTGCTCGACCGTCGTCAACAGCTACCTGCCGCCTTCCACGTACAGACCAAACCCATCTACACTTCGACCCCTCCTCTCCTCTCTCCAGCCTTGTCTGTAGGACGTCTCCACGGGCATCTTACCTAACCTCTGTCCCCCACAACCCCTGCCTGCTCTGCCTCTCCCCAGCACTTTCCCTCGAAGCCCACCATGTCCCACCACCAAGGACAAAGAAGCCTCCTGAGTTTCCAGACCTGGGTGGGAGCTCACCCTTGAGCCATAGCACTGAAAGCTGCGTCCCACACTTGGCAGTAAGCAGAGGATGATGGGGGCAGAGGCCATCTATCCTCATTCTCCAAGGAGACCGTAAATTCCGTTAGGGTGGGTTTTATGCTTCACGTGTCTGAATACCTAGAGCCTAGCGCAGTGTCCTGACCATGCGTAAGAATCGCCGCAATGCACTGAGAGCATGCTATGCAACAGGCACTGGGGCCCTGGCACTCCAACAACTTATGGGGCCGACCTCCACAACAGCAGAGCTCTCTGGAGACCGCTAAACTGGACGGGCCCGACGAGCCGCTCTTGGTGGCTTTTGCATCCCTTGTATCTTTCTCGATCCACCTCCCTCTGGAGCTGCTAACGCTGGTCTAGCTCTTGGCTCTCTCCTGGATCTCCCCTGAGCAGAGCCTCTAATTCGAGCTTAAGGACAGAGCCCAACCCGCTGTGCTTTAAAAAAATATCAGAAGTTTACGAGCCCATGGGGGTTTTCTCTTTTAAAACCACATCTTTGCCCCTAGGGATACCTACTGAATATGGCATCCATCCGTCCCCACCAGCCAAACAGAGGCCGAGCAGCCCCTGGTGGGGACCGTGATGTCACTGTGGTTAAGCGCCCCTCCCAGCCCACAGAGGGCTGAACCACAGAAGGTGTCCTAGGCCCAGGGCCACCACCCTCCTGCCAAGCCTTAGCCCCTGCGTCTCGGTCTCACCATGTTTAAATGGAAAATAAAATGCTCAACTCAAAAACACTTTTCCAATGATATTTTAAGGAAAAATGAGATCACAGAAAATCAGGGAGGTAAGTAAACGGTGTGACCCCCAAGCAACATTTTTTTCAAAGAATCCCCTGGGAGGCTTGTTTGCCAGAATTGGGGTGTATGTAGGGGATACACTGGGAAGACCTTAAGCCCTAAGGGCCACCTGGGCAGCAGCAACACTTATGCTAACACGGAACTCCTACGATGCTACGAAAGCCCACACCCTCACTGCAAACAGCCGCGTCCTCCCTGACCCGCCTGCGGAACCAGGCCCTGCGGTACCCAGGTTTGCAGAAGATGCCGGCGGGCCCCCTTGCCAGCCAGGTCAACATCTGCCTCTGCCAGAGATACCAAATGTTTCCTAAACCCACCCAGAGCCCAGCTCACCGAGCTATGAATAGTTATTAACGTTAACTCACGGCATTAATTAAAAACTGTTCAGCCAGGCAAATTCTCATACTTTTAAAAAGTCATTTGGGTAATCGCCTTTCCATGCCGCAAACTTTCCAAGCGACTGACAGGTTGACATTTCACAATGTTGTTTGTTTTAATCAAGTAGGGGGAAAAAGCCAGTGTGGTTCCCCGGTTCATTTTTCAGGTGCCTTGATTTATTGATTGGCAAATCCTCACTTAATAGCTGTACAGCTTGGCCTGGGGAGAAGGCGGCTCCCGCGGCCTGGGTCGGGGTCTGGGCTGGGGAGCGGGGGACATGGCCGCAGGGCCTCTACCCTCCTTCCCCCAACACCTGGGCCACATGGCAGGACCTTCCAGCCCCTACCCCAGGCCCTCATGTGGCCACCCTCCCTACCAGACACGGCAACTCCTGAACCTACACCCAAGGCAGTGGTGCCGGTTCAGCAAACTTGGGAGGCAGGAGGCAGAGTGGACTGAACTCGATGGTTCTCCAGCCTATTCTTTTAAAGCCACAAAGCCCAGAATCAGGCCGATTGTATGAGTTTGAATCCTATCTCCACTGTTTCTAAGCCTTGGAGAAATGCTTTCACATCTCTGTGCCTCAGTTTCCTCATCTGTCAAAAATGTGTGCAATAATAATACCTACCTATAAGGCTGTCTTGGGGGTTGAATCAACTAATATTCATAAAGCACTTAAAAAAGTATCTGCAGTATAATAGATGCTGTATTTGTGTTAGGTTAGAAATCCTCCCTCGTCCCTAAGAAACCCCAATATAGAACCCCAGTGGTCAAGTGGAAACAGAGTTGGATGTGTCCTGGCTGGCGTGAGGGTGGCCAGCTGGACCTCGCAGACTGCTCCAGTGTCCTGCTTCCCAGGTGCCACTGAGGCCTCCCCAAGGCCCAGCAGGGGCCCAGGGCATGCACTTTGAAAGCCACCGCTTGTTCTGAGGACTAAACATCCTCAGCTCTCCACTGGACACGTAAGCCTGCCCATGCCAAGAAGTCTTCTATGGAAAGACGAACAGCCTCTCTTGGAAAGCCCACAGCGAGCACCCCAGCCTCGCTCTCCAGCCAGCCCCCCACCCCCGGTGTCCTGCACATGGCTGGCCAGGGGGAGGCTCACATTGCCCCTGCTCCCAGGGACACCGACAGCAGCAGCCACACACCCCTCCAGGGAAGAACTTTTTTTAACGACAAAGCCCTCAAGCAACCTTGTAACAACAAAAGAAAAGGCACAGGAGGGCAAAGACCTCTATCTAAAATCACCGGCTCACCACAAAGGCATCTCAGCGTCAGCACAGCACCTGCTACGAGACAGGTATTAGAGCAGCAACAGAAATGCAAGGAAGAGAAGGCAGGTCCCAGGCTCCCCAGGGTTGAAAACCTCATAGGAAAGCTGATACCAGCTAACGTGCATCCTTTGTGATATGGATTATATATGTGTATACATATTTATATGTGTGTGTGTGTAATATACAAACGTGCTCAACGTGCACAATGAGGCTGATGGAGAAGGCAGCTCCCATCTCCCTGGGTTGTGGGGTGGGGGCATCTCAGCTGGGAAGGAAGGAGATGGCCACAGGGCTCATTTGCCAAAAGGTTACCTTGGTTACTGGAAAGGAGAACACTGGGCATATCCGGGTACAAATGACAACCCTGGTACTCTTCAGCTGTAGGATCTCGGGCACCGAGGTTTTATAGCTTTTCCGTGCACGCACACCACCAGGCAGGCAGACAGGAGGCGATCAGTGCATCATCGCCCAGGAGAGAAAGCGAGGACACCTGGCAGAGGTCGTGTCCGAATGAGGCCATGGGGAGGTGCTTGGCTGTGTTTGAAGTCAGACAAGCAAGGGACCTCAGGGGAGTCCAGGGACAGCGTGGCCTCGGGCCTGCATTTACGTGGCTTTATCATCTCCGTCAGCAAAATCCGAACCATCATTCCTCGTCCTACCTATCTCCCTGGGGTGCCTGGAGACACATGAGAACCAAGCTAGGGGGTGGGGGAGAGGCCAAGGAGCTGAGATTTTGGAAGAAAGGCCAGCTAGGAGCAAAAGGACAATGACTTTACCTACAGAAGCCATGTGTGGGCAATGGTTGAGGGTTTCTTTGGGTTTATCAGAAAATCCTAACAGAAGTTATTTAACCGAGACCTGGAAAGAATGTGTAGATATATTTTTAAATATTACACTGAAATCCTAAAGCCCCATAATAGGACACCTTCTTTGCCAGGCTTGGCTGGTTTTAAAGCCTCGTGCTGTGACCAGCAACCCGATCAGAAGGTGGTTTAACTTGGCTCTTTTGATCCTGAGGCTACCCCGGAGGATAGGATGATGAGCCTCTCTTAGGACTGGGCAGCTGGGAAACCCCAAGCCTGGCTCCTCATGTGAGACACCTCTGGCTTCTGTGCCCTGTTTGGAATGTGATTTTCAGAAATGGTTACTTAAACCGGGAGTCGGAGCTAAGACAAGGATGGGAGCCTCAGTCATCACATGCAGGGCTTCTGAAATGGGACCTGTCGGGACTCAGGGCATACACCTGCCAGCCTGCCAACAGGCATGATTAGCCAGGGAGGAAGGCAGGAGGAAGGAGGTGGAAAGCAAAGCGAAAGGTCCAACCTTCCTGCCAAAAGTCTCGGAAACCCCAAGCACAAGGCCAAACAGCCTCTCACAGAGTATCAATTTGCACACTATGGCACATGCGTGTAAGGGAGCACAGAATGAACACATGCCTTGCCTCCCAGGGCTGAAACTGGACATAGCCCAACTCCACAGTGCACGCGACACATGCACACATACAGGTGCAGAATCATGCATTAAACCAAGGCATGTGCAAGCAACGTTTTATCAACTTACGCAAGTGAAAGGTCAAGTTCATAATTGGGGGGGGGGGGCTTGGGTATGCCAATTGCCTTAAATGTTTCACAAAGAAATAAGTAGACTTTCACATTAATGTAGCATCAATACAAGCTTAGCTCTACTGGTTTCCAGTATCCCTTAGTATATATTCATCTCCTTCTACCTAGCCTCTCAGAGCCCCCACATCTTCTGCCTGCAACCTCCATGGCTCCTATAAATGTCCAGTATTACAAGAACTTGTAGACCTACCTTTCTGTCCCTGTTAGGGTGGATGCCTCTTGAAGGCATGGTCCACAGCCAACTCATAAAAATATGAGTTGTTGGATGAAGGTGAAACATTTCAGAGTTTTACCTTAAGAAATCCCACTCCCACAAACTTCCTCCATTTAATATGGGGCTGGAGATTATTCTACTGTCTTGTGTGTAGGAAGATGCAAAAGAGTCCAACTCTTCCACCATCAGATTCCAGGCTACTTCCAATGAATAACAGGCAAGACTTAACATTGTATCTACGACCAAGAGATTGCTGAGAAAACCGAGACTGTAACTTTTACCACTAAGCAGCTTAGGAACTGTTACATATTTGCCTTATTTATATCTTTACAAATTGCATACATTAGATATTTATTTGCACATTGTTTTTTCTTCTGTGGTTATCTACAGTCAATGAAATATGGGTGCCCAACTTTGTCATAAAGGGAGGCCAAAGCCAAGCCTAAAATTCAGGTCTCCCAGGCTAGATGTTATCATCTAGACTTCAGGGCCTGTAGGATTCACACTGTCCTCCCCCTAGAAATGTCGTGGTCCTCTTGTGCAGACATTCACACCAACCAGGACTTTCAACCAGAAGGCTCTGGCTATTCGAAGACACTTGGAGAAGACTCCAGAGTTCCCAACATCTAGGCATTTGAGAATTCGTGACCAAAAGCAAATGCATTTAAAGAGATGCTGTGGTGAGTGACAAAACATGTAAGCCCTCTGAGCCTGTTTGCAGAAAGTGTCAACTTAACATAGTCATGTGCTGAGTAGCCACAGGCAGCTGGGGCCACCTCCTACACAGTCAATGCTAGAAAGAACTAGGGATTCATCTGAGACTAACACCAAATCGGAACCCAGCACTTCTAGACACCTGTCAAGAAAGCAGAAGACCATACCTTATTGGTTAAGAAAAATGCCCTATAATCAATTATTCAGCCCTGCAGTGACAATCACCACCAACAATAAACAGAACTGATGATGCTGCTTGCATTTTTTTCTCCTTCTAAATTAAATACACCATATTCCCGCAGCTCTAAGCGCACGGTAAATTTGAGAGATCAATAATCAGGCTTCAATGTTAAACACCTTTCGGACCGCATAGAAATCTCTAAGACAAACGCCAGGGACCGCACGTTTTTGGGCAAACTGCACATTATTTATATCATCATAACTACAGATCATAATGCACTTTAGGTGTTGTTTTTCAATAATTATAACATTTTTATTTACAAAAACAATTAAAGAACTAATTAAACAATTAAAGTTCCTAGTACTTTTTTAACGTATGGTACTGCATAAAACATTTTCCTCTATGAAGAGGGACCAAACAAAATTTACATAAGTATCTAGATTCACTCCTTTTTCCATGGGTGGCACAAACTCTGCAGGCTCTCGTAGGAAATTTTTTCTTTCCACTCGCTGGAATACACGTAGGTTCATGCTGCTTCATATCACCTGACAACCTTTTGGGTGAATCTTTACGAGGTGCTCTCCTTGCACCCCCAGGGGAAGGGCTGGACAGGTTTGTCTCTGGTTCCGGAGAGCCTTCATTATTGTC
>VBSM01003215.1:4001584-4033974 GCA_008086735.1 Cheirogaleus medius | reverse complement strand
GGCGGTAAACTTCTACTCTCCCTAATGGACAAGACAGTGTGTTGACATCTAAGGCCCGTAACAGATGGCGTGCAAAACACAAGAAAACTCATGAGCGGTCCGAAAGGTGTTAAGTAACAGTCCTTTTTCATTCCCTCCTTTCTCTGGAAGTAGCCAAGAATAATTCAGAGTCAACAGGAACATAGGAACCCAGAAAGCACAACTGCCCAATAGCAGGTGGGTTTCATTTGCCGGATATCCCATCCCCCAGCTCCGAC
Source organism: Cheirogaleus medius (assembly GCA_008086735.1). Taxonomy (NCBI): domain Eukaryota; kingdom Metazoa; phylum Chordata; class Mammalia; order Primates; family Cheirogaleidae; genus Cheirogaleus; species Cheirogaleus medius. The sequence continues at coordinate 4,033,717 of VBSM01003215.1, read as the reverse complement.
CCAAGGGGCTCAAATACTGATGGGGCATCCACCGTGTGTCAGAGGTGAGACCCCGGGAGCTGGGGCTTCGTCAGGGATAAAGCCTCTGCCTGCGAGGCGTGTGTTCCAGGCAGAGACACGAGGCATACGCAAGTAAACACAAACAATTATAAATCGTGACGTTTCTGCAAAAAAGAATGATATGAGGGCGGGAAGAACGTTACAGCGACGGCAAAGGCCCCTCGGAGGAAACGATGCCAAGCTGCGACCCCAAGGATGAGACAAAGTGAACTGTGTGAACTGACCCAGGGAGCGGCCTGCTGGCTGCACCCCAGGCATAACTGGGGCGGACCCCAGCTCCAAGGCCACACTGCAGAAAGCGGAAATTACGAACAAGTTAAAAAAAAATGGAACTGGGAGAACACAAGATGCATGAAGGTACAAGACTAAGGAACACTCATTTTTACAAACTGCAGACATGACCTTGAAGTAAAGTAGGAAACACAGACAGCCCAGGAGAGCGGTCCTTGTTCTAGCAGCTGCCCCTGAGCTGAGAGGCGCGACAACACGTTCTGAGTGAATGAAGCAGAATTGTGGCATGTTGTCTTCACTGGGTAACTCATCTTGCCGGGGCACCTTCGCCCCTCGTGACCCAGCGGGAAGACACTGATGAGGTTCCAGCACATCCACTCAACATCTTACCGCCATAAGTGTGTGAAGCTAGGTTAAAATTTTAAAAAGTAAAATGAAGGCTTCCTGATTCGCACTCCTTAGCTGGGATAACCTCCCCAAAGCAAGCCCGGAAAATCCCTAGGCTGCCAGGTCACCAGGGCTCAAAGTCCTCCTCCTCCCTGCCCCACCCACCAATGGAAAAGTACTGGCATCTCAGGGGTTGGGTTTCTTCCAGGGGTCCCTGCTGGGAGCATGTCTATGCCCTTCCCCCCCAGCCCGTAGGGAAATCCCACCCCACTGGGGTGAGCCCCAGCCTCCATCTCTGGCCCTGTTGGTTTCACACCCTTGAACGATCCTGCCCAAATACCCAAGCAGTCAAGTGTGGCCGGGGGCCAGGAAAAAAGCCCTGAAAAGCAGTGAGCGAGCTCTGCAGATGCCATGTTGCGGAGCTGGGCTGGGGCACAGCCCACTGGGGAGAACAATCTGGTACAGCGAGGAGGGGAAGGAAGCCCCAGCCCCACCCAAGTCCCACGGGATGAGTGCTGGCTGATCCCGAAGTGGGTGCCTCCCGAGGATGTGCAGGGCTCTGGGCAGAGGTGGGTGGTGAGTGGACGCTAGGGCCTCATGCTTCTTTTCATAAGATGACACACCTGACCGGCTGGGGCACACCTGGACGCCAGGGCAGGCCAAGCTCTGCAACAGTCGTCCACTGTTCCCTGCGCGGAGAGACCTGGCAGCCGCGCTGCGCACAGACAGGGGGGTTTTTCTCCTCCTTGGTGGGCCACGCCTTCCCCAGGCACACACTCCCTCCGTCCTCGGGTTCCATCCAAGCCCCAGGCTCTGACCACAAAAAGTGCCCTTTTCTTTGGCGGACTCACCTCAGACGTGAGGTGCCAGAGAGCCAAACTGTCTGCTAAAAGGACATCCCCAGCACATTTCTCCCCAGTCCGAGGGCGTGTGGCTGACGGCCACAAACAGCACGTCCTTCCCCCGTCTTGGGGCCCCACAGCGCTGCTCCTCGGTTCCCGCTTTATTTATGGCACCGGGAGCCGTGGCCTAAAGGAGCTCTTGGCCTGTTCGGGCTGCTCCCGTCGGACCCAAAGCAAACTGGGCAAATCCCTGGCAGAAACCACATTGCTGAACACAGAGCTTCAGGTCTCGGTCCATGTGGCGCTGCCGTCCCACCCCAACGTCTCTGCAAAAATGCAAAAAAGAGTGTGGACACCCTCCTCCAGCAGAGAGAGGAGACGACAGCCTCCCGCGACACACTCAGTGTGCTCTTGGGGGGTTCCGCCTGGACGATGGTCACCAGATAGGTGGACACTTGTCTCAGGAGTTTAGAGGATTTTTTGTTTAAAAATAAAATAAATTTTTTTTTTTTTTTTGGTCACACAAAACCTGGTTGTGAAAAGAAAATGCCAACCCTGTTTGACAGACATCAGATTTATGATCGTTTCTTAAGCCTCAAATACGTCACAAGAATTGGCCCACCCACTGCACTGCCCTGATTGTAAACACGGCCGGTGCCCGGCCCCGCGCTGCCCCTGCCGGACCTGTGGTCCTCCACCTCTGAACAGCCCTTGTTTCCCTCCCCTGGTCTCTGGCGGGTTAAAAAGATGCCTCGCTGTATATATATGGAGGGTACACCACGGAGCTCTCCCCGGGCGAAACCTCCAAGACAAACACAGCCCGCTCACGCCTTCCCCGTCCGCAGGCCGCAGATGTTAATAAACACGGTTGGGGTTTATGGTCTGCCCATCGGTTTCTCCATCCATTTTACACTCGACAAGTCAGGAGAGCAGTTTTTTTCCCCCCTTCCCTTAACGTACAAACTCAGTAAACTGTTGTAAGGCTTGGCAATAAACTTATGAATTTTGGCCTCCAGATGTGGCTGGAAATAAAAGTAAACACAGGGCGTGAGCGACTGTGTTTCAGGTCTGTGCCCTGTGAGGCTGAGTCTGCAGAAACCGGGGCTGGGAGAGACTCATTTGCCCTTTGCAACAAGGCACCGGGAGATCGTTTTCCTAAAGGTAGGGATGCTGTTTGCCACAGGAAAGAGATGTCAAGGGCCGCTGGAAAATTTAGGGTCAGGAGTAGAGTGCAGCAGAGATATGGACCCCTCCCCAGAGTACTATTCCTAAGCTAATCCCTCTCTGGCCAGGTGAGTCATGGCGTACCCTCCAGCATCTCTGGCTGGGACCCAAGCCTGCTGGAGGAAAGTCCAGATCAGAAGGCACCAAAGTCAGTCCTATCATAAAATCCACTTTTCTGATACCATTTATACAGAAAAAGGGAACAGGGAAATGTTCAGAAAAGAAAGCAAAGGTTCGAGTGTAATTGGACAGATCTACTCCAAACATGAAGGTTTTATTTGATTTTATAGGTCAAAAAAACTTGGGGGCTTGAGCCCCTTTCAAATCAAAAGTCCAGCTTACCTATTCATAGTGAGAAGTAGGACAGAAAATAACACGTAATGAAAAAAATGTACTGGGTTATAAGTTGGCGTTTATGATTTTTCTTTAGAAGAAAAAAAACAGGGAGAGAGAGAGCTCTGGCATAGTATGTGACTGAAGTGGAGTACCGCATGTCTTCTTGGAGTGTATTTGCTTTAGCAAAGTAATAAAACAAAAATTCATAAAGGAAAGGTTTTGTTGGTAACAATTCAGTGGAAATATCTGTGAAGCCTTAACCAATTGCACATACTGAAGATGTTCCCTCTGGAAATGGCTTCTTAGCGACGGTGGAAAATGTCAGGCTGGGCATGTGTGTTAACAAGGGGGCAGTGGTCCTTATAATCCATCTTTCTTCGGTCCTGGAGAAGAGGCTAATAATCCACCCCCAAACACTGCATAATGTAACCACATCTGTTTGAAAACCGCATCAGGTAAACCACTAGGAATTGTTGCTTTGGGGAGGTTTTTAGCCATATGCTCGGGACTTAACATGGAAAGAAAATAGTTTGGGTTTTACATGTATGCATTTTATATCTCATTTTGTTTTATGTTTTTAATGGAACTTTAAGGGGAATGTTAAAGCTTTTTACCTCTGGATAAGAAATTACAGAATCATTGAATTAAAACCTCAGAAAGACTCATGGAAGGTCAGTTTTGAATTCCCTGGCTTTGTCCTTTGCTGTAATAAGGGGCCACAAGGCATTGCAGCTAGCTGGCTCTGCTTGTAGACCTAAGTGTGCTTTAATATTTTTGGAATTAGGTGACGAAATATAAAGACTGGAAGATTTTAAGATTTTACATAAAATTCTGGATTTCTGGGTGATCTTATAAAAGGAGAAAATCTGGCAACCCTGCACCTGTATTCCTACACAGCAACAAACAGCTAGAGCTGAGAAGCGGCTGCCTCTCTAAGCCAGGGCGTGTGCCCTCCAGTGTACCACAGTTCACACCACGCCAAAGCACTGGCCCTGTGCAATCATTGGATCACCTTCTTGACACCTGTAAAAATATCGTCTCCACTTGAGGATTCATTCTTGATCTCTCTCATGTGAATGTCAAAGACCGATATTAATCTGTAGCACGGCTTGGTAAAAAGAGGCTCACAGATAAAGGAGACTGGAACATCAGTGATTGACACGATTAGATTTTCTGGTGCCAACCAGTAGAACTCTTAGTGCTGTGACATTTCAAAGTCCCTAACCATAAAACAATTTGGGTGGATGCGCTCTAGATTCGTGCATTGCAGATGTTACTTAACAGCAGCATGAACGGACCCGAGAAAGCATCCAAGAAACACATCTCTTCCCCACCACACACATACGTTGGAGTTACCGCCATATGCGAGTCACAGAAGTAATGTGTTCTTGTCTAGGGACTTATACCGGAGTAAATGTGTGTCTGTGTAAGGGCACAGGAACCAGTTTGGAGGGGCTTCACCTGGCCAAATCTGGGACAATTTGAACACCAAAATAGTTCGGCAAAGTAGTGATACATAAACCATTGAATAATTAGGAATTCATGAGTCTATACCAATAATGAACAGATGAAGGTATAAATAAATAGGGGAGAAGGAAGGTCTGTTTCTGACCATAGAATGCCAAGTGCCAAACAGTAAGAGTTGAGGGAGCACAGGAGTTGGGAAGTCATTGGCAACCGTCATGGTGAAGACTGGATCAAGCAGGAATCATCACTGGATGCTAAATCCAAGAGGAAGTGTTGATGAGGATCTTTGCCTGACCTTAAAGTGTCTTCCCACAGACTGCTTATTAGTTGCAATGTACATTCATTGTACAGTGGAGAAATCAGACAATGTACAGATGACCAAAATTAATATCATCCACTGGAGACAGGTGGATATGGGGTACCTCCAGAAAGACACCACATCCCGCCTATGCAGGATTCTAGCCAAGAACACATCACCTCAATCTAATCACAGGAAAACTTCAAACACAAAATGACGAATTTTCCATTAAAAAAAAAAAAAGGAGGAAAGGGGACTGTCTTCCTCAAAAATGTCCATATTATAAAAAGCAAAGAAAGGCTGTGGACGTGTTCCCAATTAAAAGAGGCTAAAGAAATATGACGACTCGATGCAATTGCTGACTCTAGACTGGATTCTTTACTAGAGGGAAACGATGTTGCAAAGGACATTATTCTATCAACTGACAAAACTGGAACATGGATGAGATTAGCTAAAGAATCATATCAATGTAAATTTATGAAGGTGATAACTGAACTGCAGTTACATAAGAGGATATCCCTCTTCTTAGGAAATATACACTGACGTATTTAGAGGTAAAGTCCCATGACATATGAACTTACCCTCAAAGAGATTAGAAAACAAAATTACAGAGAGAAATAGAGAAAATGATAAAGCTAATAGAGTCAAATGTTAAGAACAGGTGAATCAGGGTAAAGGGGTTGTGAGTGTGCTTTGTGTTGTTTTTACAATGTTTGAAATTATTTCCAAATTAAAAGTCAAAAAATGTGTGTGTATACATGTATAAAAGCAAGACAGCACACAGCACACTTTAAGTATAGACCTGTGGGACGAGCCACTCGAACGTGGAGAAGTGAGCACCACAGACGGAAGAAGTCAGAAAGGCTGAACGTGGGGCGGAGAGACAGGGAGCTCTTAGAGCTAAAAGGACAAAGCTTTCCAGACAAAGGTGACTGTACAAGCTAAGATCAAGCTACTGGAGTCTACGTGCCTACTGTGGGAAAAAAATTGCCCAGAATGGACTTTATATGTCAAAAGGGAATGGATTCCAAGGCTGGAGAGCGTGGGAGCCGGCGGGAGATCGAGATGCCAGGTCAAGGAGCTCACCGTCGGGATGGAGCCTCGTGTGGAAGCAGGAAGCCTTCGTATGTGAAAAGGTGCCTCTCCTATTCGTACGCAGCACAGACTGGCGTGACGGGCAACTGGGGACTGCAGCAAAGGTCTAGCTGGGTGGTCACCAAATGTCAGCCACAAATTCCTAGGACGCCACAAAATTAACATGGGGTCCCACAAGATCAGAAGCACACTAAGCATTGTTAGAAGACTGAATACGTAATGCCTTACACAAACATGTTGTATTTTCCAAATATTTACTAGATAAAATATTAAACCATGAGTCAATAGGAGTCCATGAAACAACGTAATACTAAGTGGGTCTTCAACAGTCTAAAGGGCGAGATGCTCTGGGGATGGGGCTCAGCTTCCTGTCCAGGGGAGCGCCATGGAGAACAGGAAAAAAGGGAAGCGGAGGACAAAAAGTGCCATCCAGGTGGGGGAACAAGGTTTTCAGTCCACTTATGACACACCTGGAGGTGGAAGAGTACACTTCCAGGAAACACAGAGAGAAGTAAGACATCGCCTTTGTTTTCAAAAAGCCAACGTTACGGGGAGGCATTTAAATCACGGTAACCAGCCAAGTGACCGCCAAAGGGTAAAGAAATAAAAATGCAATTTAATATTGACCTCCAGACACATTATTTTACCCTAATGAGAAATGTGGGAACCTAGAACAGAGTATGTCCTCTTGGGGATGAGAGGACAAGGAGATGTTGGACTTCAAGGATCATGAACTCAAGGACGTGGATGTCAAGGTGGCCACACAGAGCTGACGTTTGGAGAAATTTCAAGGGCGCAGAGGCCAGTTTGGGCATGGTTTTTCCATGATGGGGTGTGGTGAAAAGCAGGGTATGGGATTGGACGATAGAGCAGAAACCAAGAGCTCGTCCCCGCTTAGAGAGCAGGAGGCGGGATCCCGGAGCGTCTGCGGGGGTCAGCACTGGACAGTGAGGGGCTGAGCGATCGCAGGGACGAAGGACCTAGAAGAGGCAGCTATACCTGACATGGTCCGGAGGGGGAACCAAACCACAGGGTAGCAAAAAAGCTGGTGTTGGGTTTCCAAGAAGAAGGAAAGCGGGGAGCCGTTAGAATAAGATAGAGGATTCACAGAAGTCTCTGCCTCTCTGTGTAAGGAAGGAACATATCAAGTGGCAGGGTCCAAGGCAAGTTTTAAGCTAACGAAAGGTCCTTATACAGGTTCTCCCTCCTCCCAGTAAGGGAGAGAGTCGGAGAGGGAGTAACGATTCGCAACCATCTTCTCGATTGCACCAGTGATTCTCTGAGCTCAGCTGGAGAGAGAATTGCAATCCAGGGCTGGGGCAGGAACTAAGCAGCAGCTACTCGGGAGGCAGGGGAGGGTGCCTGGCCAACTTCAGTGTCAAAAATGGACTGAAAAGCGTCAAGGTGAGGATAAAGGAACAAACAAATTGGGAAGGTGATGTTTCTGGTCCTCTCAGCTGTTTTTGTGATTTGGGGAGGGAAAGGGTAAAGAGGGATAGGAAAAGTAAGCTCAGAACATGGCATACCAAGTCATCTGCCCTGGCAGGGGTTTTTTTTTATTCCAGTCTGAGCCCCCTCCCTTGCCTCCACCCTATTCTATCTGCATATCATTTACCTGCATTTAGTTAGAAACCATGGCAACGAGGAAGCCTGAAGAGATGGTTGAACTGTTAGGAGGACACCATGCCACAATGAGGCCATGCTTCTATTTTCTGGGGAACCAGATCCTTTAGTGACAAAGGGTGAGGTGACAGGCAGGCTGCCGCTGACTGTTCCAATAGCCGGATTTGACCTTTATGGGACAAATGAACTGCCTGCAGCCGTGGCCAGGTGGTGGCCCAGAGACAACAGAAGCCCAGGGTGTTGATGTCCAGGTGCCCCTCCTGCCAGCCTGCAGCCTGCTCGCAGGGCCCCTCTGCACATCCTGCAAGTGGGGGGCCATCAAGCTCAGCAACCGAGGCAAGAGGAACCTGCCTGGTCTCTGCTGTTGCTCTCGGGCCCCAGTGGGTGGTTACCTCTCCTGCATCCCTTCCCCAGCCATCTCCGGAGCTCCATAACCCCACCATGTCCCCTGTGATTGGACAAGATCCCACAGAAAGGCGCTAGGGATGGAATGTTTGCAGCCCACCCTCAAATTCATATGTTGAAATCTTAATCCCCGAGAAGGGTTCCTTCCTCTCTCTCCCCCTCCCTCACTCTGCACCCTGTGAGGCGAGAATGCAGTTGTCTGTATACCCAGAAGAGAGGCCTTCACCGAGAACTTGACCATGCTGGAACTCTCATCTTGGACTTCCCAGCCTCTCCAACTGTGAGAAATAAATGTTTGTTGTTTAACCCACCCAGGCTATGGTAATTTTCTCACAGCAGCCCAAGCTAAGACACAAAGGTAAAGGCTCTAAATCAATGCACGGCTGTGAGCTGACAGTGTCCACTCTTCCAAACATCTAAGATTTAAAGCAACCCATGAGGTCCCATGCCTGATGCGAGGCACACAGGGTCTCTGTGCCACAGAAAATGGGTTTAACCCACACCGGGTGGCATTAGCCACATAAACAAAACATGCACTCACTGCCATTCCTCAAGCTCCGACTTTAAGTGCATTTTCTGCCTGGATTTATGCAAGCCTGCGGCAGATAGCATGCTAAGGGCCAGTACCGCGGGAGCCCACACACCTCCAGTGGGACCAGCTCCCCTTGGAGCCAAGAGATCCAGAGACGCATGGTGGTCCAGGAGCAGGTTTAAATGTCACCTGAATCCCAAAGATGTTCCTTTATATCATTACTATTTTTCTAACCCTCAGGAAATAGCATGAAGCGGCTGCTGTCCCCCGGCAGCTCCTGCCTCCCGCGCACACTGCATGGGTTCTCCCCCATGGCTCCCCGCCCAGCCACGCTCAGAAGTGTCTGTGAGGAGCGCAGAGGAAATACCCCAGCGCCCACAGGCACCCAGAGGCTGCGTGTGCCCTGGTGGTCCCTGTCGAAGTGGTCACGGCTCTCGGCCAGACACCCCTGGTCCTTATGGCTCTGGCTCTGCCCAACCACAGACATCTTCAAACAGAGCCCGTGAAAGGAAACATTGCTCCAGCTCTGCTCCCACGGCCATCCTGGGAGACAGGGTCCACAAGGACAATATTTGCTTAAAGTAACTCCCTGGTTTGGGGAGGGGGGGGGTGGTTACCTGCCATAGAGGAAATTTGAAAAAGAAGGAAAAAAAAAAAAGCATCAGGAGCTTCTGGGAGCGTAGCCTGCGGAGAGCAGGGAAAAGAAATGTCACCCTTGCTCTCTCCAGACCTGCCTGAATTTGAGGTTTGGCACAAATAGCAAGACAGGGCTGGCCAGGAGAAAGGCGTGGCCCCAGGAAGGACATGTCCAGGAGTCCAGCAACCGTAAACTCGAGTCCCAACCTCGCCTGCCTCCCGGCCAGGACTGCCGGTGACTCACTCCGCTTCTCTTGCCTTGGTGGCACCATGCAGTCAAGCACAGGACTTCTGACCTCACTGAGGAGCAGGAAGATTAGCTCATGGTTATAAAGCACTTTGAAGATGAAAAAGCCTGGGCCTAAAGGGCGCTATTATTATTATAACTACCTGTGAAAAAAGAGAAAAAAGATTCCCATCTATGTCTAATAATTATCTCCAGGTAGTCAGAGAACGAAAGGGGTAGGGAGCAGGTCCTCGTGGGCAGTGGGCCGTGCCTCTTAGCAGCTCACGCTCTTCTTGCCTGTGGCACAAAGACAGGGCTTCCCAAAGTGTGGGACGGTGGAACATTCTGGCAGCGAGGGGTGGGGGGGGTGACGGTTTGGTTTTACCGGGTGAGAAGATGTAGCACAAAATAGCATCGAATCACAGAGGGAGAAAGCAGCCCCTCTCCCATCCGATTCCACCTAAGGAGAAAGGCTCAGCTTGGTGCTGCCAAGTCTGAGACGTCTCTCCATGCCTCTCCACGTCTCTCCACGTCTCTCCATGTCTCTCCACATCTCTCCATGTGTTAATTTCCCTTCATTATAAAGAGAAAGATAAGCGTGAGCTCAGAGCCTCTGCAGACTATTAATAGATTTTACCTATAATTTATAAACATTGTTTCGATTTCATTGTGCTCATTACTTATATATTTACTTTAAACATTTGAGTTAAGTGACCCTGGTTCATGACATTTCATTTTAAAATCATGTTTCTTCAAATCAGAGTTTCTCAGCCTGGGCTCCGTTGGCATTTGGGGCTGGAACGTTCTCTGTGGTGGGGGCTGCTCCGGGCGTCATAGGGTGTTAAGAATCATCCTTGGCCTCCTCTACTCGCTAAATGCCACAAGGATCCCTCCCCGCCCACCCAGTTGTGACAACCCAAAATGTCTCCAGACATTGCTCAATGCTGCCTCGGGAGCCACCCCTGCCCCCCACCTCCTCTACTGAGAACCGCTGCTTTTAGATCGATTCAGGTAAAACAAAAAAACTTAAATAGGTTTCATCAGCAAGGTTGGACTGAGATGGCTCCAGTTCGGGAGAACCTGGAACCCAGAGCCGTCCTCCCTGCCCACGTCTGCTCCAGCTCCAGAAAGACGGAAGGTCCCCAGGGCAGGCACATGTTCTGGGCCCCTCGTGTCCAAATGCAATCCTTCCAAATGGCTCCATTTATGGCAGGGGTCCCATCTGTGCTGACTGATGACAAGAGTTTTAACCATTTCTGGAAGTCACAAGTAGGAGTGTTTAGAAACAGTGTTCATTCCAGGCCCTTTCCCTGGAGTCATGACCCCCTTATCAGATCTTGAGAGCTCCATCCACACCTGCTTGTCGTGGCTGGAGCACCTGCCCAGAGGCCAGAGCAAGGATTACGGGAGCCCCTGGGAAGCGAGGGCGGGGCCCACTCAGGAATGTTTTCAAGTCCCAGAAGGGCCTTACAAGCTCTGGTCCTTCCTTCCACTTTACCAACGGAGAAACCGAGGCACAGAAGGAAAGGCTCCCTGGTGTGTCCCAGGACAGATTCAGTCTGTGACACCACAAGGCCTCCTCCGGCATAAATCTTCTCCAACACGGCACTACACATAGCAACAGCAGGCTGAAGAACATGTCACTGCCCTGATACTCAAAATATGGGCAAAGGCTTATAAATGGGCTGCCTTTGACTTTTAAAAATCAGCGGCAGCAAAACTACGTCAGTGAAATAATTAAAACCTGTATTGGCGGCCAGCCAGCAGGCAAGAGGGGCGCCTGCCCCGCGGCCTCCTGGGGCCCCTGGCACCCGCCAGGCGGGGCCTGTGAGCAGCCGCTGTCGGGGGCTCCTCCTTGCGCCCATCTCCGGGATTCCGTGGGATGTTTTCCTTCCATCTGCCTCTCCTACCTGGCACTTTCATGCCTCACCTCTTTCTCCCGAGATCACAAGGAAGTTAAATTGCCAAACTTCCTGGTTCATGCAAAGTTAAGACTGTCAATTAAATACGTGCCAGAGAAAATAAAGTCTAATTTTGAAGATCTGGTGTCAGTGCTGCTCAAAATACCTCTCTGTCTCAGGGACCAGCAACCAGGCACGTAAAACGAAGGCACAGCTCACAAAAGGGGTTTCTTGGACCTTCTAGGACATTGTCACTGTCCTCCAGTCCTGTCTTCCAGCATGGTGGTGGCCGGGACCCCTTGTACGCCGTGCTCTGCGCGTTCCTGAGGACACCCCGGGAGGCAGCTTTTATTATTCCCAGTGTTCAGATGAGAAACCTGGAGGCCACGTATCTTGCAGCTCTATGGTCCCCAACCCCTGGGCTGTGGACCGGTACTGGTCCGTGACCTGTTAGGAACCGGGCTGCACGGCAGGATGTGAGCAGTGAGCCAGCAAAGCTTCATCTGTATTTACAGCCGCTTCCCATCGCTCGCATCGCTGCCTGAGCTCCGCCTTCTGTCCGATCAGCAGCGGCGTTAGATTCTCACAGGAGTGCAGACTGCAAACTGCGCATGCGACGGATCTAGGTTGCACACTCCTTATGAGAATCTAATGCCTGATGATCTGAGGTGGAGCTGAGGCCATGATGCTGGCACTGGGGAGTGGCTGCAAATATAGGCTATCATTAGCAGAGAGGTTTGACTGCACAGAGACCATAATAAATCAGTTGCTTGCAGACTCATATCAAAACCCTATCAGTGAGTGGCAAGTGACAATATAATAATAATAGAAATAAAGTGCGCAATAAATGTAATGCACTTGAATCATCCCCAAACCATCCCCCCATCCCCACCCCTGGTCTGGGGAAAATTGTCTTCCAGGAAATCCGTCCCTTGTGCCAAAAAGGTTGGGGACCACTGTTGTAACTGACATGACTGTTGACTGAGGGTTTAACCAGGCTTGTCATTTCTGATGCCTGCGGAGCTGCCGCCTCAACATGCCACTTCTTTATAAGCAAAGCTAAAGTTGCCTGGTTACCCTAACTTTGTAGTTTGGAGAACCAAGCCCATGTAGGCTAGTGACAAATGTTAACAAGGTGACTGACAATTGCTATCCTATCAACAGGCTAGGCCGCCAATCAATTAATCAATATTCACTGAGCCTGCCACATAAAATCCCAGAGCTAGCCCTCCAGGCACCAGCCAGACATGGGAGGTATGGTCTTGGTGTAACCCTGAGAACCTCACATTCTCACGCACGCTCGGAGAGATGCCATAAGGTGACGCGTGATTCACCCCCGAATGAACGGCATGGTGACTAAATGCTGAGAAGTCAAGAGAAAAATCTCTGAGGGCTGCTTTGTGGAAGAGTTGGGACTCAGAGCTGGTCCAGAGTGGTGAGAAAGACACAAGACCACGAGGTACAGACACGGAATTCTGTGCCCTTGTTTGAGTTCTCTGCAGCACAGACACGGGGACACTGCTCAGTTCTGCACCGCCAGCTGCATCTGGGAGGCTCTCAACTGTCTGTTAAGCGTTGCTACATGCCCTCCAAAAACAAACACAAAAGAAAACAAAAATCACAAACGATAATACCCAAATCAGTTCTGTTCAGCTTTAGGACACAGATGATTTTTTTTTTTTTTTAAGTAACAAATTTCTCTTTTGCTTAGAAGAGCTTAACAGGAGATGGCCTTCCTTTATTCGAAAAACATCTGTGATGTCCCCATTATGTGTCTGCGCTTTGCCAGGCCCTGGGGACAGAAGGAAGAAGACACAGATCTCAGCTCTTTGGAAGCTTCTGGGCTACATTGCGGGACCTTGAGGGTAGATGAAAAATCAACAAAAGTTCTAAAAATGCATGCTATGGATGAATTGCAACACTGCAGCCAGAAACACCACCTTGACACTCACCAGGCCTTTATGGGTTTCCAAGTGCCTGGGTGAACATGGTCTCTTTTGATGATGAAGACAAACCCTGAGAATGAATGAACTAGGGTATGACAGGCCCTAAACAGAGCCAAGATAAGCCGCATTAGTCCAAGAGTGGGCAGTTTTCCTCACTCTTGCTCCTCCTGCTCTACAAAGTAACTCCACTCCTGGAATCCCACACAGGTAAACCCAGTGACCTGGGAAGGATGAAGAGTTGTTTGTTGTGGTACCAACGAGTTTGGGATCATGCACGTCCGTCACCGGGAGAAGGGATCTACAAAGAGTAGCACATGCACTTTGCTCCTGCCCGGAGGAGGAGTTGGCACATGTACTCTGTCAAGGCCAGATGCTCTTTAGGCTTCGTGGGCCAGGAGGCCTCGGTGACAATTACTCAGCTGTGCTGCAGCAGTGAGAAGTGGCCACAGACAAGGCATGGACGAAGCGGGTGGCCGAGTGCCGATAAAACTCTGTTGACAAAAACAAATGGCCTCCCAGATTGGGCCCAGGAGCCACTGTCTGCTGACCACTGACCACTGGCCCAGAACATTCCTTCCCCAGGTTATCTTCCTGGTCTCTGTGCAAATGTTATCTCCCGAGAAAACCTCTCCCAGCCACACTCTGGACGGCACCCTCCGTCACTCTGCAGCCCTCACCCCTGTCTGTCTTTGCAGCCTTGATCATTCCGGACCTATTTGCCCACATGCTTGGAGTCTATCCTCCCCCTGGTGCTGGAGGGCCAGGGGTTTTTTCTGTTTTGCTCATCACTCGCGCCTGGCACTCGGTAGGTGCTCCGTTACGCAGGTGCTGCGTCCATCGGTACGTGTCACCCGGCGATGCACAGTGTCCCACATTTCAGGGCGAGAGAAGTCTCTAAAGGTCGGCCAGGTTGCCAGGACACCTCCCTGCCCCCAGGAAGGCTGCACGCAAACCCACCCCACACAGATCTCAAGCTAACTATTTTTGTTCCTTTCTTTGTTTCTAAATCTCCAGAGGAACAAGGCAGCGAAATGCCCCTTGGCACCAGGTCCCAGCTCATCATCGTTCTGTGCCACCACTGAGAGGATGCCTTGAGCCCACAGCATTTTCTCTGAGAATCTGTCGATCTCTCCAGAACATTCTGCAGAGGACTTTAAGAGTGAGAGGGAAAGAGGGGGGAAAAAAAAAAGCCACTCCTGATCGCCCACCCTGCATCCACCAACAGCCAGTGCCACTTCTCTTCGGGAGACTGATGAGAGGATTGCTGTCAGCAGAGGATAATGTCCACCTCTCTTCTTCTAGTATTGTGGGTTCTTCCTCCCTAAACTCCAAAACCGGTCTCTCTGTGCTGACGTAGTGAAATCTGCCTTCCTAAACCTCAGGGCTTTTCCAGAAGCCAAAACCCTCCACCGCGGCACAGCCCACACGACTTTGCAGAACAGATTATAATCCCCAGCCTCCCTCCCTTCCTCGTGAGTCACAGAGCAGCTAATCTCCACTGGCGGGCTGTGAATCCACTGTTCTGGATCTCCCAGTAGGGAGAGAGATCAGACAGGCTTGCTGGCTGCAGAAAGAAAATCATCCCACCTAATCCGAGAAGGAATCAAACTGATGCTTTTCCCTAGAGCACGATCCAACGGAACTTTAATCCGTGCTGTTCCTCGACCCCTGGGCCACTCATTTTTCTGCCTCCCCGCTCCTCCGGGTGGGACGCAACCTACAGGAGCTCCGTGCAGCCTCGAAGTCCCTGGCCTCTCAGTCACACTGCTGGTTCTCGGCCACACTTTCTGTCCAACCGGTTCTGCCCTTTATTTTTGTTTCAGGGAGGATTATCGCCATGGCAATGTCCAGGTGACAGAGGCAGGAGGGGGAAGAAACCCACCTGTATTCCACCCTTAATCCCTTAAAGCCTGTCAGAAAGCAGCAGCCTCAGAAAATGAGAAACCTGGCCGGTGTTTCGTGTCCACCGAGGGACGGAATAAACTAGAAAACGGCTGAGCTGTGACCGACGGGCGGGCAGCTCTCCACGAAGAAAACTCGGTCAGTCAAGTGTCCCCGAAGGCTTTGCAAATCGCCCCTCACGGGAGCTTTGCCTCGTGCCCGTTTTCATGTTCAGAACGAGCACGGCAGAAAGGAAACAGAAAGCAAAGTCTGTGCTTAGGAAAAAGGAAAGTGGTTTGCAAATCTGATTCAGATCACACTGCAGGATCCGAGGATCAGCGGGGCGTGTGCGCCTCCTACCCGGGCAGTGCCGGTCATTTCTGCTGCTTGCTGTGCCCACAGAACCAAACCCAGTTCCCCAGGTATTAGCTTAGCACCCAATCCATGGGGTCCTCTGCCTATGAGGAACTGGGAGGCCCCTAAAGCTATGAGCACTCACAAAGAACAGGAGGACACGAGGAATTCACTGGAAATCTACGCTAGGATGACCCTCCACAGGTACCCACGGGGGCTATCAACACAAACCCACACCAAGAGACAGACAGACTCAATGAAACAATAAGTTTATAAATATGAACTTGTAACTGTGGTTTGATCTTTTTAGGGAGGTCTGTTTTGATTTAAATAAGCACGAGCTGGAAAACATCTATGCGGCAAGCGTCACGGATCTATGGGTCTCCCAGACCAAATCACACCCCAGTTCCGGTGCCACACCACCAGCCCGCATTGGAATCTGGTGTCAGCTCCCTGCTTTTTCATTTGATTGTGAAGGAGGCGTACACTAGATTCTTGCTCTTCTTGGCTCAGCTATATCCATCCAGATACGATGTTTTTGAAAGGCTTCCACGTCCTTGCTAAGCCAGGAAGCCAAACGTAGGATAAGAGCTTTCCAATGAGAGGTGGTAGGTAGGCGAGTGCTCCTCCTGCTCCTATGAAGTATCCATGCAGTAAGAAGGCCCGATGGGCCCATTTAGCTGGAAAAAGTTGCCAGAGCCCTAAGGCTGACACCTGGGAGGAAGTCAGCAGCTTTCTGAAATCAGTGAAAGGTGACCGGCCCCCCTCTGCCCACACGACCCGGGTGCACATGCCAGATGAGGAGACGCTGCGGCTGAACAGGGAATGTTTCGTGCGAATCATGGGTTTGGAGCAGGATTTCGTGGAGAGAACTTTTTGGAGAAAAATGTTGGGATGGCTACAGACTGGCGAGCTAGGAGTCACAGAGCTGCCTCCTCCCTGGGAACGTTCAGATGAGTGTCCTTGTCACCCTGGATAGACACAGAGTCAGCTAATCAACGAGGTCCCAGGATGGAGGACACACATCCTTGAATATACAAACACACATACAAACATATGCACAAACGCACATGCATGTATACACATGTACATACACACGCACATGCACAAGAAGGCTCAGAGCCCCATCTTCTTGGGCTGGGATTTTTCATCCTGAGACTCTTGGGTGTTACCCCATGGGAACAAGCTCCTCTGAAGCCACACGTGGTTGAAACTCCTCTCCCAGTGACAACGTAACGTCTCCCAGGCACTGGCTCCCTTGGGAATGTGTGAGTGGCTCCCCTGGGGCAAAAAGCAACTGCTTGGGGTGACTCACTCACTCTCAGCCCTGTCACCCGTGGATCCAAGCTGCGGTCCATTACTCAGCCTTCTCCCGGAGCTCGCTCCTGCGGCTGCCCCTCAGCCCAGCCCCTGCTGCTCTGGGCTGGCCACTTTGCCAGGATCTTTCCATCAGACCTGAGCCAACGCAAGTTGTTGTACGAGGAGCTGGAGTGGGATCAGGCCTGGGCTTACGGTGGGCAGAGAGATAAAGGCAAGAAAAGAATGCTCCTTCCCATTGACAAACAGGAAGCTCAGCTCCAGGGCCACCTCTTTGAAATCACCAATGACACCCCACTCTTGTTACTCCCCTCAACCACAGCTCCCAGCCTTTGCTTCCTCTGGGATCTGGGATCCTGGACATTTGGGAGTCCTGACTGTCTTAAAGCATTTCTGGAACAAAGCAGAACGAGGCAGGGTATAAACAAATACACACACAACAGGAGAAACCACACGTGAGCTTCCCAAGCAGTGATGTTTTCACAAGCAGGCCCCACTTGCGGAAAGGAGGAGGGATGAGGGGTGGACACGTGTCATGCCCCCTTCCACTGCCCACCCCACCCCAGACCAGCCCATTCAGCAGCCTGGGGTTCCCTGCTTAGGGCCCTTTGAGAGCACACCCCCTCTACAGATCCCTACGGCCTGCTGTTCTGAAACTCAGAGTTTGTTTCTGAAAAAAAGGCATGAGCATCACTGTAGGGTTTAAAAAAAAAAAATCAGACCCTATTTCTTCTTTACCTCTCTTATTTTAAAATACCAAAGATGCTTGATTTATCTCTTATTTTCTGATTGAGAGTGGCCTCTAGTCCAATCAGCATTAAGCCCCACAATTTGTGTTCTTGGTTCCTATTTTTACCCTCCCTGTTTAATAATTAGTCATCGAGATCATGGACTGGCAAACTTTTTCTGTAAACGTTTTCAGCTTTGTGGGCCGTGGGGTCTCCGTCAGGACCACTCAGCTCTGCCCTGGTAGCATGAAAGCAGCCACAGACGGTTTACAAACCAGCAGGCAAGGCTGAGTCCCAATAAAACTTTACTTATGGCCAATGAAATTTAAATTTCATATAATTTTCACATTCACAAAATATTACTTTCATTTTTTTTAAAACTTTTAATGTGAAAATGATTCTTAGTTTACAAGCTGTACAAAAAAAACAAAACAAAACAAAACAGGTGGCAGGTTGGTTTTGGCCCCCAGTCTGTAGTTTGCCACCCCCCTGGTCTAGAATCAAATATTTAAAAGTAAACCTCAGAGAGTTCTCTCTTTTGAAAAGAAATACGATAATCAGGATAACAGCTAACACTTATTGAGTGTTCCATGAAAAGACTCAACACGGAAAACGTCTTTTCGTTCTCGAGTTGACACAGGTGATAGGCAGGACACGGAAACTTAAGAGAAGACAACCGACTCGCCAAGTTCACATGACAAGGATTCGAAGCTGAGAAGTGACTCCAGACAGAGACACAGGACGCACGTGCCTGGCCTCCTTAAACAACAGACTCCTGTACGTTGAGGAGCTGACGAAGGTGTCTGAGAAGCCACAGAGCCCTTGGGCTTTGTGCGACTAGTTCAGAAAAACCTCCCATCGGGCCACCTCGGAGGAGGGACAACCTCTGTCTCCCTGCACCCATTTCTCCTAAACATTTCACCCAAGTGCAGCACAGCTCACGTAGACACCAGAAACAGCTTAGAATTGGGGCGAGGGAGGAGGCTGGGTGCATTTTACAAACAGCCAGGTGCCACCTTGGATGCTGGGTCACACAAAGAATTGCGGTCAAGAGGCCAACTGCAGAGACCACTATCCTCAGCTCTGGTGTATGAATGGGCACGCTGCCCCTGCCAATTGTCCCCCAGGGTCCCCAGAAGCAGGGTCCTGCCCCACTTGCTGCCCCCCACAACAGGCCTCTGCCTCCAGCCACTCCGCTCTTCCAAATAGACCCGGTTTCTGTCCCCTCTAGCCCTCCCCACTGCCAGGCTCCACAGTCCCGGCTGGATGCAAAACGCCCCCGGAGCTGCAGTCCCCCCCCCGCCTGCCGCCACCCAGACAGAATTCCACTCAAACTGGGGGCCCCCGGGAAAGAGAGCTGGGTGGCTGCTTTCAGTTCTTTTTAGGCCCGCTGCCCGATTTCTTTTCCATTCCGGGCACTGAGTTGCATCTGGGTGGAAGAGCACACTCGTTGGCTGCCTCTGGGCCCGCCACACCCGGTGGAAAGCCACGGACCCTGGATACAAACCGACCAAAGCAAGAAAAAGCCGTCTGCTGGAGCTGCCCTCCGCCCTCCAGACACGAACGCGGGTTTCCTAATCCTCAGGACTTCAGGAAAAGGAGGCCCGACCCGCCACGGCGCTCCTAGAGAGGCCGGCCGGGCGGGCGGGAGGCAAGTTTTTCATTATGTAAAACACTTGGCTGGGTCCTCTTTCTCTGCATCCTGCTAGCAATTTTGTATCCGGTTTGGGAATTCCAGGAACATCTGCGATTGTCTTTTGCCTAACCACACATGTGCAAGCTGTAGGGCTCGATCATGTTCCTACCTGCGGTGCCCTGTCATTAGCCCTGAACCGTGTGTGCATTCTCTCCCTGGCAGCAAGACTTACAAAACCCCGGCCGGGAACCACACCTGCGTGATTCCACCCCCTGCCTCGTCCCAGGGAGACCAGAGGCACAGAGACGAAGTCACCTTTCCGACGGTGAGAAATGCCAGGGCAAAGAGGGCTTGTTTGGACAGCCCGAGTCCTCTAACCAAACAGACAGCACATTTTTAACACAACACGCTCCCCTGGCCTTTCTGTCCGTGTTAGCCTTTGTGTGGCAAGGCCAGGGGAGGCTGGGTGGAAAAGGTGAGGTGCAATCAAGTTCAAGACTCTCAGAAGAGGCGATCGCTTGCTTTGGGTCTATTTCAGGCAACATCGTTGACCTGGACTCAGACAGGAAGGCAACTCTTTGGAATATGAGCATCCAAACCGCAAAGAAGATTGGTCTCAGGAGCCAGCGACCTCTTCTTGCCTCTCTGGGCCTCGATATACAAAATGGGCCTTGTTGGCCCCACTCACCATTCTAACTCATCTCCTGCACTCCAGGCCCCTGCCCCACCCAGCTGCTTGCCAGTCCTGGGAAGCCCTGCCCAGATCCACCATGGCCCTCGCCTTCCACCCGAAACGGCAACGTCTTCTTCCCCACTCCAACTCCACCATCGAAGCTGGCCAGCCTTCAGGGCCTCCTCAGAACGCCTCTCTGACAACTTTCCACGTCTCCCCCAGACACGGCTGCCACGTGCCTGCACCGGAGTCTGTGGCATTGCTGAGCCGGTGCTCGGACACAATGCGGTATGCTATGCTTCTCTGCCAGCACCCTGAACGTGGGGAGCAGACCTTGAACCTTTGAGCCTGGAAAGAACACTTTGCATGAAACTGAAGCTCATATATTACAAGCATCTATTTACAGATGAGTACACAGAAATATACTCTCCCTGTCCTCACACAGTCATCGCTGGAATACGCTCTAAACAATTTACCAGGGACCACCTGACAAGCCACCAGGCTCACGTGTGCTCACATCGAGTAGGACTCATCCTGTTTTAGAGATGAGAGAGACCTCAGGGAGCATCTACTTGGGTGCTTTGCAGTGTATCCTCTGGAGGCGTCCCCGAGGGGACTTTGGGGAGGGTGGCAACCCTCTCAGACGCTCCAATCCCCTTCAGCTGCCCCATTCAACCATCCCACATACTCGGCTTTCATGTGAGATTTTGTTTACGCAAAGGGACAAGTGGCTACAATTTTTTTAAACCACTAATGTACTCCAACCAGTTCGCCTTAAATAAGAGATAAGTGCAGCCCAGGCAGGGGACATGACTTGCCCAAGGTCACACAGCTGGGGGGAGGGGGCGATCTCCCTCCAAATCAGCCAATGCACCTGCACCTGCCAACGACACCCACGTTGCAGAGGGGCCTGCAGCGCACGTAAGAGAAGACCCCGCACACGCCCCGGGACCCCCCGGTTCCAGCCACAGGTTCCATCCTATGCCTCATTTCCTTCGGGCAGTAATCCAAGACTTCCTCTAAGGCAAAGGAGTCTCAATCTCAGTGGTCTTAAGGGAGCAGGTGGAAACAGAAATGAACGAAGCCGGCTGGGCGTAAGAATGAATTAGAAGGTGAGAGAAACTGCGACAAACCCAGGGAGGGGGCACTTCTGGGCTCCCAAAGTCTATGGCCAAGGGAGAACCTTGCCTCCGAATCCTCAAAGGGCCCACTTTTTCAGCAAAGCCAGAGACCCAAAATCTCCCATGAAATAGCCACAGTTTAAACATTGGCAGCTAACGCAAGCCATTTTAGCACAAGGTATAAGTAAAAAATAAACACACCCATATCCAGGCCTCTAGGCTGTCGGTCTGTGAATCCTGCCGCTGAGGAATGAATGCCTTTCTGGTTGAAAGATCACTTAGCTAGACAAAGAGAAGCAAGGTCTAGGATCCAGAGGTTATGATGAACTCTGAGTCCCAAAGACGCTTTCTGGAATAAAATGTAACTTCTAAAAGTAAGATGATGTCAAACAACCTACAAAAATCCCGTTCTCGTACCCACGGTGCCCACGCAGCGGGTCGGGATACAGGGCATTCCGGGGAAAGACAGGCAGTATAAACAAGCCAGTCGTGTTTTTCTAATAAAACTCTTAAAGTGCTCTCCTTAGTAACTGCCGTTCTGATTTTAGAGAGATAATGACGACGATAAATTCAAGAGAGAAGCCCTCTCGGTGTGCAGCTCAAAGCTGCTCTCTGATGGAGCATCCTAAAATTCAGACAGTCGTAAGCAGGAGAAATGACCCCGGTGATCAGGGCCAGCCCGTCTCCCACTCGGCCTCGCATCTCGCCCATAAAACACGATGATTTACAGACACGCAAGGAGGGCCCTCCCGCTTCCCCTCTGCAGAATTTATTTCTCCTTAATGGGCTGCCATGCTTCTCCCTTCTAATCTCTCCCTCCCCTCCACCCGCTCCGGCCTCTGCTCTCTCCTCGCCTGCCCGTCAAGCTGGCAGAACGATGCTGGCCGAGCACAACGGCTTCAGAACAAAAGAAACAAGCCAGGTTGGCAGAAGGAGGGGAAGTCGCCTCCAGACTGAAGGGGCTGGCCTGGCAGACGTGGGGTTTCCTAGGCCCTCACTTGGCTTTTATTGGGGAAAGAAACTTATTAAAAGGAATAACCCTGCCTTTGGTGAGGAAGGGGAACGCAGCACACAGTGGTGGCAGGGCCGGGGGCCGGGAGAATGCATTCCCGTAAGGGAGACACAAATGATTTATGCTGCTTGCACGAAGCTCCGGGACTAATGGGGGCCGGGGTCTGTAATTAGACAGCCACCGCGATCGCTCCGGATTCCTACCCTGTCCTGCCCCCAGCCCATCTCTGTCTTCACCAATAAGCGATTGCCCTGAAGCCTGGAAGCAAGAGGTTAGAGAGGGAGAGAAGAGCTTCAAAGTTACATACGTGCCTGTTAATGAAGGCTCCCGCCTCGGGGGAAGAGTATAAAATCCCTCAGCACAAATCATAGAAAACCACTTGTTTGTCATTCTTTACAAAGTTCCTTCCTTAGCTCATCTGATCCTTGCAACAACTCCTGCTAGGTCAGTATGATTCCGCTTTATGAATGAGGAACTAAGCCAGAGAGGTTCAGTGACTTTTCCCGGGTCACACAGCTAGTTAGTGACAGATCTTCCTGCTCCATGTCTAGAATTATTCCTATTTAATCACACCTACTGCAGTTGTGTAGGGTCAGGAGACCAGGTAAAGGGAAGCAAAAAAAAAAAAAAAAAAAAAAAAAAAAAAAAAAAAGAAGAAGAAGAAGAAGAAATTATAAAAGAAAAAAAAATGCAATACTCATGGTTAAAATAAAAGACGTAAAGGTCAAATTTAATTTTCCAAAGTCCATCTCGGATAACGCTGGGACAGAAACAGCCAAGCATGTATCCTGCTAAGTCACATTTTTCTTCTCAACAAGAGAGATTTTTTTTCCCCCCTCGGCATCGCAGAATTATGTTCTCTCTCTTCCCTTCGGGCCCCACATGCCTTTTAATCTTTGCAACAACTCCACAAGCAGGAGAGGCTCGAGGCAGGACTGTCAGGCGTGATGGACTCCAGATCGCCTGTAACTTCATCAGGGACCTTCTTCACAAACTCCCCAGCGGCCGAGGAACCCAGATGGCTCCTCTGGGAGGAGTTTTCTCTGAGTGAGGCCAAGACAAAGTCAAGATTGTACTGTGGACTTCAGGCTCCAGACCCCCAGTGGCTCAGAAAGCAGGGTCTCCACGGACAGGGTCTGTGTGTTGCCGCACTTGGACCCGGGACATACACACCCTGCTAGACAGACACCTGGGGCCATTGAACTGAGTCTACAGGAAGGGAAATGAGTATCTGTGGAGAGTAGCAACCTATGTGACCATGAGAAGCTCTCAGTACCAGCAAGGGCCTGTATGAAGACAGCACTGAGACCAGATGGCCTGGCAAAAGGACTCCACCCACCTTAAGTAAACTTGAAGGTCAACCCGTACCTCAGGCTTGATAGACCAGTGCGATGCTGGTGTGTGTGTGTGTGTCTGTCTGTCTGTCTCTCTCTCTTTCTCGGCTCTGACTCTACTAAGAGCACTAGGGAATTCCAAGTTTTCACCTTTACCTAATCCACACAGGGCAACTTCCTTGCAACATCAGCAAAGACTGAGTCATTATTTTAGCCTGGAAGACCTTACCCGAGCTTTGCTCACACAGAGTGGCAGGCTTTGGGGAGAACAAGGTGAGACCCTTACCTGGGGAGCACACCTCCTCCCTCAAACAGTTGCAAACTCATGACATCAAGCTCCAGTCCTCTCCCTCCTGGGATGCCCGCCCCTCCCTCCGGTACCCAACCTGGATCTGGGTCTTGTCCTTAGCTGGTTGTCCACAAAGCCCTGGAAGGTGTTAACTGATAATCAAGGTAGTAATTTAATCATTTATAGGCAGAGTGTAGCTGACCCCTCCAGGGGCTTCAGGGAAAGTTCTTTTTGAGAGAAAAATCTTGAAAATTCAAAGGAAAGGTGCTCCGATGCAGGGTTTCCTGATCTTGGCACGAGTGACATTTTAGGCTGCATCATTCTTTGTTGAGGGGGCCAGCCTCTGCATTGGAGGATGTTTAGCAGCGTCCCTGGCCTCTACCCAGTAGATGTCCAGACCACCCTTCTTGCCCCCAAAGTTGTAGCAACCAAAAAATGTTTCCGGACACTGCCACACACCTCCCGGAGGGCAGCATCGTCCCTGGTTGCGACCCACGAGCTCATGTCAGAGACGGAGGAAGAGCTTAGAGCGGGAGGACCCGTCTCCCAGGCCCCATCAAACCACACCACCCAGGCCGCTGCCTACCCAGCCTCACCCTCAGGACTCCGTCCGATCACAGGGCATTCTGGAAACCTTGAGGTGTCACCAACAGAGGGAACAAAATGGCTTTCTGCACCAAAAGAAAAGCCCAGGCAAAGCCAGATTTCCAGGGTCCTCAGTCCTCCACAGGGGCAAGCAAAGGATACCGTGGAAGTAAAGGCTAAACACAAACGTTCCAGAGAAATCCAGGGCTTCTCCTGAAGTCCCTGGCTCCTAAGGGAGATGGCTGTCTCCTCGCTGTCTTGGTCTGGGCCTTTCTTTACCCACCAACATTAACTCCGCCTCTCCCAATATGCCCCTTTGCCCCTCTACCGAAAATCTCCTGATGCTTCTTGTCCGTCTAAGGAGGAAAGAGAGAACCCCTCCCCCAAGATGTAAGCTGGTTTTTGTTTACCTGGGCAGGTGTCAGTGCAGCCCCTGAAACTACCCTGCAGTTGGAGTCCCAGGGGACAGGGACCCTGATTAAGATGCAGAGAAAATCTAGAGGAGCAAGGGGTGGGTGGGGCTGATTAACCGAGAAAATGCAGCCAGGCCATGTTCCAATGAGGCTGCCCAACGGAATGCAGAGCCCTTTTTTGTGTGCTCATTCGTTTGAAACAAAAGCGAATAGAGTGCACGACAAAGGGGCCGGGGGAGGGGAGCGCGGCAGCCAATGGGTTCCCGTGAGCAGGCGCTGAGGGTGGGGGGACCCGGAGGCACCCCAGTGGCAGGCCTTGCTCTGGGCAGTCCTGGGCATTTGCAGATGAAATCTTTTTCATTCCCATTCTACAACGAATGGTTTATCTCCAAAATGTAATCACTTAAACTTGCCTTCTAGACCTGCCCTGTCCAGTACAGAAGCCTCTATCTAGTCCATGTGCTCTGGAAATGTGAGGAGTCCAACTTGAGATGTGCTGTTAAGTATAAAATAGACACCGGATTTTCTAGACTTCATATGGAAAAAAAAACCAAACATGTATATTATCTCATTAATGATAAGATTGGGGATATATTGGGCTAGGTATAAAATATGTAGTTAAAACTGATTTCATCTGCTCCCTTTGTCCTTTCAGTGTGGCTGCCAGAAAGTTGAAAATCACCTGCCCGGCTCTCGTGTTATTTCTCTCTGGCAGCTCTAGTAGCTGTTCCCTCCCTCCTGCCCCCTCTCCTTCCTGTCCTTGCAGACACCCCTCGGATTGTCTGGATCCTTTTTAAGAGTATTATCAACCTTCATTCATCTGCCAAAGACATTTTAGGTGCCTTCCGCACCCAAAGCACTAAGCTGACATCTTCAGGAGACCCCAAAATGAATCAGACTCTTGGACAGGAGGCCCAGCCTCTGAAGGACCTGACACTGCCCCTTAATCAGAGAGGTCGAGAGAGCTGGTGGCCCCGGGAGAGCCACCAACACAGACACTGCAAAGCCTTCTCCCAGGCCTCGCTGGCTGCTGTGTTGGGCTGGTTCCAGCGAAGCTTCATTTTCACCTTCCACACAGAAGTGGCTTTTCTGGTTCTGCTTATCTTCCTGGTGACACTAACCCTGCCACCTGTTGTCCTTCTAGAGATGACAGCTTTTTTTTTTTTTTTCCTTCCCTGTCTGACACAAGAAGAGACGAGCCTGTTTGAGGAGACGGGTTGCAGGTCCCAGCCCCCGGGGCCAGCCCCAGGCCTGGCCTTTGGCTTCGGTTTGCGGCAGGCCCAAAAAGAGAGCAGAGGGAAGTGGTTGGAAAGGGCACTCAGCATCCCAACCCACTGCATGGGCTTTGAAGAATATTTTTCATCCCCAAAGTCCAATTTGAATATATAAGCGGTCAGTACAATCTAGAAGAGGGGTTCTCAGCTGGGAGAGATTTTGACCCCCTCGGCCACTACCCCAGGGGGGTGTTTGGAAGCATCTGGAGACATTTTTGGTTGTCACAACTGGAAGGGTGGGATGTTACTGGCACCCAGTGGGTAGAGGCCAGGATGCTGCCAAACATCCCACCATGTACAGGACGGCCCCCACAAAAGAGAATTATCCAGTCTGAAACGTCCACGGTGGTGAGGCTACGAAACTCACAACCACCACCACCACCAAGCCGGAGCTTGCTCGACTCTCTGGCATGAAGGAGCATCCATCCTCCCTCAACGCCACCTCCTGACACACCTGGGAGTGGATCCAGGAAAACCTGAAGGATCGGGGCAAGAAGAACAACTGGAAGAAGAAGAACAGTACAAACATGATTAAATAAATTAGCCCCGCTAATTACCAAGTGTCGAACTTAGCACCTGGAGCAACAGCTGGTGTTGCTCAGAGTTGAGCAAACATCAACCCGACTCAGGCAGGCTCTGGGCGTGCTGACTTGCTGCTCCCTGCCTTCTCCTGGCACAAGACTGGAGTAAGAAAAGACCAAGCAGTGAAGTCTTGAGCAGAGTGGCCACCCTCTGGAGGTGGGTTCAAGGCCACAGCCACAGCCACCCCAGACACACCTGAGCACCCCACTGGAGACATTCTCAGAAGACATGATGGCTTCCTCCTCCTGGGCTGAGGTCCTGGCTTCCCAAGCTACTGCCTCCTGCAGACACCTCCGTGAGGAAGTCCATGGCAGTCTCCTGCCTCCGTGGGTATTGCTCAGGCTGTGCTTGCGAAATAGCAGAGAGAACGTTACTGCCCTTCTCTCCAGCCTCTGCGTCAACACCTTCTCTGCGCTCTGTTCCTCTGGCCTCACTGTTCTCAAGTTCTCAATTCCAGAAGACCTGCTATTTGTTCTACAAGGTGCTTCCACAAAGACCCGCATCCCTGCATCTTCCTGCTGTGATTTCCGTCCTGGGAAGCAGCACTACGGCTGCCCCCGTGAAGTCTAACCAGAAGCCCACCGGGCTGGTAGCCTCGCCAGGCCACTCGGCAGCTCCACGTCACCAAGGTGCGGTAGCCCGACTCTGCTGCTCTGTGCATCTCACCGGGCCACGGCTGCTTGCTCTCTGTCATCACGCAGATGCATGACAACCAAGAGGCTGCAGGGAAGGTCCCCAGGGACTCCACTCAGGAGTCATATAATTTTGATTTAAAACCTGCCGTTGAAGTGATTCTCCCAGGTTTCGTATTTTACTGGGTTGAAAGGTGGCCTCCAAAAGGTATGTCCACATCCTAACCCCGAGAACCTATGACTGTGTCCTTACGAGGAAAAAGGTCTTTGCAAATGAAATTACAGATCTCAGGATGAGATCACCCTGGGTTACCCAGGTAGGCCCTAGATCCAACAACAGGTGTCCTCCTAAGAGACAGAAGAGGAGAAGACAGACACCCAGGAAAGGCCACGTGGACACTGGAGTGATGCTGCCACAAGCCAAAGGATGCCTCGGGCCACCAGACGTCGGAAGAGGCGACAGAGGATTCTTCCCTGGCGCCTTTGGCGGGAGCAGGGCCCTGCCAACACCCTGACGCTGGACGTCTGGCCTCCACAACAGTGACAGAATAAATTTCTGCTGTTTTAAGCCACCTAGTTGGTGACAATTTGTTCCAGCAGCCCTTAGGAAACTAATATTAATATACACACATTCAGTCTTACTCCTAGTCAGTCACGTGGCCCGTGCACATGGCTTATTTAGCATAAAAATATGGAACGCTGAGCGTGAGTTACCTATTCATTCATTCACACTTTTAATAGACATCGACTCTGTCCCAATGTCACCTCCTCATGGGATCTCCACAATGACCCCACTGAAAAGGGTCCTTACTCAATCCCCTACATATCCCTCTGTAGCCTCTTTATCCTGATTTATTTTTCTTCATATCCTTACTGCTCCCCAACTTACATATCTGTATACTTGGATGTTACTTGTCTCTCCCATTTGAATACATGCTCTTTAAGGGCAAGAGCATGTTCCACTTACTTGCTGCTAAAACTCCAGCGAGGAGAATGCCTAGCACATGATTAGCTGCTAAAAATATATGGTTGGGGTGAGTGAGGTCATAGTCCTTATTTTCTAAAGCAGAGACAGTCTAGAACATTCGACTCTATTCTAATTCTGGAGCATTTTTGTAAATAAAAAAACTCTCCCTGCATCTTCCCTTCGGGTGACCAAGGACTTGCACACATGCCACGCTGGCTCCGTGAACGAGAAGTGCATCAGGATTTTCTTTTGGGAAAAAACGGGATTTTTCTCTGAAGGGAAATTCCTGTGCTCCTGGTGGATAAATAAAGGACCCTGCCGAAAATGCCCCTAAATTTTTAACAAGTGTTTTAACAAAGCTTTTTGCATCTCCCATTTCTAGCGTTTTCTTCAAGAAACACAAATTGAGACGCACCGTGGGTGACGACTCGGGGAACAGAGGGTTCCTCAACGTGCAGGGGCCGTGCTGACGTGCAGACCGCTGCTCACCTGAGCAGCCAGGAGCCAGGTGGATGGCAGCGTTCCCGCACCTGAGGACACTCATGACCTTGACAGCACGATGACAAGATACGGTGAGACCTCTTCTTTAGGGACTCCAGATCGGAGGACCCTCCGTGTAGAGGAATGACACCTTTGGCCAGTGGGTAGGTGGAGCTTAGCTCAGCCCAGATCAGCTGAAGAGACCCCTAATAACTGGCCGTAGAGCATGCTCTGGTCTTTCCAGAAGGTATAAATGGGGCCCTCCTTCTTCCCTCTCTTTCCAGCCTTTGATCTGCCAGGAACGTCACAGAGCTTTCTTAGGTTGGGATAATAAGTAAACAGAAGTCTTTAAGGTTTTGATGCAGGGGACATTGATGGGAGAAGAAAATTGGAGCAACAGGAGAATCTCAAAATGCTCAAAAACCTTTTCCTTCCAAAGAAAGCCAAAAATATTATTTGCACTTCAGTCTGCATTTGTTTGGAATGCTTACAAAACTAGTTAGGATGGTGGCTCTTTTTCTTTTCTTTTTTTTTTTTTTTACCAATCTTTGGCTGTCCTTTCTCTACCCTACTCTTCCCCACCTCTAGTAACCACTATTTTATTCTCTCCTTGTATGAGCTCAACTTCTTTTTTTTTTATTCCATCTTGTAATGGGGGTACAAATATTGTTTGGGTTACATACATTGCCCCTACCCCCCCTCCCCCCCGCATGCCAGCGCTTCAAGCGAGTCCAATCCCTAGGTGGTGCGGATGGCACACATTATGTAACTCTACACTACTTGCTTTTCCAATTGAAAACAGCCGACTCACCATTTTGTTGTCCTGGCCTGACAACCCTGCCTGAGAAGAGAGAGAGAAAGGAACAAGATGCGCCCGTCCCCGCGGGCAGGGGAGGCCCCCTAAGTGGAGTCCACGGTGACGGGTCCTGATTCAGACTCCGAGGCTCAGATAGAAATGGAACAGACGTTTCCAGTCAAATCACCACCTGCCGTGGCGCTGTTTGGTGTCATCTCTGTCTTCCCAAGATGCTTCAGACGTTTCTCTTCCTCAGTTACCCTGACACCTAAGACATTCGTTCTCGAACATCTGAATCTCACAACCTCTTTTGAGGACCCTGCTCACGGCCCGGATTATTCCTAGACCCCTCGGCACTCCCAGATGCCACCCTGTGACGCCCGTGCCCTGGGAAAGAATGGACGTGGCCTTGTGTCTCTTCCACAAGGTTCTCCCAAACCCCATGAAGATTGTGTCAATGTTTTTAGGTAGCCCAGGGGTATTTCTCTTCTTACCAGTCCGCATCATGAGCATACCAGAATGCGGACAGAACCACACCATAGTCACACCCGCATGTCAACTCAACTTCTTCTCATAGACAGCTCTTTCCTACAGAAGCCACCATCAGGCCAGCCAGGAGAAGCCCCAATCGCTGCCACCTTGCCTGCCAGCACCCCAGGATGCCTGGCGTGAGCGAGACGCCAGGACCACCGAGCTGACCACCCCTCGACCCTGCGAGTCACAGCCACTTCCCGGTGTCACCTTCTGCCAGCCAGACGCACAGTACGCCTGAGGTTAATGTACACAGGATACAAGGAAAACGATCAGATGTTCTAGGCCACACATTTGGCCAGTCTTAGAAGTTGGGAGTGATACCTGACTCTTTCCTCCATTATTTATCTACACAGTCTATAAAACCCCTATTCATCTTTGGACTTGTACTCTGCAGCTTCCCTTCTCTCCTGCTGGTTAGAATATAATAATAGCATTAACGAGAATTAAAATTGCCATTTACTAAGCACTTACTATGTGCCGGGCAGATGCTTTAATAGCAGTTGGGGGGTTATAGCATCCCGATTTGACTGATGGGGAAAGAGAGGTCCTGAGGGGTTAATCAGCTTGCCTGAGGCTCACAGCTGGTCAGTGGTGTCCAAGAACAAGTCCATCTGCCTCTGAGCCCCGGTGAGGGGAGAGCTGTGAGACGAATAGGCTTTGCCCAGGGACGTTCCTCAGTGAGCTCCCCCTGCAAATAACGACCATTGCGATAAGGCTGCATGATCTTCCCCGCTTAACCAGAGGTCGACCCCACTTAACCTCAAATCCTCAGGAGGTGGCCACGTGTCCCATCATGAAAAGCAGAGGGACGCAAGAAAAGCATGGAAGAGGGAGAAAGAAGACGTGTGTCTTCACCCTGGCCCCACTGCTGACTTGCTGTATGATTTCGTACACGGCGACCACACTAGTCCTCGTCCACTGGAAATCCGGGTGTTGGCTCCCGCCCTCCACACCGGCCACCACGGCTGTGGATCTGTCACTGCCAGTCTCCTGGCTGTCCCCTCCTCACCTTCTCTGCTGCCTGCGGGCAACCTCGCTCAGGTTCTCACATCTCACGTTTCCACCGCCGCACCCGTTTCTTCTCCATTTCCCTCTGTTTCTTCTCCCTTCCCTCCCATTCCCTTCGCCTCTGGCTGTGGTCTGTTCCCCCCACACCCCACTGAACCCCTATACACACACACACACACACACACACTTCACTTAAGAATATCCCGGATGCAATAAACATTGTTCATTTTATTAAATCTTGATCCTTCAGTATACATCTTATTTTAATATTCCGTGTGACAAAACGGGAAGTGTGCATAGAGCATTTCTGGCACGTAGCGGAATGCCATGCTTATCCGAAGGGACAGCACTGAAGGAGGGTTAAGTTGCCAGCAAAACTAGCTGCGTTTTTCGTTGAATACCATTTTGACTTGAAAGAACACCTGGCAGACGGATTATGGGTATTCACACTTGGGTGTCTGGCAGACATCTCCTTGAGAATGAGTGAAGGAAGCCTGTCATTTCAAGGGGAATAATAATTGTAACCAATGATACAATGTGAGCTTCAATCAAGAATTAGAATTTTAGAAAACTTGTATTCATCACTATGAGCTTGACAGCTTCCTGGTACTAAGAGAGCTTTCTAATAGCACTGGTGATATTAAAGAATGTTGTTCTTTGACATTATAAAATGACATGTGTCTATATTTGGAAAAGCTACATACCTTAAAGAATCAACATTTTCCAAATGACCAATAAATGATGTTTCGAAATCTGGCATGGGTAAAAGATCCATTCAAAGTACAAGGTGGGCCAATAAATATTAATGGAACTGAGTAAGAAAGTTCTTTAAAATGGTTTCAAATTTACATTGCAATTAACTTTTAAAAAACTGCCACTTGCCAAATTTTGGTGAAATATCAGAAAAGAATACACACAAGTATCTGAAAAGGCTACGAATATACTCCTCCTTCTTCCAAATACGTATCTTGTTGAGGCTGGATTTTCTTCATATGCTTTACAACGTATATGTCTCTATAGGCTGCATGCAGATTTGAGGCAGATTTGAGGATCCAACTATTTTCTACTAATCCAGACAATATAGAATTTAACAACAATACAATAAGTGCCACTCTTCTCACTAATTTTTGCTTTAGAAAATGTGATTATTTTTCATAAAAGTATTATAATGTTCATGCAATGGATTTGTCATTTTAAAATAAATAAATTTTAATTTTTCTATTTTAATTTCTAATATAGTAAAAATCAATAGTTATAACCCAAATAAAAAAAAAAACTCTTTGGGGCCCCCCATAATTTAAAAGTGTG
>VBSM01003215.1:3991400-4001484 GCA_008086735.1 Cheirogaleus medius | reverse complement strand
GGGACGCCCTCCTCCTCGCCACCCGCACCATCGCGATGCCCTCTTCAAGTCGGCCCGGCAAGGGCAAGAGAGCACACATCGGCGGCGGCGGGTGACTTTTCCATTTTAAAGAACAGGGTCGAGGGAAGTACGCCCTTTCTTTGTGTTCGAAAGTTTACCTGCAGCTTCGGCAGGCAAAAGGATTTTTTTTTAATATAATAAAAAAAAAGTTATATGACTTTAATTAAATGCACTTATTAAAAGGGTGAAATATTTGGAGAGGCTGTTTTTGTGCTGGAGGCACATTTTCCAGCGCGCTGTAGAGCGTCTGCATCCGCCCGCTCTAGGCAATTTTTAATGCACAAATAAATCCGCACCTGACGTGCTGACAGATTATTATGCAGTGTGGCAGCCAACAAAAGTAAACACAGGGGCGAGTTTTAACCACTTGCAGTCACAGCGCTTTCCCTGCTGGGCCTGGCTCAGGTGTGCAGGACTGCTGGCAACGCCTTTCTCCTCGCTAGGCAGCTTCCTGCCCCCGAGCCTGTCCCTGGGAGCAGGGGGCTGCTCCGGCCTGTCTGGAGTGTGGTGTGAGCAACGGGACGGGAGACCAAGGGAGGGGACAGGAGGGAAGATCAGCACCACATGGCGGTCCCCAAGCACCCTGCCTTCCATCCTGTTTATACTGCGGCCTTGCGATCCGCAGGCGTCTGCTCTCCATTTAGCCTCCCAGCCAGCAGAGCTGGCCCCGCAGACGGAGAGCCCGGCCAGGTGTCTCTCCCAGCTCTGCCCAACATGGAAGAGGACAAGTTACTAGAGAGCTAAAGGGGCATCGGGCAGTTTCCATACTTTGGACCTTAAATGATGGAAGTGCAAATTAGTATACAGTTAAGGCATTTATAGGAACCAAACGACAGAACTGCTCCTCTCCCGTTGCTCCGGTTGGATGGGGCTTGCAAAGTGACACTCCTGGAAATGCAGACGTTGCAACCGTCAGAGGTTTTGGCTGTCCTTGCTCGGCCCATAGCGATGTGGCCCCGGGGTTTCATTTATCCTGCGACCTTTAATACATTCTCTCATATCGTCTCCAGATCCTCCAGGGTCCAGATCATTAATCCATCCATGATCACCGCTGATGTGAACATGTGCTGTGTTGCTAACAGTTCTCCATGCTTCATCACTGTTAATGCTCCCAGCACTGTTCAGTTTACAGATGAGGAAAATGATGCTTAGAAAGAGGGTGTTACGTTGCCCAAGGAATCCGTCACGTGGGGCAGAATAAAAGCACAGATACAGAAAAGCACCCACATGAACCCATCACAAAACAGAACATTCTTATTTCAAATATAGAGGAGATTCGTTATGACTACTGAAGAAATATTCTTATTTTTTCTTCTATGGGTAAGATTGGGGATAAATATATTTATTTTTAAAACAACAGGAAAGATTTGGCACGAGGAAATGTGATCAAATAAACACAGAAAATTCCTGCAGCGGGTGAAAGGCTGGGCTAGGTGACCTTCAAGTACCCTGCCAACACATCTCTCCGTTGAACTCACCGCTCCGACACTCAGACCCACCCCTCCACCCCTAAAATTTTGGGGAGAAGCTTTGGGACCAGCTTCAGGTTAGCAAGCAGCTCCATTCTTATTCCCCTTCTTCATGGCGCTCGGATCAAATGCCCCTTCCGTGTTGGCTGGGAAGGTTTGAGTCGTGGCAAGAAAAGGAGAAGAGTTTAACCATCGGATTCCCTTCGTCGGTGCACTTTCCTTCTAGCCTGGGAAAGGCCAGCAAAATTCTGATCATCGCACTTTGCAAGCTTCTCCCACCAACAGCCAGGAGAACCAGGTAACCATTACCAGGTAGATCACGTCTCCTGGAGACATCTGTCAATCTACTGAGTTTGGGGGACGTCCTACTTCATGAAACAGATGCCGAATCCTGCTACTGGGGCTAACGATGCCGGGTGCCTCCATTCCCAGCCTGTCCCGCACCTGGGCAGGAGCACCAGGCTTAGGCTCCCCTCATCAGTCACAACCAGCCCCCCGACTTCGAGCCGGAAGCACCAGAAGCCCTGAGAGACCCACTCTGGTGAGGGTGGGGGCAACCGCACAAAGCATTTGGGTACTTTAGAATTGGAGGCTATTACCAAAAATGCTGCTATGCACATTCTAACTCACAGAACGCTTGTGGCGGGAGGTAGGGGCTGCTTGGAGAGGCAGCGGCCCTCGTGCGGGCTGAGATGGGCATGCCCCGTGGTAGAAGTGATGTCATCACCAGACCAGCTCTGCGGTGCCTGGGACATGTTCCTGGCTGCAGAGCCTCCAAACCCAGTTTCCCCACCCTCATGGAGATGCTGAGCTACACAATCTGCTTTTAATAAACCCCCTTTCGGCTTAAGTTACCCAAAGATGATTTCTGTTGCTTGCAAACAAGAACCTCGATGGATGCAGGATTCTGTACAGAACTCCTGGCATTGGTACTTGGAAGTTACAACACTAGATCTCTTTGGTTGGGTTTTTGTGTTGTTTTGCCTTTATTAATTTTAACTTTCTATTTCAATAAAATAGACCACAGAAAAATGCACATTTCACGAGAGGATAGGTCACTGAATTGTCACAAAATAAACACAACCATGTAACCAGGACTCACATCAAGAAACATCATGACCAACCCTCCCCGAAGCCCACCTCCTACCTGCTTTCTGTCATTACCACCAAGCAAGGGCAGTCACTGTCCTCACTTCTCACACCATAGATTGGCTTCGCCTGTCTTCGAACTATATGTGTGAATATAGTAATACAGTGCATAGTCTTTATCTGGCCTAGGTTTTACCTTTGTTTACCTGTTTATCTGTCACTCAACACTATGCTTGGTTGATTTGGCTATACTGTTGTGTGTCGCTGTAGCTCATTCATTTTCATTGCTGTATAGTATTCCACTGATTGACTATACCACAATTTATCCATTCTACTGTCCATAGTCATTTGGGTACTTTCTATTATAAAGATTTGGGGCTACTAAAAAAGTGCTGCTGTGAACATTCTAGTACACATATCTGCTGGTGAAATTTGAACACATTTCCACTGGGTACATAACATGCTCATAAAGTACGTATACATTCAACTTGAGCAGACACTGCCAAATGGTTTTCCAAAGTGGCCGTATCTATTAGAAGGATTTCTAATTGAACTCCTAGGACAATTTTTATCCCCGAAACATAAGACATTAGGGAAGAATGAGAAGCGTAAGGAGGAAAATGTGATAAAACGTCATATGGAGGCATTTTCCCCCCCTCCCCCACCTGCTTCTTAAATGATTCCACTGCACACGTATTAAGATGACCTTGGTATTTGGCGCTTTGCCACTCAGCTTGACCTGGGTTAAATGATTGCTGGCGGGTCATGGTGGAAGTCAAGGGCACAGCTGGAACAAGACTTCTGAACTCTCGTCCTCCTGACCCAGAGATTCACACATTCTTCCCAGCACCGGTGGCCCCAGGAAACCAGCAGCCGAGCGCTAGCACCCAGGGTCACCGCTATCCCCAGCGTCCGAGAGGGCAGGGCTTGCAGTGGGGGCCGACCGGGGGCCTGAACGCCTGCAGGACCAACAGCCACTTAAGTGGGGCCAAGAGGGCCAGGTGTGGCGGGGATGAGGTGGGGAGTGGCAGGGATTTGAATAAATTGAGAGCGAATGTCCAGTCTTAAGGAGGCATTTATTACCCTGCTTGTTGATTTTTGCCATATGGGAAAGAAGAGCCCATTGTTGCCAGATTTTCTGACTTTTCAAAGAAAGCTAGAAAACTAGGGTTTTGTTTTTTTCTTTAAAAAATAAGATATTGCAATTTGTGCTGTTGGCAACTAATTTTAAGAAGTTAAGCACTGAACACCGTTAGCCAAACAAAATACATCTATGGATCAGATGTGGCCCGTGAACCACTGGTTGACCATCTTTAGAAGAACTCAGCATTTTAGACTCAGAGGAGCAGTCCTCTAAGCAGCTCAGAACTGCATGAAAGAAAACAACAGACCACTGACTCTGGAGAGCACAGAGCGGGACCAGACCCACGGTCCCTCTCTCTCTTGCGTGGAAAAACTGCCTCCGTAACCGTGACCCTTTTTGTTACCCTTACAAAGCCCTCATCAAACGTGAAGCACTTAAGATCACGAACACCTCCGACAAGGTGCCTCACACTTGAAGGATCCCGGGCCTTTGTGTTCTTTCCTTGGCATCTGGCAAGTCTGTGTCGCGTAATTACTGCAGGTCGCCGGCTCTGGCCCCTGCCCGCATTTCACGTGGCAGAATCCGTCTGAGCCGACAACACCTGGAACAGCTAAGCAGAACTTCAGAAACAATTTATCCACCAAAGAAGTCACCAATAAGAAGACACCCTCTTTAGCAAATCAGACCTGCTTTCCAATCAGCCCAATCTCCACGCTCAAGTTTTTAACGTTTTACTGAGCCAAGCTGGCTGCAATCACATTAATGTAAACAGGCCACTTTATTCTTCCTTTCTACTTACTTTCCCCCGAAACCATGAAGCACAAATACCATCTCCCTGCCTCTTCCCTCCCTCCCTCTACCTGACTGCCCTAGAGTATCTCACATACACACACACACACATACATACACTACACTAATATAGACACACATGAACACACACACACACACATCCATTCATCAATTCCAAGAGCGAACAGGTGGGAATAATCTAGCAACAAACATATATGGAAATAAATTTGCATTTACTTTCTCTTGTCCTCACCACACATTTTCTAGTTCCTGGTGAGGTGTCAGGCATATAGTGAGTGTTTGATAAATACCTATCAAATGTCCCGTAGTTCCTGAGACAGATTTGCAAGACCTCACGCGTGCTTCAGAAAAGACGCATGCGGCCACTTTGGAGTGACTCGAACGCTTACCAAGGATGTGGGCTCTCGCCGCGCCGTAGACAGGTTGAGACGGGGGTCCCCCACACAAGGACACAGAGGCACAACGGGGTGCTGAAGCCATCTGGGCAAAGGGCAGTTGGAGGGACAAGAGGAAAAGCCTGTTTCTAAAACCCTAGTGTGCCCACCTCCACAGTGGCTGCATGTCACCTACCGACCATGACAGTTATCCAATAAATTACTAACCTAGGTGCTCTATAACCACTGGCTACATACCAGACACTTTACATCATGAGCAAATGTAATTCTTGCAACAATCCTATGAGGCTCATTGAGGAGTCTTGGGAGGACAAAGAGCTTGACCAAGGAACTTAGCAAGTTAGTCTCAGAGGTTCTCAAGTGTGGGGCTGGAGAAATGCGGTGGGGGGATACTTTGGGTTGTCACTACGCATGGGGTACTGCTGCCATGCAGTGGGCAGCCAGCGGGGATGCTGAATATCTGCACCGTGCAGGACTGTCCCCACCCCAATGCCCGCAGCACCCTGGTTGAGAAACACTGGTTGTTTTTTTTTTATTATTATTATTTTAGCAAAAGGCAGAGCCAAGATCTAAAGCTGCCTGTAGGCAAATCTGCCTCAAGAGCACCTGCTCCTCCCTGGGACTCCATCCTGACGTTTCAAAACCGTTAATGCCACATGGGCTACTTCTTTGTAGAACAAATGACTACCCTTTAGGTAACATCTTATAGACACTTCAGCAGGTAGAGAACAGGCCCAGATCTAGAGCAAAAACCTGTTGTCTCCCCAACAGAGAGAAAGATATTTAAGACCTACGCCCCATAGGTAACTCTGAACCCAGTGTTGTGAGGAAGGGCTTTCTTTAAGGACAGAGCCGTTGCTTCGAAGGCAGCAGTGTTGTAGAAGAGAGAAAAGCGATGATACAAAGCAGACGGTGAGTGGCACCAAGTGCCTCGTAGAGCTCCTTCGTGTTCAAAGACTTGAGAACCACGGGAGACTGTCTGTGACCCAAGACTCAAGTGTTCAGAGCAGGCTTCGTGAAAAAGGCGGGACGTCCACTGGGCTTCAAGAGATGGCACAGATTCCAATCAGCAGGAAAGGAGGAAAGGAAGAGGGACAATACATCAAGTGTGCAGAGGTGAGACGTCAGCTTGTTGTGTTGGAGGGGCACCGAGGAGCCCACCTGGATGAAACACAGGGTCTGTTTCAGAGCAGACAGGGTCAACCTAAAAAGGCAGTTTGCACAGGATTAAGGGAGGGCTCCATCTACATCCAAGGAATTCCGATCTGTCTTGTAGGAAATAGGAATCCCTCAGGAGCGGAGCGCAGGAGAGACGAAAGTGGTGTTTCCAGGAACGGACAGACTGCGCGGGAGTGGGTGGGGCGAGCGGTCAGTTAGAAGTTCTCTCAATAACCCAGCATGAGTAAGAGCCTCCATGAGGCAGCAGCTACAGAAATAGCCGCCAAGCCCTGCCAATTCCTTCTCAATACCCTTTTCTGTGTTCGATTGGCTAGGAAACCGTGTTTGGGGCCTGAGAAAGGGGAAGGGTTGAACCTTACTTCATATTATGGAGGCTGATAATCACAAGAACGACAGCCTTTACTGCTGATAAAATATTGAGGACAAGGAGTTTAGGCAGAAGCATTCGGGAAGAAACGCCCGGGAAATAGCAAATGCTACGGGCAAGTCAGAGCTGTGGTCGAGAGACTACCTGGCCCTTCTCAGACACGGAGTGAGACCTCTCCCACCAGCCAGGCTTCAGGAGACACGGCCGCAGCAACTTCGTACGGTGACCTGCTACGCTGGCGGCCCCAAGGAAATGCCCCCCCATATCCATGCCTTCACTTAGTCCCCTACCCACGAATTTAGGCTGGCCTTACAAGCTGCTTTAGCAAATAGAACGTGGCAGAAGTGAAGCCGTAGCCAGTTACAGGCCTTAGTCCTTAAGAAGGTCTAGCAGCCGTGTAAGAAGTTAAGCTACTCTATAGCGAGATCGTGTGGCGAGACCACATGGAAAAAGAGAAGATCTGAAATGATACGGAAAAAGAGAGAAAGGACCAGTGTCCCAGCTGAGCCCAATCCCCAGCCAATTCTCCAGCAGAACGACACCTCGTGAGTAACCACTGGCCAGACTAGCAGAAGAACTGCCCAGCCAGGCTTAGCCCAGATTCCGGTATCACAGACACATAAAACAGTTGCTGTTTTAAGCCACTGAGTTTTGGGGTGGTTTGTTACACAGCGACAGATAATGGATACCCTCCCGCGAGGTTGTCAGTTGTGCTGGTCCTCGCCAACAATCTGACCACACAGAGCTCTGCACGGGCAGGTGGATGTCCACCCTGGGCCACGAGGAGCGTGGACATCAACAGCGGTGATACAGAACCACGGCTACCTACAAGTGTCGCCCTCAACCTGCTGGTACCCAAGCTTGGCGCGCAGTGGGCACCTAAAGAAACATTTGTAAAATAGATGCGGAGCAATCAATCTGATTTTAATAGACTCAAGAGAAGCCTATGCCAAGCTTACTTATTCCTGCAAATCTTCCCAGGGACTCATAACCTTCAATGTCAGGAAATGTTCTCATAAATCTGACCATAATCCCTGAGGCTCCTGAAGCTTATTTCCTCTTGTCCAGTACGGATGGATAACAGCTGGTCACTGTTTTAGTGTTCTCCAACACGGCACCTTCCTCAGCCTAGTTGACTTCTCGTCTCATCCAGAAAGAAAGCTAATGCATTTGTCTCCTGCAAATTTGTTTTTTTTCAAGCTTTTCTGGAGAGGTGTTATTTCTGTTTGACAGGAACCTCCCGGGGATCTTGCTACAATGCAGATTCTGACTCAGCAGGGCTGGGGTGGAGCCAGAGAGTCCGCATTCCAACAAGCTCCCAAGTGATACTGATGCCGCTGGTCCACGGATGACACTTTGCAGGGCTCTTTCCTTTTAAAGATGAGGAGACTTGAGTGCAGAGAGAGGAAGGTTCTACCACCAACATCAGAGCCCTGGACCAGACTGCATGCTCCCCCCCCCCAAGTGAGTTGTCAGGCGGAACCAGGGTGGGAAATCGGGGCAGGCCTCACTCAACACGGAAGGCTGGTTCTAGAGCACCTGCCCCCCAGTCTCTAAGGCCAGGCTGGCTGCACTGGAACTACCCAAGGATTCCCAAAATGCAGATTCCCAGGCTTTCCTGCTGGAGACTGACTCAATGGATTTGGCATGGATCTATGAAAAACTGTGTTTTTAGAAGAGCTCTGTGGGTGATTCTGACACATGGCAGGTTTCAGATTATCCATCTAGAATACTCAGGGGGCAGTGACCCCACGAGGGTAAGACTCAAAAATATTAACTAGCCAATATTTATTAAGGGGTTTTATAATTCCAGGCACTATGCCTATTTAGATCTGTATCAAATGATTTAAACTTTACCACAACTCTATCTGGTTACATGCTATCATTATTCCCAATTTACAGAGGGGAAAATTGAGGCATGGAGCAGCTAAATAACTTGGCAAAAGTTACACCCCTAGGAAGGGGCTTAGGCAGGGTCAGAAGGCAGTCTGCTTAGCCCCAGAGTCCACCTGCTAACCACTGCGTTCTATACCTTTCATCTAAAGTGAAGACAAGCTCCTTGAAAAATCCTAAGGGTAAACTGACCAAACAGAACAGGGTTTCTCAAAGCAGAAACCACACAATATGAGTGTTCCTCGGAGGGAAATCATGGGAGATGAGTCCAATTTGGGAACAGAAAATCAAACGCCACATGTTTTCACTCATATGCAGAAGCTAAAAAGGTTGATCTCATAGGAGTCAAGAGTAGCACAGAGGTTAGCAGAGGCTGGGAAGGGGTGGGGGTTGTGGGAAATGGGGAGAGATTTGTGAAAGGATACAAAATTGCAGCTAAATAAGAGGAATAAATTCTAATGTTCTATACAGCAGCGGTCCCCACCCTTTTTGGCACCAGGGACGGGTTTCATGGAAGACAATTTTTCCATGGACCAGGGGGATGGTTTCCGGTTGACGCAAGCACATTACATTTATTGTGCAGTCAAACCTCTCTGCTATTGATAATTGATATTTGCAGCCGCTCTCCAGCAATGGCATCACCGCCTCAGCTCCACCTCAGATGTTCAGGCATTAGGTTCTCATAAGAAGCTTGCAACCAAATCCCTTGCATGTGCAGTTTACAGTTGGGTTCGCGCTCCTATGAGAATCTAATGCTGCAGACGATCTGACAGGAGGCGGAGCTTATGCGGTGATGCGAGTGCTGGGGAGCAGCTGTAAATACAGAGGAAGCTTCGCTCACTCACCTGCCACTCACCTCCTGCTGTGCAGCCTGGTTCCTAACAGACCAGGGCCCAGTACCGGTTCACAGCCCAGGGGTTGGGGACTGCAGCTACATGGCACTGTGGGATGACTAT
Organism: Cheirogaleus medius; assembly: GCA_008086735.1. Taxonomy (NCBI): domain Eukaryota; kingdom Metazoa; phylum Chordata; class Mammalia; order Primates; family Cheirogaleidae; genus Cheirogaleus; species Cheirogaleus medius. The sequence continues at coordinate 3,992,182 of VBSM01003215.1, read as the reverse complement.
CATTAACAAGAATACATATTTTCAAACAGCTAGAGAGAGGATATTGATCACTATACATCATACGTATCAGGACATCACTATGTACCCCGTAAATTTATGCACAATTATTATGTATCAATTTAAAAGAAAATAAATTCTTAAAAAATTGGGGCAACACTGGGTTAAACCAAATGATACAGATTTCTTCCTGCAGAACTTCTCAGAGACTTCACCAGCAAGCAAACGCAAATGAATTTCCAAGGCGGCGGTGCGTTTTGCAACACTCCCCAAACACACTGGTCTACAGAATCCTTTTGTCCAAAAGCATCTCAAGTCACCATGAGGATGCCAGGAAACAAACACCCTCTGGGAAGCACAGACCCAGAGCAGCACTTCTCAAACTTCGATGCACACATGAAGCACCTGGGGGTCTGGTTCAAATGCAGATTCCGATTCCGTAGGTCCGAGTGGGACCTGGGAGTCTGCGTTTCCCGCAAGCGCTCAGGGGATGCTGACGCTGCATGACACTTGGCGTGGCAGGGACCTGGAGCACAGCGTGGGGTCGCTCCGGCCCAGTCAGTCCACCTCCCCTGACAAGCCTGACTCCAGCTTAGCATCCCTGGGAGAACAGCCCTTGTGCAAATTTCCCGGAGCTCTGGCCACTGCTTACCCCCTCACACCTGGCACTATGCCACATGCTGCAAGTTTCATCACAGGCCCTCGGGGAACCCAGACCCTTCTCGAGAAAACCTGTCTACATGTCTGTACCCCAACCCTTCTCTCTCACCCGCCCCCCACCCTTG
>VBSM01003215.1:3973879-3984389 GCA_008086735.1 Cheirogaleus medius | reverse complement strand
AAAAAAAAAAAACCAAAGGAGATGCTTCCTCTTGTTAGCTCACAGAGCACGGTATTAAATACAGAAGCAGCAAGTTACTGCAAAGAGAAACGAACGCCTTAGAAACCAAGCCCTGTTATTTCTGCATGTCTCTTCCAGGGTGAAGCAAGCACATTTCTCCTAATGGAGCCTTTTTAGGCCTATTTGGAGATCTTTGACATGCAGGCAACTCAATGCATCACCCTTAAGCTGAAACCCAAAACGCCACGAGATCAGACCACAGGGTTCTGAGAGGGTGAGGGCGTATAGGAGGGCTTTGCCATGAAGTGGAGAAAAGGGACCGTGCTTACGTGAGGCATCCCCAAAGCCCCGAGCCGTAAGCAATACTCCGTCAGAGCTGTGTTTGTTTTCTTTTAATTGTGAATAGTTTTGCATACTCTGTAAGCACAAACTGTGAAACAGAGGGGTTATACGGACAGCCCTCCCTGCTGTAAATAAAACATGCTGTTGGAATCAAATAAAACTTGCAACAAATTAAGTCTGACATGCAGGAATAACCGTAGTGTAATTGAACTACCCAGAACTCCAGCATAAAAGACAAACCTCTTACAGAGGGGACTCAAACGGACCCCTCTGGGGGCAGATGGTGGGAGGGCGGGGGGACGTAGCAAAGTCCCTGGAAGTCCCTCCGGAGTCCCGATCACAGGGGCCTCAGCCAGGATTGAAAGGCAGGCAGTGTGGATCTAGAATGGCACCCCATGCTGTGTCACAGGACAAACAAAGCCATGTGACTCCTGCTCTCAGGCCCCAGAGTTGGCTTGGGAGCACCTGCTGCAAGGACAGGGCTGAGGTCCTCCAATGTCCCCTTCTCTGGGTCTCCAGGTCAGAGAAACGGGGAAGAGTAAATTAGGAAGAGCCACGCCCCTCCTCCCTCAAAAACCACAAACTGCCTGTTGCTTTCATGTCACCTGTAATCCCCCCAATTACATATTTATTTGACTTTAAAGCAAATATCTGTAGGAAAGCTGGAGTGCTTCCAACCCCTCACAGCGTGGTTTGGTTGGTTCTCCCGGCTACTTTCCTGGCTGGCATCGATCTAGGCGTGCACGGGGTCGTATATGTGAACATCAGCGCCAGAAACCCCGCCTGCTCCCTTCTGCTGCTCTGAGCGTCCCCTGCCTGCTGCAGGGACCCGAACAGGGCAGCCACCGCATTTCTCGAATCTTAGAGAAGAAAGAACAAAGAGCCATTTTGGAATGTGGGACACTTCAGGAGGGAGATTCAGGGGCAGTCAAAACCCACCAAGTATCACGAGCGCCCAGCGCTCCCCAAATAGTCCGGCAGAGAGAAGCAAGGAGAGCCGCCAGGCCAAAATCTGTCCCATGATGTCCCAGCGCCTCCCTCTACCCAAAGACAAGAAGAGTGATTTTACTCCTGGGTCGCTCCTGCTAGCCCTCCTAGGTGCCTCCTGGAGGTGGGCAGAGAGAGGGACAGGAAGGAAAGCCTCGGCCTGCCCTCCTCACCCCCCCCCCAGCCATTCTGGGCAGCGCCCTGGACTGGCCACCAAGCCACCCCTGCTGTGGCGAACAGATGGCGTGAGCTGCTTGGGAGCTGTGACGTGCACTGCCAAGCTCCTGGGCCTCCTCTCAAGGGGGAGCTGAGCGTGCCACACGGGGCCTCCCTCCACACGTGCCCAGCCTAGGCAGCAGCTATCTGCCAGGTGGCAAAAAGGCTAATAACCGCAGGAGTCTGGGGGTCATTCATTCACATATGCAACAGTTAAAGACCCTACTCTGCCAGGTATCGGAGACACAGTGGGGAGCAAAACCAGCCACCTCCCCATCAGGTGGAGGGGCACAGCATTAATGAGGCAGACACAGCAAGGAGTCTCCGAGTGCAAACTGAGATGGGCTCCCTGACGGCTGGGCACCCAGGTGTATGAGCACACTAGCAAGGGAACTCGGCCTAGAAGGGTCAAGAAACTTGAAGGAGAAATTGTCGATCTGCTCTCGACTTTGGGGGAGTCCTGTAATCCCCCTAAGCCTTTCTTTCTCATCTATAAAATGGGCCGATAGACACGTGGCTATGGGCAAGCTTAAATGTGAGACTGTCCCTAAGGACGTAGCTAAATGAAAACTCTCTACACATGCTAGCTTGCGTTAGCAGAAGGACGCTTTGGAACGAAAGCATCATGCTTAAGCCCACGGAGCCGGCCCCTGAGCCTCCCTTAGCAACGTTCAGAAACCCACGCCCGGCTCTCCTACAGCACACAGGCCTGGGCTTTCCCTGAATCGCAGGAGATCTGATAGAGTCCCTCATCTTTGCCATTCCCTCATCTAGCCCGATTCCAACAAGAACCTCTCACCACTCCTGTTATTTCAGTCCTGGGTCTCTTTAAGCAGCCACGGCCAGCACTGTGGGGGATTCATGGTGATTCAGCCCTGGCCCCAAACACGCTGGATGCTCTACGGCTTAGCCAGGACGTGGCCGCGAGCCCGCAAGCTGCTGCGCAGAGACAAAGCTGTTCTCTCCGGCCTTCTAAACCTCCCTCCCTCCTGTTGACAGGCACACTGCGGTTCCAGCCACCACCCCCGGGGGTGGACACTCGGAGGCTGGTTTATGGGTCTGGAGGGTTTCAGGGCAAGACAGTCGCCCACCTCGACCCTAGAAGAGAAATCAGGCATCTGGCAGAAAAAACAAATGAGAGTGTTATCGGCCGCCTTCCACATCTCATGCAAGGCAGCTTGCCTGAGTGTGAACAGAGTTTTTGCTTGTTTTCTCCTCCTAGGGAGGAGAAGCCTGGGAGAGAATCAGCAAAGGGAAGGCATCAAATCTGGTGATCCTGGAAAGTTCAAGAGCAGCCCCACTTAGACGGTAATTGGCCTATTTCCACCCCGTTTCCAAGCAACGTGACACGAAATCCCCCGGAACCTCATCACGGAGCCAGTGAACTGGAAGGGGCTGGAGATTTCTCTGGCCCAAACTCCCTGCACCGAGGCATGTGGGGAGGCCCGGACACAAAGAGGAAGAAGGCACAGTCTCTGCCCAGACCCCACAGCGGCCCCAAGGAAACTCCTCTCACCAGTGAAGAAAAAAATGAGGTCCGGTCTCCTGGAGAGGCCACACGAGGTCACCAGAGAGGGGCTGAGGCCAGGCAGCTTGCTCAGGGTTCCCTACATGAGCACCTCCCCTGTTTCACAGGTCTCTGCTGTAGATGGTTTAGGGGCCTTCCAGGTAAGAGCTCAGAGCCAGAGTCGGTGTCAGGAAGTGATGACAAGTCCGTCCAAACCCTTTCCACGGACATACACTTGACCTCTAGCTTAGGGCTCTTCTGGTTAGGCTCTTTCTTAGGGACATAGGTAAATACCTAGTGATTGTCATTCAATTCCCCCAAAGGAGGAAAAAGATAGTCTCCCTTCACCTGTGTTAATCTGTCCCCGTTGGACTACCTTCTAATTGTGCCTGAAACCATCTCATCTCAAGGCTGGGCATATCAAGAGCTGCCTTCCCAGGTACTCAGCTCTGCACGTGTAGACAGAGTCACCATGCTCCAAAGCTGATTCTGGGGGATAAATGTTAGGCAGAAAGCCTTGCCTTAAAACATGAAATCCACCGAACACTAAAAAAGGGTGAATTTACTGCATGTGAATTATATTCCTCAATAAACCTGACTTTAAGAAAAAAATCCACAGGCTTACCCTTCCTAAAGAAAAAAATACACTCACACACACAATATTTGGGAGAAAATGAGAAGGAAATTCACATCTTCTTGCTTGCCTGAAGCGTGGTACTTATGTTTTTAATTAAAAATAAAAAGCTACTCCTTTAGAAAACAAAAGTGGGTGCAGCTCCAACAGCCAAGCAAAGCAACCGACTCATGCTACCGAGGGTCCCCCGACTCCTGGAAGGCCCCTGACCTGCTTCTGCCCAGCTCTCTGCAAAGACCCAAGGCATGTCGGCCAGGAGCGGGAACCGGAGCCGGGCAGGAGACCAGCCCACTCGATCTCTGGCACCAAGACACACACACACAGGCCGAGGGTAAAAGGATTCACAGACGTGGAACCAAATGAACAAGAGGTGACACCACTCAGTGATCACTCGCAACAGCCACAAATGGAGCGTGACGTCCCGTGTGACGTCCCGTGTGATGTCGACACCTCCACAGCCCGCTGTGTGAACGCACATAGTAGGTGTTCAACGGACTTTGGAGGATGACACTGAACTCAAGTCAGGCCGCAAATGCAAACCAAGTCACTTTCCCCCTTACCCTTCACGGGACTGGGCACTCGGGGACACGTTAACTCTTTCATGCTTTCTGGAGCTCATGTGACTCACACGAGATCAACAGGCTGCCTGTCACCAAGGCCCTGGGAGGTCGGCCTGCTGGAATGGAAACATGAGTGAGTTGAGAATAGTCTTAGACCGGGAGAAACTCCAAAAATGGTGGGGCGGGAGAAAAAAGGAAAAAAGAAGAAGGAATGGGGAAATTTTGTTGCTGACTTGGATATAAGCAAGGTTTTCTCCTGATCACAGACCAAACCGTGATCGGAGTTTGGAGCCTTTCAGAAGCCTTAAAACCAGCAAATGCATTTAATGGAAAAATGCACTGAAGTCCTATGCAGTTTCTAGAAGTTGCCAAATACTCTAGAATGGCAAAATGGTTGATGGGGTGGCAGGAGTTGGGGGCGGGGGGTGCTGCACCAATTACTATTTTTACCTAGATTTTATCCACAGTAACCAACTACCACCTACATCCTAAACACCAGGCACTACACAGAATGATTTACAGTTACTAGGGCACTCAATCATCATAGCCCTGAAGGATGGGCGTAACCACCCCTATTTTACAGGTAGAAGCACTGACGTCACCAGCCAGGTGACAGCAGAGCTAAGACTCAAACCTCCAGCTGGCTCCAAAGCCCACACCTCTCACTCGCTCAGACTGACTCTCTGATTTCACAAGGTGCTGAGCCTAAGCGTCCAATGATGTTCCCAAGAGTTGTCAGATTTCTGACCCAGAGGACGGCAGGATGGTAGTGCCCAGCAGGATCAGGGGTTAGAGGAGTCCTGGAGGAGAAGGAGGGGCCTGGCAGTTCCAGAGAAAGTCGAAATGGCCTCCCCAAGCAGGCAGTGGAAGTTCTCCAGGTACCAGGCCGCCGATGCAGAGATCAGAGGCTTGAGCCTGCCAAGAACAAGGAACTGCTGCCAGAAACAAGTTAAGACCACCCCACGGGTCCCCAGCAATGGCTCCTTGTCCCTTAGCAGAGTCCCCACCCTGAGCCAAAGACAAAAGTAGATCTTCAGGACCTTGAAGACATTACGCTCAGTGAAAGAAGCCAGACACGAAAGGCCACGTATTGTGTGATTCTGTTTATATGAAATATCCAGAGAGACAGAAAGTAGATTGGTGGTTGTCAGGGACGGGAGGGAGAGGGGAGTGGGGAGTGACTGTCAATAGGCACAGAGTTTCCTTTTGGGTGGTGTACACATATGCCCAACTCTTCAAAACGCATACATTAAATATGTGCAATGTTTGCATATCAGTTACAACTCAATAAAGACTTTTAAAAGATTTTTTTTTAAAGTTCAGAATCTAGATAGTGGTGGTAGCTGCAGAACATTGCAAATGTTCTTAACACCACTGAACTGTAAACTTTAAATTGGTTTCAATGGTAGATTTACTGTATGTGTTTTACTACAATTTAAAAAAAAAAAATAGGAGAATCTCCAAAGAACCCTAGAACTCATTCAATCAAGCATGAAACCAAAACTTAGAGCCGGGGCTCAGCCTCTAATGACTACGAGGGTTAGAACTGGACATTCCCCAAGGACCCTCAGACTTACGAACCCGGTGTTTGAAGAGAGGGTGGGGCAGGCAGAGAAGGGAGGATGGAGGCCTGCGAGGCGGCCAGGCAGCCGGAGCCCTGGCTCCTTCCGACAGACCTGGGGCGCAGCGAACAGCCAGGGCGGGAGGGCCCCCTCCCCGGACAGCCTCCCCGGACCCTGCAGCCCCCCTGGCCTCTGCCCACCTGGCAGGCATCTTGCTTCCTTCCTTGGGGCTGGGAGCCCAGTGTCCTTGGTCTGCATCACAGAGTCAACAACAATTTATCTGAACTGGGCAAACAAGGCAGCTGTGAGCGGCGGAACTCTGACAATATTTAATGACTCAGGGGGTGGGGAGGCTTTGCAGGACGGAGGGGGGCAGGCGAGGAAAGGAACCAGCGAGCAGGCAGAAAACTCCAGGGGAAATTCCGTGGGGGGGAAGATAAAAGGGGGCTGTAAAGTAATTTTGACAGGTTAACAGACAGGTAATATTCCAACGGTGTTTACTTAACCAGGCTAGCGCTCCATGCAGCGCCGATTAAGCCCAGGCACAAGAGCCTGAGCAGCTACGGGCTTCACAGAAACAAAGATCCAGTCAGAGAAAACCAAATAACAGCCATCAGATGCTGGCAGCCCGGCCTGCTGCTCCCCCAGCTCGGAAGCCACCCGGAGATGCTTCCTGGAGACCGATCGGGAGCGATAACTTCCAGCAGGGACCTTGCAGGGGCCCCCACCTGGGAACGCAGGGCCCGGCTTCTGACAGCTCCTTGGAAATGGGAGGGGGACACGGGTGGCCGGGGCAAAACGCCCCTCGGCCCTCCCACGTCAAGGCAGTTGGGGAGTTCTGCCATTCCCAGTCCTAGAAAGAAAGACTTGCTGGTCTCACCCGCTGTCCCAGGGCTGCTGGCTGAGGATATTTAACCAGCAATAAAATCCAAGCCAGTTCAGAAAACCCCAGCCTGCCCACCCAGATTTGAACCCATGTTCTGCCACCTCCTGGCTGCCTTGCACCCAGTAAGTCCCTGACCCTCTCTGGGCCTCAATGTCCTCATCTGTAAAATGGGATGATAATTCTTTCAAGGTTGTTTAATTAATATATTACTGATTATTAATTATGTGTCAATGTAACTGATCTAAGCATTAATAATACAGACTTACAAGCTTTTGATTGTATGATGGTGCAAAGGCGATACAAATTCAGCGGAAACCAAACTTCAAGTACCTATAGAACCAGTCTGTTTTACTTTCAATATGCGGAAAAAATATTCAACAAATTACATGACACACTCAACACTTTATTATAAAATAAACTTTGGGTTAGACGGTTCTGCCCAACGGCAGGCTAATGTGAGCGTTCTGAGGACGTTTAAGGTAAGCTCGGCTACACTGTGTAGGTCAGGTGTATGGAATGCATTTTTGACTTATATTTTCAACGTATGATGGTTATATCAGGAGGAAGCCTAGCGTTCGAGGAGCATCTGTATTTAATACATAGTTATAAGGAATAAACAAATGATGTGAGGTTTGAATAAAGCACGGTGCCCGGATGACAGTAAGTAGCCGATCAGTTTTAGTTCCCTTCTGCAACTATCTCTACCACCCACATGGCCAGATTCAGGATGTGATTTTCTGGACATAACAGAACAATCTATTGACATGAAAGGGCTTAATTTTCAAAACAGGTGAAGGTTACTGTCTCTCCACCCATGCTCTCATAGAACGAGGAGAAAACTCTTCATGGGGACCAAAAGAGGTGTCCCGCTGGCTTAGGTACCAGAGGGAAACACCCAAGACACCCCCAGCTTTCCGAGACCTTGGCAGCCACCCTAAGCAACTTGATATGGTTCCACGTTCCTGTATTTCTCGGAGAACATAAAAGTGTTCAAAGCCATTGAACCAGCACACAAGGGGTGCCAAGATTCTGACTTCATTTCCTACAGAGTTCCCTGGCCTCTGTTACAGGACACTATTTTGAGGTTGGATTATATATTTTAGGTTATTTGGAAAATCATTGTGGCTTTCAATAATAAAATTCTGAGTGACATCTGTCAGCCCTGATTACCACGAGTCTGCTAAGCAGTGTTTTCTTTCTTTTTCATTTTTAAAAGTGCAATGAAGTAAGTGTTACCCAGAAAGGTTTGTAAGAGTCTGCAGGCTTGTGTATTAAACACTCTCTTGAAACTGGGCCCAAAGGCTTGTTTCAGAGACCTAGCTACAGTCCCGGGGTGCTACACCCAAGAGCCGAGCTGGCAAATGCTGCCAAGAACAGGAAGTGGGAACCAGAGGCTCCCGCAAAGAATCATAGGGTCATCTGGTCGACCTCCTTCATTTTGCCGATGGGGAAGCAGAGCCCAGGGAGGTGGAGGACTTGCCTTAGACTCACAGATAGCCACAGTGAGGACGAACAAAAGGCAGAGCCCCAGAGCTCCATCCGGGACGCTCCGAGTCACCCTATGAGGGCCCACCATGTCTTCTCGTTCCATGACTTAGAACAGCACATCACATCCATGAGGTTGGTGTCCTGCTGCACTAGCCCAGAAATCATCTCAAAAAGGGTTTCTCCACATAAACCTCTGCCCCGCCTTTTAATTTTCAGGATTCCATTGTTCCTACTCAGAAAAGTGCATCTTTTATGACTACCTCTTGGTTCCCCACCATGCGAGTCTTGCCTAGTATAGGACGGGTGGTTTAGGAAATACCTGTGGCTGTCGCAGTTTCAGTCCTACGGGAAAAGCGCCGCCTGCAAAATGAACTTGGCACGTCTGGGTTGAGGCAGTCTCTTCCCCAGACAGCAGGGACCTCTGGACCAGACATCTACCAAAAGCCATTCCTCCACGGTCACCGCCACCACGCCCTGAGTATCAATAACTTATTGATATTCCCCTTGGACAGAGGAAAATGGGGATATATAGGAAGGCTGTGCCCAAGACATGGGTATCAATAAATGCCTGTGAGAGGAAAGGGCTTGGGGGCTAGAAACAAAGTCTGAACTGGCCTCTGGGCATTATAATAATCAGGTGGTATAATGATTTCACAGAATTCTCCCCTTTTCCCCAACAAGTTTGATCAGCATGCATTTCATGTCTGAATCAGGACCTCAATTCAGTGCCTAGCACAAGGAAAGCAGTCAATGAATACTTGATGAATAGATGAATGCATCTGGCAGGTAAGCCTTTCAGAGGAAGCTATGGGATGGATAAATGCATACAAAATAAGCACATGCTTTGTTACATAGCACACAGGGCTGGGGTGGGTTGGGAGTTCCAGGCAAACTGACAGGAACCCCATTTTCAACATTCCCAGGCTTTGAACCATCTCTCCTGGTAAAGACCTCTGTGACAACAGGGAGGGGGGATTGTCTCCACATGTCACCAAGAAGAAAACTGAGGAAATGAGTCAATGAGGGTCCCCAAATGAATGAACAGAAAAGCTGGGACTAGCACTCAGTCTGTTTCTCTTCTTTGGCATTTTCTATTCTTTTAAAACAGTGTTTTAGAGCCTTAAATCTCTCAAAAAAATATTACCTTACATGTCGCACCAAAATCCTTCAGATTCTGCCAACATCGGAGACGATGAAATGCTGCCATGTCCCCACAGCCTTGCCAACAGCTGATGTCTAAACCACGTCACCATCTGTGGCCCTTAAGCCCCGGCTAAACAATCGTAATCACATTTCTGGAAATCTAGGAACGGTGGCTGCCAAAAGACAGAAGTATCAGACCACACCTTAAAGCTTTCTGTGCCATGAACACTGGAAATGAGGAACTTCACAAGACCGCCTCCCCAGAGAATCCACCTCCGTCCTTGCATGCTGTTTCCCCACGTGAGATACCGAAACCGCACCTTGAAGTCCCCAGGCAAGACAATAGGTGCCTGGGCGGGAACACAGTGGGTGCTCCACACCTGTGGCATTAAGACGACTTTGGGTCCGGGATGCGCTTGCATCAAAAACGGTGAGTACATTCACACCTAACAGGTACAATGCACACTATCTGGGTGACGGGCACACTTAATAACTTCGGCTCAAACTGTACAAAAGCAATTTCTGTGACCAAAACATTTATACCCCTGTAATACTCTGAAATGAAAAAAAAAAAAAGAAAAAGAAAAAAGGCATCCCAGTCCCTGCCAGATTCCATTCTATAAAAACAAACAAACAAACAAACAAACAAAAAAGTGTGTTCTAAACGTGGTCCATCCATACAATGGAACATTATTCAGCCTTTAAAAGGAAGGAAATTCTGACACATGCTACAATACAGATGAATCTTAGGTGAAATAAGCCAGTCACAAAAAAAGGACAAACACTGTTTGATACTACTGCAACAGTCGAATTGGCAGAGACAGAAAGCAGCAGTATGGGGGTTGCTGGGGGATGGGGAGAGAGGGGGATGGGGAGTTAGGGTTTGACGGGTGCAGAGTTTTATGGGTGGGTGGTAGAGACGGCTGCACAACGGTGGGTGTGAATACACATAAAGATGGCTAAAAAGGTAAATTTCAAGTAATGTATATTTTACCACAATTAAGAATAAATAAATATATTTTGAATCCACCTTCTCCCCAGCACAGTGAGAAGCAGGAAGGAAACTCCTTCAAGGGACATTTCAAAGTTGTGGCCTCTCTCACTCCATCTGTAACCACCCAACAAAAAGACAAGGGGGGCCGGGCGCGGTGGCTCACGCCTGTAATCCTAGCACTCTGGGAGGCC
>VBSM01003215.1:3959807-3973779 GCA_008086735.1 Cheirogaleus medius | reverse complement strand
AGACAAGGGGCCAACGTAAAGGACATTAAAGGGTCCCCAGGAAGCTCCCCCTCGGAGACCACTTCCTTGGGGGGAAGCTCAAATCGCATCAGCCAACCCCCTGGCAGCTCCCTAGAAAGCTGAAACACAGAAGACCTAACATCGGCACAGATTGCTACCTACTGATGGTCCAAAGTCCAAACAGTTGCCACTCTAAGGCCACAGAGAAGGATACATTAAAAACCAAGGAGGAAGAAACAACAAAGGGTAGGCAGAGAAGGGCTCAGCAAGGCAAAAGGAATGGAGACGTCCAGCCAGGGAGGAACCCAGGCCGGAGGTTCCCCTGGCACCCTCGCCCCTGCCGGGCAGGCGGTTCCCTCCAGAGGAACACCTGTCTCTAGCCCCTCTACGAACAGCTTGCTCCAAGGAAAAGAAACCATGTTTAACCAGAGAGGTACAGGATAGAAAGGGCAGCGGCTCTTAAAACACGGGCTGTAAATGTGCTTGAAGGTTGGTTTTGCCCTTAAAGGAAATAAAATTTATGGCTTGTCAGATAAGTAGACAGCAAAGCCCTCGGAATGGAAACCTGGCCAGGTGCAAGTCTACAAATGAATAAAAGGTTTTCTTAAAATACAACATCTAAATATTTCAGTAAGGAAAAGATCCTAGGATCCACCAAGCTGTATTTTTAACTTAAATCGAACCTAGAAACAGCTCCGCAAGAAGATTGCCCCTCTTTCCTTTTCTGGTGGGCTTGTCTTTTACCACGGATCTGTGGGAGAGTAACTCTGCCCTCTGAGACTCCAACGGCCACCATAGAGTGGTTCCTGGGGGAGGGGGAGGGAGGGAGTTGGGGACTGACAAGGGAGGGACAAGATGTTCCTTTCTGGATTGATGGAAATAATTATATCTTGACTTGGACGGTGGTTACCTGAATGTATATATATGTCAAAATTCATTAAACTCTACATTTAAGATTTCTGTATTTTATACACATTATTCTTCAGTAAATAGCATACACACACATAGATTTTTTATATCACCACAGGTTTATTTTATGTGCAACTGGAGCCAAGTTGGTTGTTAAAAAGGAGCCCCGATCAACAGTTGATTCATTCACCCCAGCCCTTCCCTGCCCTCCTCAGAATCCACCACACACACACGCCTGTTATCCACCAAGGGGTCATCTAAAACAAGGAGAATAATTGAAACTCAATCCAAGTTGCTTATTTCCTGTTTGGAGGGATTTTGCAAGGCAGTGGATTGAAATTAATGACAAAAGTAACCAGAGATTCTCGCCAACCAAGCTCTCCCCAGATCGTGCTGAAATCCGTCACTCCCGAGCTTTTATGAAGGTGCCCTATTCCCGAGTCATCGAATGATACGGAACAAACACTTTCTTCTCAGCATGGCAGCCTCTCAGATGCCAAAACTAGCTGGTGTTCCCGCTTCAGTCGTCCCTTGTCCAGGACATTCATTCGTGCAGCACACAGCATTTATCAAATGACTGCAACGTGACAACCGTTTCTGCAGAGTGTGACTTTCCGACCCCCTAACTGTCCTGGCTGAAATGCATTCTGTTTTCACAAGGGCACGAATCCCACTCACGAGGGCGCCACCCTCATGACCCGATCATCGCCCAAAGGTGCCAGCTCCAAACACGCACACGTTAGGAAGTTTGGGGAGCCAGAGACATTCACACCATAGCGTCGAGCAACCCTCAAAATTATTTGAGTGTTAGGGAAGGTCGGGTCTAACTGGCTGCTATGGCCCATAATTCCAATCCGTGAGGAGTCCTCACCTCCTCATTTCCCCTCCCACCGTCCTAGACTCACCTCTGTGGAAGGCACCAGGCTCGCCGTGCAGAGGGAGCAGGGTGCTGCATGCGGAGTGTTCCCGGACCTGGGTCCTAGCCTCATTCTCCTCTCCATTTTCTCAACATCCCAGGCTGCCTCCCAGCCCCCACCCCCGGCCCAGGGTCATTCGTTCATTCTGTGCCTCTCCAGCTCAGAGACATCCATCCACCTTCTCCTGCGCCTCCTCCCCGCATGCCTCCCCCGACCCCAGCAGAGTTCCTGCACGTTCTCCTCGGCTGGCATTTTCCCAGACACCTGAGAGAGCAGCAGCCCTCTTGAGCCCCCCAGTCCCGGGGACAGCCACTCTCGCAGAGGCTGCAACCTGCACCTTCCGTCACAGCCCGCCTCCCTCCTGGCACCTCAGAGGTTGTCCCTAACACGGTGGCTCGCCCACGTCATCCTTCATCCTTGGAGATCTGACCCAGTCCACACCAACCACCCCATCAGCTGGCGCCTCCCTCCCTGTATGCACACGGCTTCCTCCATGGCGACCGTTCTCAAATCACGTCGCATGCGGTCGCTTCTAGCATGACCTCTATGCTTGACCTGGTCACCATCTCAGTGATCACCCAACTCCAGCTGATACACACTGAGTGCGCACCAAGTACCAGACGCTGTCCCCATCATTTCATAGTTCCTAGCTCCTTTAATCCTCTGCAAAGTACGTTTATTTTTCACCTGCTCGTTTTAGAGAAGGAGGAAACTGAGGTGGCAAGAGGTTAAATAACTTGCCCCAGGGTACACAGCTAAATGTCTAGACAGTCAACTCCTGGAGGGGTGTGCGTGTGTGTGTGCGTGTGTGTGCGTGCGTGTTCTGACACTTTCAGGTATCTCCTATAGTATTTCATTCATTCAATGGGCATTTATTCAACTTCTCTTTTAACACATATCCCTGTCTGCAGGAGGGAAATGACAGTAGATAAATACAGGCTTTGCAGCACGTGGCCTGAGTTACTGTCCCGGCTCTGTTGCAGCCTAGACACAGGTGAGGGTGAGTTCTTCACTCTCCTGGGAGCCTCTCGCTGTCTGTAAATTGGTGATGATACGACCTGCCTCTCTCTCGGGTTGCCCTGGTGCCAAAGCTCACTCCAGATTCCGACCCCACATACACACAGGTCTTCTGGTGACCCTAGAAACGCACAAGTGTCATCCACAAGGAAAATACACGGAGAGAGCAACAGTGTGTCTTTGAGGCCCACCCTGCCTTACCTTGGGGCATCAACATCAGGATCACCCGCAAAGTCAGCACAGGGAAAAGATACCCCCTGGGTGAAGGGAAGCCCCCAGGCGGCCCCGGAATGAGAATAGGATATCCCCAGGCCTAAGGTCCTCTCTCCCCCCAACCACAGGAAGGCACGGGGCAGACACCCAGGGCGCCCCAGGCACCTCTGCCAGCCCCTTCCCGGAGCTGCCGTTTCTCTTACAGAGAAACTTGGTCTCCTAAGGAGATCTGCATGCCTCATTTACTGCACAGAATAGAAAGAGCAGCCCTCGTGTTTCAGCCTAAGGCATTCATCTGTGGTTCTTATTTGTAGTCCTGCATATATTTGCGCACACATAGACACGCCAGCCAGGAAGTGCGGGCCCAGGTACACACACACACACACACACGGAAAAACAAGATTTATGAGCATGTACATACAGCCCAGTGAAAGATACGTCCATTCACTGTCCCCAAAAGAAGAGAAACTATTAATGTTCACATCCTCAATTCCAAAACCACTCTAAAAATAAGTATCTACTCAATTTAATCAACTTTCAAAGTCGCTCAAGTTAGTTCAGATAGCACAAATGCTAACAGCTCTCTCTGTTTGCTCTTAACTGACCTAAGAATTTGGGAAATGGAAGGAAAACAAGAGAACACCTACCTAGCTTCAAAAGTTGGTCCCCAAAGCAGCCTGTCCCTAACAGTATGAAACTCTCTCCCCCGTCTCTGCTCTTTCTGCTACTTGGGAATCAGTCACCACCGACGCCACTGGGGCAATCTAGCCGCCTGGTAGGCCCTGCATCTTGTGCAGACAACCCCACAGGGGCAGGGATGAAGGGCAGAGAAAATATTCCTAACGACATACAGGATTCGCTGCTTGCTGTGGAACAGGAGGCATCGGAACAGACGGGCCAAGAAAGGGGCCAGGTCAGATTGTTTTTGCACTTTAAAATATTACCGCCCCACTAGCCGAAAGAAAATCCACAGGAAAAAAAAAAAAAGTCCAGCAGTCAATGTGTTGCTTCAAATAACTATCTCCCAACACAATTGTTTCTTTTTCCATTTTGATTATCTTCCAGTACGCCGACTGCTGGCCTCTCCCATCTTCCCATCTCTGCCCTCGAGAAGGAATCCCAAGTCCTCGCTTTTCTGCCCACTGACGCGCTTTATGAAAAGCAACCCCTTGATGGGTATCTGGGCACACGCCGTGAGAACACAGCCTGCAATCGTGTTGCAGGGCGCAGCCCGGGAGTAATCCAAGCGGTGGGAAAATCGTTCTCAGGCACACAGAGGCCAACGGGGAGAACAGAAGATGCTCTCTGGCCGGCAGGCTTTGTGCCTGGACCCACAAGTTAACAGAAAGGGGCAGCCAGGCAAGGGAGCACCCAGCATCGCTTCTTGTGGGGCACCACCTGGGTTTGGGAGAAGAGGGAGTGGAAACCCACGAGAGTCTGCAATGATGTCATCTCCTGGGGGAATAGATTGCAAAATTCCCGGGAATTTTGAGAATTAATGGAGAAATGTCCAGGCTGGAAAAGACATGTCCAGGCCAAACCTCTAGACCTCTCGGGACAGTATCAGCTCATTTCTGTGTTTGGACTGTCCCCTGGGGGTATTTCAATCCTAATCCTAACATTTGAAAAGCATTTAAAGGAAGAAAATGACTTATTTATCTTGGTTAGACATCTTACCCTCAGCCTCCTCCCTTAAGAGAACCAGCCACGCCGGCCCCCCACATCCTCAGCATCTTCCCACTGAAGTACCCCCTACAGACTCCTAGATATGATACGTAGCAGAATAATTTCTGAGGGGCAGCGAGCCTAAACTCAGCATACGTAAGAACACAGAAGGCATGAAAAGCAATTTGAAAAATCAACGCTTTTCTAAAATGAAAACACATTGATCATCCCTAATAATTCCATGTCTCCAAAACTCAAATTCCAGCCATCGCTTCAATCCACACTAAATTACAGTCACTCTCGAAACCTACCTGTTCAAAGCAACCTATCATACGTATGTGTTCCAGATAATAACCAAAGTTTCACAAAAACAATATTTACGCCAAGTTTGCCTTTGAAAATCGTGGAGTTTCTCATGTTATCATGAAGAAATGCAAGAAGGAAATGAAATGAAAAAAGGAAGACTCTGGCAAGAAAGAGGACGGAAGTGACACAATCAGGAATGAGAAAGACAGGAAGAGCTCTTTTTTTTTTTTTTTTTTGAACACTACTTCCTAGCATGGAGCTACACATTTGACGTGCACCATCTCATGTTCTCCTCCCCCAAAATCTGTAAAGGATGTGCAATTAGGCCCATTACACAGATGAGGAAACTGAGGTTCTGAACAGTAAAAGAATCCCAGTGTCAGCATAATTGACGTAAATATGGCAGGGGAGATTAGGAGAGGTCGGTTGCAATCACCTACGAAATAAATGGTGTGATCCAAGCTAAGGACGTTGCAGATGGCAGGAATAGACAGAATGTAAATGCTAGGGGCCAGAGAATGGGGAGAGTGAGGAAGATTGTCTGGACTGCTACAGAAAATGGTAACAGGAGCACAGGCTTGGAGAGGGTGGGCGGTGGTTGACTTTCAGAACCACTGAGCTTGAGGAACCCTGGGGCCTCCAGACAGGGACAGCCACTAGGCATTAAATGGCCATGGGTCTTTCCCACACCTCTTTGCTGATATGCATGCATCATTTGTCAAAATAAATCAGCTTGTTACATTCAAGTTCTGACCCTTTCGGGAAGTTTCCTACCAACTGGCCTGAAAACAAACCAAGAGTATGCTTTGTTTGATGGACAAATGATGGACACTACGTGCCCGTGACCAGCTGCTCCCCTGGCCACACCTGCAAAGGCACCACTCACGACTCCCAAACTACCATGCAGCTCTCCCCTAACAGAAAGAGAAAAATAAGCTGCTTAGACCGGTCTGTCTAATCCTTCTGCCCTTCCCACCTCCATCCCCAGCAAAAGTCACCACATCACAAACTGGCAGAGACGGCCATGCTAGCCAAACAGTGCATTTGAGCCCCGATGTTTCCTGGTCCTCCTGGACGGTGGGGTCATCCAACAAGTCTTGGACAATGGCTGTGGGCAGTTCTTCCATCTCTCCCTGCTTCAGTGAACCTGAGGTGGCAGGTTCAGATGGAGGTGACATACGATGGTGGATCCACTCTCAGCCTGAGTACCTGGAGCACAGTGTCCCTCCCCTACATCCCATACGACACATATAATATGAATGAGGAAGAAACCTTTGTTTTAAGCCATTGACATATGGGGATGTTTGTTACCGCAGCATAGCTTCACCTATCCTGACTAATACGCTCACCATCTAAGGCCCTTGAAAGACTTCTTTTCTCATTCTTCCCTCATTAGGATAAGACTGAAATCTTTCAGCACTACATTCAAGGTTCTTCCTAATTTTCCCTCAACCTAAAGTGCTACTGCTCTGGTAGACACCCAACCTCCAGACACCCAACCTTATCCACACTCTTTCGAGCCTCTGTGCTTCTGTATGTGCTGTTCCCTCTCCCCGGGGTGCCCTTCCCCTCCCCCCCACCCTGCAACACTCTTTGAACCCCTCTCATCCTTCAAGGGCCATGGAATGTCCCTCATGAAGCCTCTTACTGGCCACAGACAGACTGAGCCTCACAGTCCTTGGGGGTGTCCCTAGAAGTCTGGCCTTCTTTTCGGCCAGTATGGCACGCTATTGTAATTACTCGTTTACAAGCCTGTCTGCCCACTGCGTGGCAACTGACTCGGGGCCATGTATCTACTCCTGCCTCTGTAACCCCAGCATCAGCACAGTGCCAAGCTAATAGAATGTGCTTGACAAATATTTGCTGAATAAATTAACAAATGAATACATCCCTCCCATGAAGATCTACAGATAAAAGTTATTTTTAAATAAAAAAACACACATATAAAAACTTATTTTAGGTAGAGATGTTTACAAGTGGAAGACACAAATCTCAATCACAGGGCAGTCTCAGGATACTTCAGCAAATGTCCCCACTCTCCTTTTTGCCCAAGCAAACAACTACTTTGCTTTTCTCTCTCTCTCTTTACTCCCTGGCCCCTGGCCCTCTCTCTCTACCAATTTTCAGAAAGTGAGTCTTAAAAATTCTGAGGGGCGTGCTGGCTCACGCCTGTAGTCCCGGCACTTTGGGAAGTTGAGGCAGGAGGAACGCTTGAGCCCAGGAGTTGGAGGCTGCAGTGAGCTACAATGACACCACTGCACTCCAGCCTGGGTGACAGAGCGAGACCCTGGCTCAAAAAAATAAATAAATAAACCTCAGGGAAAGAAAGGCAAGGGTGCAGGCCTAACCGTATTCGCCGAAGGCTTAGGTCCTCAGCCCAAGCAGGTTCATCTTGGCCTCCCATCCATCAACCCAAGGAAAGATTCTTCGACTGCATCTGAATCAGGAAAACAATCACTGTCCCCATGGTAACAACCCCAGACCGAGTCAACAGGCTGGGAGAAGAGCTGATGGCATGCAAACCAAGAACAGCGAACTGTCCCCGTTTGCTACATCCAGAGATGAATGAACAGGTGTGTGCACACGCTGTCATCCCGTGGTCAGTGGGTTGCCTCCTAGATGTCCTCCTGCTTGGAAATCCCACTGGGGAAGCAGAAACCCCAGAAGGCTCCAGCCACAGCATGTCCCTGCCCAGCTGTTCTTGAGCAACTGCCAGACAGCAGAGATCAAATCTCGGGAGACAACCACATACTCTTCCAGCCTCTCTGTCCAGAGAGTCCTTCAAAGCCCCCAGACCGTCCCCTGGCAGCCTCAGGGAGGGGGGCAAGGGCTGTTCGTGTCAGCCTGGAGGGGCACCTTTAGCTGGAGCAGGCTCACAGGGGGGTGGAGAGCAGGTCATCATTTGGTTTCTCTGAGACCTGCCTGTGTGCCATCCCCACCCTCTCCTTGGGTGGTGGGTTTTTATACCTCTAGACCCTGGTACCCCCGGAGCCCAGCAGGAAGGGCACTTACCAGCTGGGAAGGCAGGCAGACCGGGGTCAGGGCGCCAGTTCTGCTACCAACAAACTGTGTGACCTCAGCCAAGTCGCATAACTTCTCTGAACATGTCTTCATTCATAAAATGTAAATGACACCCACCTTCCGGACTTATGGAAGGTACTGAAGACAATCTGTGCAGAACACCACGTGGGCATAGTAAGTGGTCGATACGTAGCAACTGAACTCACAGCATTTACATCGCGTGTGCCAACGACACACTCCCCGAGAGTAGAGTCGTTCTCCACGAAGGGCTGTTCTCGGCACAGGCTTGTCACACACAGCTGCGTTCGGAATACCCTGCCCTGTATGCGGGCAGGACGCACATGCGTGTATGCACACACCCAGGGATGCCCAGAGGCGTGGGACAGGCACCTGCCCGACTGTCGAGCTAACCCAGCACTCGGCTCAGCCTGACCTGAGACAGCAAACACCTGGTCCACGCCAGCGTCCACCCGGGACCGGGTACATCAAGCTTCCCAAAACCATCAACGCAGAGTTATTTTCAGAGCTCAAAGAAAGGTCAGCGTCTCCTGTCCTGGCAATAAATACGCAGGCCAGCCACCAGCTTCATAAAAATTGAAACTCTGCACTCATTTACTAAGTACAGGGTCACCTGCGGGAACGTCGGGGAGCACAGGGTCCACAGAGCAGTGTTCAGGACGACGGTGCCCTGCATGGAACACGGGGGACATTCCACAGGTCACCTCTGTCTGCCCGGGGTCACTCCAAGCTTTCACAGCCTATGACGGGCACCCATCTCAACCGGAGATCTACTCCTTTAACCACGTGTGTGTGTGACAGAGTCTTCTAAAATTGCACAGGCACGCTTTGTCATACAGAGTGGAAAGACACCCCAGTTCACACACGTAAGGACAGAACCCTTGCAACGAGGCCAACCCACTTAAAGAGGAAATAGCACTGATGGCTCAGGCTGACGCTGTCTATCAAAAAGCCCCTCCCTACGGACACCTGGCCCAGCAGAAAGTGGACACTGTCACCGTGGCAAAGTGGGCTGAAGATGGTGATGAGGGTCACTGCCGGCTGGGCAGCACAGGAAGGGCTCCCACGTTTTGCTGTGTGACAGCCCTTCCTGTGCTGCCCAGCCGGCAGTGACCCTCATCACCATCTTCAGCCTCTTCAAGACGGAAAGGGCCTGAAGAGCCCTCCTGCTCCCTGGCTGATGGATGACCCTTTAATTCAAACTCATTCACAGCCAAGTGTCACCTCAGGCACTGCCCTGCTAAGCCTCTCCCCCCGAGTGTCCAGTGAAAGGACGTTTTCTTCTTTAAAGGGATCTAAGGAACCGAAGCAGTGTCCAGATGGGGGTGGGGCGGCAGAAGTCACCCCAGATCTTTCCTCCTGCCCTGGCCGCTGTCTCTTCCTCTCCTCTCCGCCCAGCCCCGCCTCCCTGGGGCGGTGTCTGTCTTCTGCATCACCTCATGGGATGCCCTGAGTCGCATCTTCCAGCTCCTGTGTTCTCTCCACCTCTGGCAGCGAGGATTACACACACACACACACGCGCGCGCACGCAATCCATCAAAGCAATGTCCTTCATTAGTGGGGACAAGACATGGTGGAGGCCTTTTTATTTTTCCTGTCTCATGTCTGTGAGTGGGAAGATTGGCTATTGAATACCTTTCGAATATCCTTTGTTCAAAACTCCCAACTTGTTCCTGGTACGGTTTCTGAGACAGGCAATCTCTCTCACAACTTCTAGAGGAAGAAATCCATGAAGCTCCAAACCGGAGGTCCTCAGGCAAGGGCTGAGCGGAACTGCCCTGTGACTCAAGCACACGGGCCAGGTGGGGAGCATCGAGAAAGGGTGATGGGGAGACCCGGGGAGGCAGCTACTTGGCAAAGTGGTGAAGAATCGAACTGTGGGGTTCAAATTCTTGCCCTGATGCTTGACATCGGGGTGACTCTGGGCAGAGTACAATGACTTCTCTGGGTCCCAGTTCCCCATGACGGGGAGATAACATCCCCTTTTGTCACTGGGGTCTTCGGAGGATAACTGGAATCATCTAGACAAATCCCTTAGCACGGTGTTTGGTTCATGGGAAGGATTTAATAACTGTCTAGCTTTTAAGAAACTATGATCCAATATATAAAAATCTATGCAAAATGGATCCAAACCTTAAACATAAGAAAAAATAATTACCATCCATGATCTCAACTAATCTTCACATCAACCCACGGATTGGTAGATATCTGCTCTATTTTGTAGATGAGAAAACTGAGGTATAGGTGTCGCGTGATTCCCCCAAGATAACAAAGCCAGACGGGGCCAACGCAAGGTCTGCGGGCAGGTCATTGTGGCTGCGGAGCGACGTCCCCACCGTTCTGCCACGGCCCACCCCGGGCACAGCAGACCTGAACGTGCAGACGGGCCATTCCAGGCTGTCACAGCACCTGCGTAGCTGCAGTGACTATACTAACTCTCTCCTTTGTCCTTGTCCCCTGCGGTTTCTTTCCAGGGTCCTGAGAAGCTGTGCAGCCCCTTGGGGACTCCAGGAGGCCATCGGGCAGTGCGATAGGAGAACAGTAGCAGCAGAAAAGAAAAAGAAAAGAAATAAAAGAAAGTTTTCTTTTTCCCAGATGGAGGTGCCCCGCTGCTCCGGGAGAAGCCGGGAGGAGGCAACTCCCATGCCAGCCCCTGCCTGGCTTCCGCGCCCTGCCCTCTGCTGCTCCAGGTGGGCGCACAGGCTGGCCGAGCCCTACATCCGGACACTCGGGCCCCCTCGGAGCTGCAGGAGGGCAGTCAGCTCAGGCTCGGCCCTGCTCCTGCCCCGGGGGCAAGACAGACCTGGAAGCAGAAGCCCGACCCTCCCCCTGCCTCCCACCCCCACCACACACACACTGGCCTTTTTCATTTGTCCGGGTGTCCTCGAGAGGGACAAGGGCCTGATTCGGTGACCCCTGAGACCCGCCTCTCAGTCCCCAGGCCCCGGGCAGCCTGGGAAGGCTCTGACCTACATGAGGACGCCGGGGGGTTCTGGGAGGGAGCTCACAGCTCAGAGGCCTGAATTCAGGACCCTGCTCTGGGGCTCCCCGAGAACTGCTGATCGTAAGGGGGGCTCCTCGCTTCGCCGAACGGAAATGGGCAACTCTGGTCTTCCAAAAAGAGCTCACAATTCAGCCCTCCCCGGGAGCTACAATTCAACCATCCTCCAAACATCTGCACCAGGGCTTCAGTGAGACCGTCTCCCACAGAGCCGGGCTGAGAGCGGTCTGCGTGGAAACTTCAGGAGTGGACCTACTTGGGCGGGACTTTCGGAAACCGGCTTGCCAAGGAAAGACGTTCACAGTGAAATTAAAAATCAGGTGACCCACCCTAAGTGATTACGCTGACCCAACGGTGGGGATGAAGAGGAGCCTATCTGTGCAACGGCAATGAATCGCAGAAAGACATATTATGTTAAAAGGCAAAAGCCACGTCTAGATGCAAAATCGTGGATACTTTTTATTTCCTTCTTAGTGCTTTTCAGTATTTTACAAAAGTGCACTGCAGAATGTTTGGAATTGGATAAAAAGAGCATCTTTTAAAAAAAAAGCTCTCTTGTTTTTCTGTTTCAATTTTCTTCTTTTGCATTCCATTTTAGCCAGCTTGCTTGAACTTCGTGTCCAAACACCTTTCTCTCCCGAACTCGGGCTCCAAGAGGGATCTTTTGGAGCACAATTAGAACCGCAGGGAAACTTGCAAAGAGGAAACAGACCAGCTGGCCGTTTCTCCCTTCCATGTGTCACCAAAGTCACAGTCGAGATTCGATTAAATTGCAGTGCGCGGAGGCTGGGTAAGGAGCTATCCGTAGGATTGCAGAAACGTAGCGCAGGCCAACAAGCAAATCAAAACAGAAACGGGAAAGGAAGAAAGAAACGTGTTTTAAGAAGAAGAAAGTTGTTAGGTGGCAAGGATCGCCTGCACGGCCAGGCACGGGAACCACCGCCAAAGGCCCAAACCTCTTTCGCTGGCTCTGAGCGGGGCTTTGTGCTCGGGCCCAAGTGGCCGCGGGGGCTGCGCCCCACCAGCCGCGCGCCGGGCGGGCGGGCGCGCCGGGCACAGCCAGGCGCCGGGGGTGACCGCGGCAGCTCCGGCCCGGCGGCTGCAGGAAGGGGCCGCGCCGCCCGCGCCCGGTGGAGCCACAGCGCCATCAAGCGGCCACGCGCCAAACGGCCGCGCCGGGGGCAAGAGGTCCCGGGTTCCCAGCTCCAGCTGTCTGTCCCTGGGTAAGGGTCGGGCCTGCCAAACTGCCACTCCGGGCCCTGAGGCAGGAGCCCGCAGACGGACACCAGCTGTCCAGGCGCGCCACACGACGCAGGGCTGGCAGGGCTGGCAGGGAATCAGCTGCCCCGGAGGATGCTCAGGGATCCTGCCTCCGCCTCCTCCTCAGGAGAGCTGGCTTTTGCAATCCCGGACCCACCCTCTCCTCCAGCAACTCGCTCAGAGTTTAAAAGGTTTGGTTCCCGAGAAGAGTGAGGCCAGATCAAGGGCAACGTCTGATGGGCGGCAGGGCTGCCAGCCCCTGGGGCGTCCTGCGGGGGCCAGGCCTGGGGCACAGAGGGCTCGTTTGGTACATGTGTCCCCCAGAGAGTCTGGGCGGGGTCACTTCCCCCAGCCCTGCAAGGTCCACAAACCTAGAACACCTCTCTCCTGGAAACAGCCCCACGACTCCATGTGTCTCCCGGACAGAATCTGGTCCTTGCACACAAATTATGGGGTAACTCGAGAGAAGAGCACGTGATCTCCATCCACAGATCGCTGGAGGAACCCAACATACAAAAGAGAGTCCTCGGAACGCCAACCAGGGACACGCACGTTAATAAGAGCTCACACCAGGGCACGGCAGGAAATGCACGTGTGCTGTGTGCAAATCACTGGGCTGATTCCTCTACCCACGTGACGCTATTTAACCTCCAACGCCACCCTAGCAGATGAGCTCCTCTTGTGATTTTCGCTTTACAGAAAAGAAACTGGAAGCACCGAGAGGTTAAGTATATAACTCACCCCAGGGTGTCAGCTGGAGGGTTTCAAAGCCAGGCCTGGAGGACGGGGCCTGAGAGCCGGCTCCTTCGCTCACGGCCCCTTCTCTAGTCCCATCTTTCCACCGCCCCTATCCCCATCTCCCCATCTCCCCATGGGCAGATCTGGGTTTGGTGGGACCTGAAACATATATTTTTCTAGAGGGAGGGGCAGCTCCTTTCAGAAAAATCATGAAGTTGTAAATACAGACTTCAGTCCAGGAGCTGAGGGTCTGTGTGGGTGAGGCGCTATGCCTCACTGTCACCAGGGTAGATCACCTCTGCTGTTCCACCACCTCCCCTGCGCAGCTGGCTGTCCTGAAACATCTGCCTCTCCCAGCCACTCCTCTGCCTTCTGCAGTTGGCTTCCACACCCAGCTTGTCCCTGAAACTGCTTTGACTCAAGGTCACCCAATGACACCCCGACTGCCAAGTACAAGAAGTGCTCTCAGCATTTCTCTCCTGGAGGAATTTGCGGCCCTGACATTACTGCTTCTGGAACTTTCTAGTCCCGCAGCACCACGACACCCTCTGGTTTCTCCTCTTGCCACCCAGCCACTTGCTCTGCGTTCCTCGTCGGTGGACCGTCTGTGGCCCGCTCCTAAAACCCCCAGGTAAGCGTGGCAGAGGAAAGAGCCGGCCATGCCCGAGGTTTAATCCAGAAGCCCCGGTTAAGAGCTGCGTGACCATCGGCAAACTCTGAGTAACCATCAGTCACCCTCTCTGAGCCCACTTGCTCCTCCGTACAATCGGGGTTACACATACGTTATTTAAAAGATTAAATGAGATCATATGCTCAGTGTCTTTAGTAGGATGCGTGGCCCAGCGGAGAGCTCCACCATCAGCCCTTCGTCCATCTCTGTGTGCTGGACACTGTCATATGTCCGCTG
>VBSM01003215.1:3908700-3931980 GCA_008086735.1 Cheirogaleus medius | reverse complement strand
AAAAAAAATTGCCCACTTCTAGCGAACTTTATATATGAGCATATGACCCTGCAGGCAGGGCAGGCGGGCAGAGAGGATCCACTCTCGAGTCCTCCTAAACAGTGAGCACAATCTCCATCCTCCCAGCCCTCCCCCGCCACCCCAGCACTCCCAAATACCCACTTGCACAGTGTGAGCCAGGTCAGGAGGTACAGTCCCCGGGCTCCTGCTGCAGCATTAGTAGCTGTCTGAGTCGCTGCGCTCGCCTGTGCCTCAATGTCCCTTCCGTAAAACAGGGATGACACCTGACTATGGGATATGGGCACAAAATGCACTTGCAAAACTCCAAATAACCAGGACTCAAAGAACATGCTATTGTACCCCATAATACTCTGAAATAACAATTAATTAAGTAATTAATTAATTTTTAAAAAAATAAAGAGCATGCTAGATCACCAAATCCTTTAATTTAGAAAGAATACCTGCAGCAGACTCGGAGCACCGTTTACATAAACTCTGCTGCTCCTCATTTCCCTGGACAATTACTCTTCGTGAAGACGAAGCACTTCACACACTTTAGAATAGCTATTTTCACACACACACACACACAAAGAAACAAAATAACAAGGGTTGGCAAGCAATTGAACCCTTGTGCACTACTGGTGGGAATTCACAATGGCGCAGGTGCCTTACAAGATAGTGCAGTGGGTCTTCAAAACCATTAAACATGCAATTGCCCTATGATCCAGCAATCCCACTTCTGGGTACAGACCCAAAAGCAATGAAAGCAGGAATCCGAACAGATATGTGTATACCCACGTCGATGGCAACGTCGGCCAAAAGGTGGAAGCAACCCAAATGTCCACCGACAAATGAATGGATAAACAAGGCGTGGTCTGTCCATACAATCAGATATTATTCACCTCTGAAAAGGAAGGAAATTCTGACACAGGCCACAACATGGATGAACCTCGAAGACATCAGACTAAGTGAGATAACCAGGCACAGAAGGACAAACAGCGTATGATCCACTTACATGAGGAACCCAGAGTAGTCAAATTCGGAGACAGAAAGGGGAACGGTGGCTGCCGGGGCGGGGGCAGGGGCGTAGGAAGTTACTGTTTAATCGGTACAGGGTTTCAGTTTGGGAAAATGAAAAAGTTCTGGAGATGGATGATAGTGACGGCTGCATAATTACGTGAATGTGTAATCCTTAAGGCCACCAAATTCTACAGTTAAAAATGGCTAAAATGGTAAATTTTATGTTGTGCATATTTAATCACAATTTAAAAAACGGTTAAAATTTTTAAAAATTAGTTAAGTGAAGAAGGCCCAACTGCAGAAACCATCATTGTCACTTACAACTTAATGAGGGTTTCCCTCCCGTACTTGTCCCCAAACAGCCAGCATCTCAGACACCTTCCTTTCCGTGCCTAAAGCACAAAAGAAGCCCTCCTCCCACAGAGACTGCTAAATCTCAACTGGCCCCAAAGACTAGAGCCCTCGTGCCAAAGAACCAAAGGGGTTGCACCAAAGTCTAACGAAGCACCCAGCAGGCACTCAATATTTGTAGAATTAAGGAGAGAGGAAGTCTACAGGTAAATGCCTGGAAACACGTCTCTCATTAGGGAAAGGGAATACTCCATGGATGGCTCAAAAGGCATGCCCTGAAATCCCTTCTCAGCCATCCGCAGGGCCTGCTGGGCAGCAGGCAAGCATGGTCTCTCCTGGTCTGTTGTAGTGGGGCTTCCCCGTCCAGTGAAAGAAAAGGAAAATGAATTGCTAAAGTGAAATGGGGTCAAGGGACCACTTTTGAGGCTAAAGACACGGGTCTGTAAACCATTCAAATCAGACCCTAGCAATCGGCAACTTCCAAACTACAGGGGCCTCGCAGAGCTGGGAGACACAAGGAAGGTCTCATTGATTTCTGGGGGTCTGGAACCGCAGCCCCCTTGATCACCCACCCAAAGAAGCCACTTCTGTTTAATGATACACGAAGGCACCTGGTTTCAAGATATCCATGCAAAAACCTGTACCAACAAACCAAATATGGGAGGAGGTGATGATTCACGTTACAGAAAGAATTCTTGTACAGAAACTTGCCTCTTCAGCATTCTTGTAGGTTGCACGATTCCTCGGGGCCTTTTGGATATCATGTGATCAACCGAGATTGGTTTTGTGTAGACATTTTTCCAGGCGCAGACCTCGTCTATAAAGCAGGGACGCCCAGATGGCTCCGAACGGGGTGTCCTTCGCCAATGGCATGGTTGAAAAGGAAGAAATTTATCCAGGACCATCTCTGTCCTCTTGTGAAGGGAACAGGGTGCATCTGCCTTGGGAAGAGGGGGTGCTAACTTGGTGCGGAGGACCTCACTCAGCTCCATGATGACAGTGACACTGCCCAGAACAATGGCTGCCAGAAACAGATGCAGCAGTGGTCTATGCAGACGCACACACCAATGCACCAAGAAGCTGCCTCGTCAGAGACATCGTCCAACCTCCCAGGGACCTCACAAACCCGAGGGAAGAGACTGCAGATCTAATTTATCCCTAAGGCGCAGAACTGCCTTTCTTCTACCATTCACCCAAATGCAGCCACTTCTGTCTCAACCAAGTAGAAAGGGCACCTGATTTCAAGACTTCTGTGTAAAAACTTGTACTAACAAACCAATTAAGTATACGTGGGGACCAAGACCAGGGACCGGTAAGCCAGGAAGTCTTCCTGGAGGAGGAGAAAGAGAAAAGCTTTGTGGTTTCATAAGCTTCAGTAGGGAAAGGCTCAATTTAGGCTTTAGATGGCAAAGAAGTCAGTCGACTCCCTCTTAAAGTGCCTGGCTGTGTAGGAATGGCCGGGGGAGCCAAAAAGACTGCTGAGAGTATTCAATTTTAACAAGTTCTCCAAGCAATTCACAATCTGAAGACTAGGGGACAGGTGGAGCAGTCCCCATGGGAACAGTCTGAACTGGACCCTCAAGGGAAGAGAAGGCAGAACCCTCAGGGGTCACCGAGGAGAGGGACAGGCAGGTGCAGACAGAAGCCGCTCCAGAACTGTTTAGTCACAACACCCAGCCCCTCTCCCCCGAGACTTCCTGTTATGCTCCTCACTGGAGTTGGCTGGTTGCAAAAAACAGCTGTGCCTGTTCAGGAGGGGAGAGAGGGAGAGAGGGAGAGAGGGAGAGAGGGAGAGAGGGAGAGGGAGAGAGGGAGAGAGAAAGAGAAAGAGAGAGAGAGAGAGAGAGAGAGAGAGAGAGAGAGAAATGAGTATTTTTCAGTTTACAAGCTATAAAGCTATGGTAGGAAGGTTGGGAGGATTTCAAAGAGGAAAAGAAAGATCAAGTCTAGGCAACCATACCCTAACAGGAACAGAGAAACTCTATCGGGACAACACAAGTCTGTTTTGTTCAGATTTAAGTAACCTCGAAACTTCCTTATCCCAAACAAGCATCACCCGCATCCAATGCAGGCAACCACTCCAACTTGGAAGCAGGGTGATCCCCAGGCAGGCAGCCCCAGTCTCCCTGTGTCTTACTGGCCGATCGTGCAAACACATGTGGTCTGTTTGCTGTAGAGGGCTGGAGAAGGGCCTCTTTCTTGGGTTTCCTCAACTTCACACGAGTGCACTCTTATGCCAAGAACATGGGGAGCCTCCACCCACATCAGCCACTTCCACGAGCCCCAAACCCTCCACCCCTCTGGGGAGAAAGCCTCTAAAGGAAAGGAGGATCACTCCCTAGCCCCAGATTGCTTGACAATACCCCAAACCCATTCTTAGGTCAGAGAAGAAATCCCTGTTCCTGTCAATCTGCCCAGATAACCAGGAAATGCTGTACCTGCTGGGTTTGCACGCTCGGCTCCCCTGACACACCTGCTACCCTGGCCAGCGTGAGTCACCCGCGCAGGCATTGCACAGTGTGCTTGTCAACAGCGGATTCAGTTGTTCAGCAGCTTGCTCTCACGCACACCGGATGTCAACTGTCTACCCCCCAGAAGACGTGTCAGGACAGATTGGGTATTAACCCAATTTTTACTCAACAACACATTCCCAGTGGAGGTTTGGGGAGAGGAAGAGAGGGGGGCACACAGAGATGCTTTCCCGATGTATGGGCAGGGCTGCCGCAGGCCCTGGGGGTCTGAGCTGGCTTTGCTGCTATCATCAGGTGGGGGGGGGGGTGGTGAACCTAGGGAGGAAGATGGAAGCGTCGTCCCAATTTCAAACCTTCTCCGGGACAAAGACCATCTGCTGTACCCCTCTCAGCCCCTACTTTTTATGAGACAGCACTCTAGGATCTAGAATTGGATCCTGGAGAAATTGGAGAAATCTGAATAAGTTCTGTAGATTAGTTAAAAATATTTTATCAATGTTAATGCCCTAGGCCTAATCACTACACCCTGGTTAATGCAGTCAGATGTTAACATTTGGGGAAGCGGGGTAAGAGATATAGTGGAACTCTAGTACTAGTTTTGTAAGTTTCCTATAAATCTAGATTTATATCAAAATCAAAAGTTATTTTTAAAAGAGGACAGCATTTTTAATCTAGCTGCCTAATATATCTTAACCTATGGTATTGCTAAAAAAAAAAAAAAAAAAAACAATTTACATCATAACCCTGAAGGCAAATTTTAAGTTATTCTCATGCCAGTGCTGATCAACTATTTGATGCAAGGAAAAACAAAACACTTCATTCACTCAGCAGCCGTTCACGCTGTGCCCATTCTGTGTCCATGGTCCAAGATGTAGCAGTATCTGATGAATAAGTGGTGGTGTCCTTTTCCCCCAAGCCCCACCTCAAAAATGTTCACCAATAGGGGTATTCCTTTGGCTTTAGACATGAGTCGGACTTAAAGCAAAAATAGCAATTTCTGGGAATTTCCCAAAGGAAATAAACCAAGAATGTGGACAAATCCTTATGTACAAAAGATGTTCACAGAGCATTACTTCTAAGGGTAAAAGTTCGGAAATACTTTAGTGCCCAACAATAGGGGAATTGTCAAGCAAATTATGATTCAGTGCCTGCAGTGAAATACAGTCCTACGAAGTCATTACACGGGAGAAGCATTCACATAAAATTCAGGGGGGAAAAAAGCAGGAAACAAAAGTTGCACATATTGCAGAATTTCACCAGTGAGGAACTATGTCAAATTTCCAGGATTACTGTGGGAACTGGATGTTATTTCCTGCTTTTTGCACTTTGTTGTAGTTCTCTATAAAGAAAGAGCACAGATTACTTTTAAAATCAGACGGGGTAGAGAGGTGGTTGTCGGTCAGGGGGACAGTTTCAGCAGCTCCTCTCCCAGGGTCCTGCTGAGCACAGAACTCAGGGAAGGGCGTGGGACAAGGTGCTCCACTAACCTGGGCAGTTCCAGGGACCTGGATGGGGCTGGAGGCCACGGAAGGCCCCAGCTCTGGGGGAAGAGGGTAATGCCAACAAACAGAACCTTTTCCTCCTCCTCCCAGAGCAGGTATTCCTCAGAGGCCCTGGGACTCGAAGCAGTGACCAAGGGAGACCCCTAACAGCCTCCAGGAGTTTTCTGTGCAGAAAAGACTTCTAGGTGGGAAATGGATCCTCACAGACAGGTTCTAAATGAGAACCTACAAGCTGCAGGATACGGTTGGGGGTGGAGGAGGGAATCTGACTGCTGGGAAGGCACCCCCAGGAAACCTCCTTCAGGGGAAAGGTCCTGGAGCTGAGGACAAGTGCCAAGAAGGGAGTAGGAAAAGGAGGATCCTGGTTTATCTGCACATCAAGGGCAGAGTCACTCATTCATTCAACAAACACGTATTCGGTGCCTCCTCAATGACAGGCACCACGCTGTCCCAAACAAAGAAGACACAAAGGAACAAGGAGAGGAAGAAGCCACGGATACAGGCGCAGTTTGCCTTCAGTTCAGGAGTTAAGACTCAAGCCCCCTGCCCGCATGACCCAAGAAACCTCTTTCATTAACAAGTTGCGCCGGAAAGGGGAGGAGGGTGCTGGGTGGACGCAGTGCACTGAATTCCTGCCACCTCCCACCTATTCGGAAAGCCAGTCCACACCCTGGCCAAACGCATCCCGGCCCAGTCCTTGCAGTAAAGCCGCTCACCAAACGCCCCTGCCCCCAGCCCCAGCGGCGAGAGAGGCTCGGCCGCGTCGCACTCTCCGAGCTCTGCGCCCCGGCGCATCTCAGGTCGCCGATGGGCAGAAGCCGGAGGCACCGCTCCCGACGTAACGGGCCCCGGAGGGCGACCAGGCTAAAGGGCCAGTGCAAGGAGCAGAGCCGGTGCAGAGAGGGCGCGGGGGCGTCTCCGCCCGGCTGAGGCTCGGTCCCGCGAGGCAGCCTGGATTTGGCAGCGCCGGAGGCTGAAGGACGATGACCGAGAACGCCTAGGTTGGGGGTGGTCGCTGATCGCGACCCAGGCGAACCAGCTCCGCCTGGAGGCAAAGGGATTACTGAAATGACCTCCAGGATTTCAATTACAAGAACAAAAATCCAATCCGGAATCTCGAGACCTTAGGAAAACGATGCGGGAGGCCGGGGGCGGAGAGTGGTGAGGGGTGGGGAGTCAAATCAAATCCCCTCCCCCGAACCGCAGGGACGCTTACCTCCAGATTGGCGTCCCGACTGTTAGGTAGCATGAACCGATCCAAGGCAGGCGACGAGGTCGTGGGTCTTGTAAGCCCGCTGATACACACCAAGTAATCCACGGTAAGGGGTCCGGAGCCCCCCACCCCATTCCCCCCACTTTCCATCCAAGGCCAAAGCGCAGCCAGCCCCTGGCTTCTACGCTGCCGACCCGCGGAGGTCGCGGGCGGGGGGGATCGGAATCCCAAGCGGCCGCATTCCGGTCCCCAGGGGTGGGCGCGCGACGCGGGCTGGGGCCGGGTGCCCTGCGAAGCCCGGCGAGCGCATCCTGCCTCCCCGCGCTCGGAGAGGACCCAGCCTGGACGCAGCTCCCCGCCTCTCTTCGCTGCGCATCTTCGGCTCGAACCCAAAGATCCTCGCCGGGAGAACCCCGTCTCCTAGCCGGAAAGCGCCCCCGGCAAGCCTTCTCCCGGCCTCGGCTTTGCAGGCCCACGAGGCCCGGGAGGCCTAGGGTGGGCGCCCGCTGGGCAGAAAGTCCCCGGGGAGAAGCGCAGACCTGCGATCCCCGGCTGCTACCGCACCCTGCGCACCCGCGCCGCCTCTGCGCTCTGCCGCCCGCCGGGCCATTCGGCCCTTATATAGCTGCAGGACCGCGGCGGGGCGGGGCGGGCTGAGCGCGGGAGGGGGCGGGAGGAGGCCGAACGGCTTCCTGGGAATCAGAGTTCTGTGTTCCCATCCCGACAGAAGCTGAACGACAATATTAGTAGGAATGGGTGAGGGGTGCCCACAACGCAGCCCTACCTTGCGCCCTTCCTTCGCAGGTACACCGGGATTCCAGTCCCGCCGTCAGTTCGGTTAGGACTCGTCTGACCTTCGCGCATGCGGTGGGTCACGCCAGCCCCCTAATCATCCGCAGCCCTGGAGTCACATCAGCCCAGCTGGGTTGCAGTCCCTGCCTGCCACCAACAGCTCGGTGACCCTGGAGAAGGAGTCAGCTACCGGGTGTGCCTCCGGTTCTTCACCCGACAGGAGGTTAGCATCTGCTTCCGTAGGGCCGTGCACCGCCTGGACCACAGTCACTGCCGGCCCACGCAGGGTGATCTCCCCATCTCTGATATGAACAGCTGACATTTCTTTACAGTTGGGAAGTGCTAAGTGAAGGTCCCCCTTACACAAACCAATTGCCACCCTGAGCCGCTCCCAGATTAACACTGTGCAGCTGCCGCTGCCTTGGTGCAGACTTTGGTTTCTGTAGCATCATCCCACGGATCCGGCACTTGCCACTGAGCGCCTGCAGACGCCGGGAGCTTGAGGGCAGGAGTCCCCCCACGAGAGGCTCACAGCTGAGAGAGAGGAAGAATCAGCGCCATGAAACCCATGTGGGTGTGCGAGGGCCCTAAGAACCAGGGTCCCTAACCCTGCCTGGGGCATTGCCAAGCCTTCCAGAGGGCTGATGTCTGAGCTGAGCTGGAAGGGATGGGTAGGAGGGATGCCAAAAATAAGACACACAAATGCAAACAGCAATGACAACAAAAGGCAGGCAAGGTTTCCTCCACCTGCCTGGGTCCAGAGAAAGGGGACAGGCTGAGGAGAAGAACAGGGACTTTGGATTAGTTGCCTCTGGCTGCTGCAACAAGGTGCCACACACTGGGAGGATTAGAACAGAAATTGATTGTCTCACAGTTCTCGAGGTAGAAGTCCAAAACTGAGGTGTTATCAGCGTTAGTTCCTGCCGAGGGTTTCTAGGGAGAGTCTGCCCCATGCCTCTCCGAGATTCCGGCTGTCACTGGTTATCTCCGGCATTCCTTGGCTTGCAGATGCATCACCCCAGTCCTCCACCTTGCACATGGCCATCTCCCTGGGTCTTTTCACATAATCTCCCCTCTGTGACCATCTCTGTCTCTTCCATTGTGTCATTTTCATAAGGACGCCAGCCAGTAGTATTGGATAAGGGGCCACCCTGCTCCAGTATGATCTCATCTTAACCACCTACATCTGCAACAACCCTATTTACAAATAAGGTTATATTACGAGTTCCTGGAGATTAGGACTTCAACATATCGGGAGTGGGGCACAATTCAACCCCTACCAGGTGTCCTATGTTTTGCTGCCCCTGATAACACCCATTGTGACTAATCAGTCCTTTTGATTGGGGCAATCATTGATGGGCAAGGTGAAATCATTAAATCACTGAGGCTGTGACAGGAGGGGAGGCCCAAAGAGGGGAGGCCACAGACATTGGAATCTCCTGGGCCGGTTTCCCTGTGGCCAATGGGGCTGCTGGGGAGGAAATGGCCTGGTCAATATTCAGTAATAGGAGGCACCTGGGTGTATTTCCCCAGGTGAGGGGAGCGGGGTCAGGGAGGAGAGAAGGTAGTGAGGGGGTTCCTAGCTATTCGTGAAGCCCAGTCTTTGACTTTCCCCCATCCCAGTCGCACGCTACAGGCAAGCTGGGATTTGGCCCTGGAAGCCTGGCTCCCACCTGGCGCTGTCTGACATTCCCTGAGAGCCAGTGGCCGGCAGGGGCTGGTTTGGCCACCGTTTCCATTGTGAAGTCACAATTATCTCTTGTTTCCAGGTGAGTGAGAGAAACACTGAGACCAAGGCCAATGCCAAAGGCAGGGACATCTGATCTCCCTACACTTTCCCCCACAGAATGCTTGGGCTAAAGTCCTCAGCGTTGCTCCCAGAGCTGCCTGACTCTTGGCTTTCCAGAGCACAGGGCCACGTGTCTGTAGCTCGCACAAGGGCACCAGGGCACCTCGAAATGTCATCGGTGCCTGTCGTTGCTTATGCATGAGTTATTAATTTCTCCTGCATGCTACTTCATTCCGCTCCTCGGTTTTCTTAAATTTCTGTACAGCAAACATTCGCTACTGAATGATTAGAAAAATACAGGGTGCAATTAATTTTAACTAATTATTTATTTCTCCTTGTTCTGTGAGATTGATTTTCCCCAGGTAAAGCTGGAATCACATCTCTTCTTTGCTCAAAAAGCCCCCAGATATCAGTATGAATCCATGGCTAGCTCAATATAAAGATAGACCATGGACAGATAATAGAGAAATAATTACAGGTATATGTATGTGCACAGACTGGTACACACACAGATCCCCTTCCTCTCTCCAGGGGCCAGAAGCAATGGCAGCCCAGTAGCTGTGCACAAAAGACCTTTGGTTTGTTTTTAATACCATTGTCCAATAAAAGGAACCAGAGCTCATTGGAGAAACAGCTGATTCAAGGACTGGGGCAGGAAATATATATGATGAGCATGGAGCATCTTATAGAGCCAGAAAGTAAGAAAGTGCTAGAACACACTTACACACATGCACACACACCACAGTGATGGAGGGCAATACAAGGATACAGAAACCAACTGAAAGAGCCCCTAATGGCAGAGTTGGGGAACAATTTGAACAACAAAATAAAGTAGTATGGGATTATAACCAAAGTATAAAATAAATATTCATGAGTTCATATTCATATAATTAGGTGATTAAACAAATACGCACAGGAAAATAAATCTCCCATGCAGAATTTTAAAAATTTATGTAGCTACACTGTCCTCAAAGAGATGGGGCATAACTCTACACTTAAGTGTGGGCTGTGTACAGTGACGTCCTTCCGATGAGTAAAGTATGGAAAGGAGGGAACAAGAGCGACCCCTCGCCATCTAGTCACAAGAAAAGCAGCAGGCAAATTCCATCTGAGGGGCATTCTACAAAATACGTGATCAGTACGCCCTCAAAACTGTCAAGGTCATCAAAAACAAGGAGTGTCTGAGAAAATCACAGCCCAGAAGAGGCTAAGGAGACGTGATGACTCAATGTAGTATTCTGGAGGAATCCCGGACCCGATGAAAACTGAATAATGTATCAGTATTGATTTGTAATTGTTACAAATGAACCATGTTAATGTAAGTTGTAACAACAGGGGAAATTGGATGTGGGGGTATGGAAGCTGGAAACTGTACTATCTTTGCAACTATTCTGTAAATCTTCTAAAATTGAAATGTTATTTTAAAAGTTCAATATATATTTAATATAAATACACATAATATGATTAAACGATTACAGTATCAACTCTCATATATCAAGTTTTCCTCCTTTGTGAGTAGATTCATGGCTCTCTACTTTGTTCCATTGGTCAATTTTTCTAACTCTATACTATTAGCATGCTATCTTAACCACTTCGGTACCAGCGTCAACTATAGTGGACAGCCACAGATGAACCCGCACAGCCGAGCATCGACTTTAGCCAACAGCTGTGATATGAAGGCGCACAGCCGAGCGTCGACTTTAGTCGACAGCCAAAAGCTTTTACTTTTACAGCTTTTATCTCTGCAGAGACCAGCCTGAGCAAAAGTAAGACCCCATCTCTACTGAAAATAGAAACAATAGCTAGGCATGGTGGTACACAGCTGCAGTCCCAGCTGCAGTCCCAGGCTGAAGCAAAGGGAACACTTGAGCCCAGGAGTTTGAAGTTACAGTGAACTATGATGAAGCCACTGCACTCTAGCTGGGGTGACACGGTGAAATTCTGTCTCAAAAAAAAAAAAAGAGAGAGACTTTTTGAGCTATTGTTAGACCTCTACATTTCCACATTAAATTTGGAATTAGCATGTTAAATTTCAGGTTAAAAGTACATACAAATTGTGGAGGAAAAATACCTTCAGAAGTCCCTTTTTGCCCATGAAATTACATGTAAACTCAACAGCCTTGCATCAAAGCATTCTACAGTCTGACCTTAATCTTCTTTTTCATTGTTATCTCCTGTGCTCCCCAACAAACCTCTGTGCTCCAGGGAAACTGGAATATGTGATGTTTCCAAGAAGACCTCAGTTTCTCTAGACCTAACTGTGGCTCCTTGAGCCCCTCTCCCCAGAACACCGTTAGCCTCTGCTTAAGGAGTTTGGTACTCAACTTCTACCCATCTTTCGAGGCCAGCTCACATGCCACCTCTTCCATGAAGTCTTCTCAGATGCCCACTAATGAGAGGACTCCACTAAACCTCCAAGCATCTCGATGGAGTCCCTTTCTAGGCTATTAATAAGTTTCTTGAGGTCCTGCATTTTATTCCTCTTTGTTATGATCCTCCTGTCCCCTCTGTTGATTGTACTGCATATAGTTGAGGCGTATTAGATATCTGGAAGTTAAATGTGCTTGGAACTGGGTTCTTGGTGCCAGCATACACTTGTCTTTATTATATAGTACCAATGCCACCATCATAGTCACTGCTGACACTTTCTGAGAGCTTGCTTTGTGCCAGGCACTGATCTGAACATTTATAACGTTTCATGTCATATAATCTCCCAAGATGCCAACAACAGGTACTATGATTAACCTCACAGTAGAGACAAAGAAATCAAAGCTGAGATCCGTTAAGCACCTTGCTTGATGTTGCAAATAGCAGAGCCAGGGCTCAAACCCAGAGCCCTCTCTCAGAAATGCCTCCACCCTACTCCAGATAACATATCTTCAGATAATGTGTCTGTAAATTTCACAGCAGAAAGGGCTAGATCTTTTCAAACTGTTGTATCCTCTGCACAGAGGTCCATTCCAGGAAGAGTATGTGCTCTGCACAAGCTGGCATAAGAATGTGGTTGGACAGGTGCACTGTGGAAGCTCAGTGCCTTCCCAACAATGGGCACCCAATAAATGCTAGCGATCCAGTGAGCCCACCTGTTCTCCTCTCCTTCCTTCTTTGCCCTCCCTATGATCTTGCATCACCCGTCCCACTCCCCCTTGGTGACAGGAGCGGCTCATGTATTGAACAGAGCAAATACGGAATCCTTCCAGAGTTCTATTGGTATTGGACATGCTGCAGCATACACATCATCTGAGACCTTGTGAAAAATGCAAGATCCCACACTGTATATCGAGCATCAGAATCTGCATCTTCTGATGCACATTTTTTTTTAATTTTTAATTTTGCAAATGGACATAAACCTATACAGTCCGCCCTCCATATCCAGGGGTTCTGCATCCATGGGTTTAACAAACTACAGATTGAAAATACTTGGGAAAAAAATTCCACAAAGTTTCAAAAAGCAAAACCTGAGTTTGCCTCATGCCACATGATTACATTGGATCCACGTGAATGAAGTGATGTATAGACATTGCATTAAGTATTCTAAGTAATCTAGAGATGATTTAATGTACACAGGAGGATGTGAGTGGGTTATATGTAAACACTAAGCCACTTTGTTATCAGGGACTTGAACATTGGCAGATTTTGGAGTCTTTGGTGGGGCCTGGAGCCAATTCCCCACAGATACCGAGGAATGACTGTATATAATTTTAGCATTCTTTTTAAGTTATCAAGTCAAAACCTCTTGGACAGAGTGTTTGTTTTAAACAAGTGGAATAATATCCTCCATCTCGTTCTGCAACATTCTTTTTTCTGTTAGCAGCAAGTTTTGGAGAACTCTCATAAATCTAGCAGTTCAAGGGAGATATATCATTAAAAAACATTTGACATGGAGGAAATTCAGCAAAGTTCAAGGCTGGCTTGGTGCCCCACACTGTGTGTGAATCTCTCAGATCACAGGATTTGCATATTGGCTGGTTCAAATGTACAGATAAACTCGGTACTGATATCCAAACACATCAAAGAGCGGATTGCACAAGGGAAGAGCCCAGAGCACTGTGGCATGTTCGAGAAGTGAGAGGGCATGTCACTGGCATCTAATTACAACACCCAAGTTGCCAGGGTTTTCAAACGGGATGCAAAGAATTAAAATAACTAAGAAGCAAGCAGTCCCAGACATTCCAGCAAAAAGTGCTACCATGTAGTGGAATGAGTGCTCCAGAGTGACCAAAAAGTTTTGGAAGGGGTGAGCCAGTCTGTTTGATTTTCAGACAGTTGGAAGAGTGAGTCATCACACATGTTATATAATCACATGAGGGGAACGTCAGAGCTCAGACTTTTCTTTACATGTCACAATACAATCCAGCTTTTCTCCATCATCTTCTTCTCTCCTTTGCTTTCAGCCAAACTCAATTCTCAATAATAAAATGTATACATTGAGCACTTACTAAATGCCCTGCTCTGTGCCGAGCATTTATGAACATTTAATGCTCACAGTAACCCAAAGAGATAGGAAATACTCATCTGCAATCCGCACTGTGTTACAGATGAGACAACTGAGACCCAGTAACTTGTACGGAACCACACAGCCCTTTCGGCCAACCTCCTACTCCGTCCTCCTGCCTTTATCAAGTGGACTCACCCCTCCTCTGACCAAGGGGAACATCTCATCTCTTGGATCCTCACATTCTGAGGCTTGCCTCTCCCACGCCACTAAAAGTGTCCTCTCCAGTGCCCTAGGGGCCTGCTAACCACCTAATTCAGGAAGCCTGTTCTGGCTTTCTTAGTTTTGCCCTCTCTGCAGGTCCTTTTCCTGAAATCTCCTCTTCCCTTGGCTTTTGCAATACTGTGCCCAGCACTAGGTCTCTGCCCTGTTTACTGACTACGCTCCCTTTCTGCCCCCACTGTGGGACATGTCCTAGGCTCCAGTCCGGAGCTGTCCACTGGTCTCCCTCCTTTGGAACCTGTCCGCTCTCACACCCAATCTGCCAACTCTGTGGCCGGCTCAACTCCGGGTCTGCCTCCCCACCTGTCTGTTGGATGTTTCTACATCATCTCAACCCCAGGCTGTCTGAGAACAGGCATGTATAACCACCCGCGGGTGACAATTCCCTTTGCCTCTGAATTCCACAGCGGCCAATTCCAGCAAGAGACCACTTCCTGCCTCAGCCATCTGGGACTCTTGTTTCTGTTTTTTCTTTCTTTTCTTTTTCTTGCTGCTCCTGGGGCTTGTTCAATCCTTTGCAAGAGCATCTCAGAAGTGCTGGGGGTTTAATCCCTCTAAGGATAACCCTCAAGCAGTTAAGGAAGGGGGTCACTGGATAAATCGTCCATCTTCTCCATCCTTTTATCTGGCAATTCTGAAGTTTATTTTATCCAGTTGTTTGGAGGGTCTTCAGTGAGATTCAGCCCCGTATGCCCACAGCATAACTCCCACTAACCCAACATGTACTGACTTTCCTCCCTCCCAGTTCACTCTCCTTGTTTTTCCAAAGATAAACTCACAAATAAGTTATACACAAATGCTTCTCGGCTTCAGGCAGAGCCCAAAATAAGACATCACCCACAAATCAATTTTTCTTTCTAGAGTCTTTGCTCATGCCTACGATTGTCTAAGTCTCCCAGACATCAGGGTTGAAAGCTTAGAAACTTGTTTTATTCTTTGCTCTATGCCTTCCACCCTGCTGAGTCTTTCTGACTCATGCTTTGAAATGTCTTATATTTCCATTATTCCATTCTTTCCAGCCTAGTCTGGTCCTTATAACCTCCCACCATGATAATCTCTCACCCTCGCCACCACCAATGCATCTCTCAGGAATGCTCTTCAGACTTTGCTGGGCTTGTCCTTACTGAGTGCTGCCTTGGTGTCTTACCTTGTGCCAGGATGTCCTTCAGGCTCCTCTGGGATGGCCTTCCCTACCAGCCGGGCCCAGCGATGGCTCTCTTTTCAGAACTTCCTTTACACTGCAGTCCACTCACTCATTTGACGTCATGAACATGCACCCTTGGTTATTTACATGTGTGCATTTCTGGCTCCTCTAATAAATCTAAGTGTCCTGGGATCAAGGAGTATATCATATGCTTGCTTGCTTGCTTTCTTCCCCTCATTAAGGGCTCCATCGACATTGGCTGGTTTAATTTGACTGGCAAGGTCACACTGCTAACAAAATAAATGCAGGTAATTGGTGCTTTCATAAACTTACTCATTCCCCAAACTGTACGTACCTAAGCTATAGACGGTCTCACTCACAAAACGCAAAACTCTGCTCAAAAGCTTGATATTACAGCAAGCTGCCAAAGCTGGTAGAATTAATCAGCCTGCATCTCCATGCCAACGTCATTCTACTAATACGTTTGACGGTTTGTGGCATGATGACAGATAGGATAGAGTTGGTGGTGTTATCACATACGAAAAGGATAGTGTCTGTCCTACAGGTGCTATGAAGAATGTACGTCACTAGCTTGTTGTCTCTAGATTGAACAATGCTGATCATTCATGCATCCATTCAATAAACATCTATTTGGCACCTGGTAAGCACCAGGCACCACGGAAGGCACCAGGGATAAGAGGACGAAGATGAGAGTCACGTCTTTTTCTTGGTGGGGGAGCTGGATTAGATAAGTGAATGACTAAATTAAACAATTGCAGAGCACGATAAGAATAAGGAAAGACATAAACCTGAGCTATAAGTGAGGGAGAAAAGGCTTTGACTTGGAAAGGCTTCTTGAGGAAGGGACTAGTTACAAACCTGATCAAAACTAAATCGACCGTCGGTGGTGCACACACACTCGTACATCTGACAGGGTGTGTGAGCAACGCGTCTGGTCAAAGCCTTCCTGGGGGAGGCGGGCTTGTCTTTGGCCTTAAAGGCAAATGGAGAAGTTTGGAGACAGGGTGACGTGGAGGTGACTGGGTTGGAGGCTAGGGAGTGGAAAGGAAGTGCATGCCAGGGGGTGGTGGGTAGAAAATCGAGAAAAGCAAAGCTACGCTCTTCTGCTAGAGCAGCAGTCCCTGACCTTTTTGACACCAGGGACTGATTTGGTGGAAGACAGTTTTTCCGTGGATGGGGTGGGGGTGGGGTGTTGCCCCCTTGGCTCCATCTCAGATCCTCAGGCGTTGGATTCTTGTGGGTGGGGCACGCGCAACGTGGATCCCCCGCACGTGCAGTTTGCAGTGGGGCTCGGCTCCCATGAGGGTCTGGTGCTCCCGCTGATCTGACGAGGGCGGGCCCGAGGGCGTTCCTGCGGTGATGCGAGCCATGGGGAGCGGCCGTGGGTGCAGGTGGGACTTCACGAGCTTGCCTCCCGCTGTGCAGCCCTGTTCCTGGTGGGGCACATGGACCAATGCCAGTCTGTGGCCCCATGGTTGGGAACCACAGTGCTAGAGGACAGTCAGAACAAGTGTCACGCAGTCTCGTGTCCAGGGGAAATGTGGCAGCCAGCTCTGGAGCCGCTCAACTGAGAGCGCACATTTCTCCCTGGGAGTGAAGTGTCTTCAGAAAGCCCCAGACAGCCAGGAGTCCCAGCACCAGTGACAGAGAAACGGGACCCATCTAGAACACACCTTCTCCCTTTCACAGAACAGGCAAGATCAAATATGGCAATGCATAAAGGGGGCATGGTGTGTGTGGGATCAGAGCTGGGGACTTCCACAGGCTCCTTGGGGGGAGGAGGGAGGAGAGCTGGAAGCCCTGCCCAGATTTTGCAAGAAGCTTTGTAATGCAAATATGCCCAAAGACATCAGTTCAGGCATTCACCTCCCATGCCCTCCCTTCTCCCTCCCTTGGTCATTTCTTCCTTTCCAGGGAGCAGTTCTGGGAAAATGCCTTGCCCCACCCCACTCCTACTACCCCCAGTAAGGAGGAGGCGCACACGGGCTCCCCGTGGAACACTGAAGCTTTGTTTGCTGGAGGTTCTGAGATCAGCCTCTCCACTGACCACACCCTGCACCGAAAGTTCTATCTCCTTCTCCTTCTTCACCAGGAGCTTGGGGGGCTAGGAGGGAAAGGGGGAGAGAGGGGCAGAAAGGAGGGGTGGCTAATAACGGCCTGTGTGCATATCCATGCCTGTCCCCCAACCCCAGTGAGGCGGGATCATTATTACCTTACCCCACTTACAGATGAGGAAATTGGCTTAGAGATACGGAAAACCTTGACCCAGGTCATGTGGTGGGGAGATGCCTGAATGGGCTTTGCACCCCAGTTATTCCACGTGTACACCTGCCTCCCCACTGGTGCCGCTGCAGAGATGGTTCTCTGTTGAAGGAATCCCAGCTGGAAGGAAAGAGGAGGTTCAGATTCAAGTTCTGGGTCATTCTTCAATTAGCAAAGTGTGGGTTTCCTCTGGGAAAACGAGGGGTTGTCCTCGTGTACAAGTCTCCGATGAGGCTGTAAGCCATAAGTCTTTTTCCATGGGCTCCGTAGAAAAGGCACAGCTGACAAGATAGAAAAGCGAATCATCACATTGTCATTCAGTTATTCACTCATTCATTCAATTAAATATTTGAGAGGCTTCTAGGTGTTAAGCCCAGGGCAGGAAGAAATGACAAGAATATGATCCTTCAGCCTAGAAGAAAAAGGCACGTTCTTGGGGAATCCATTTAATACTTTCATTTTGCAGAGATAGAAAGTGAGGCCCAGAGAGGGCAAGCAACCCACCCGAGGTCACACAGCACAGCTGTAGTATAACCACAAAGTCCTAGGGTAGCTCACCCGACAGTGGGGTCTATCAGTGGTCCAGGCTATTCAAAGAAGGTAGAAAATGTCACTAGGTTCAATTTAACAGTCCTGTTCTATATCCACTAAACCCAGAAACTGAAACCAGCTTGTAGGGCCTCACTGTAGGTCTCCTCAGGAAGAGGGATCAGCCACTGATTTTTTGGCAGAAATCAGCCACCCTGCAGATGCCCCAAGGGGGCAAGAAGCCCTGATTTGCTGCTGCACTTTGGTGAGGCTAGGTCCTGGGCCCAGCGCTGAAGACACCCCCTTCCCCAGACCAAGTCTCCATCAACATTCACCCAACATCTAAAGTTCTGATGCCAGGAAGCAGCACCCCCATAGATCATCAAGGCAATCTGTCATGTCACAGGTGAGATTTTCTATCCAAAGAAAGTGAGACTTTAGTCTGATCACCCACGACCTGGTGGGTATCCCAGGGACAGACCCTCCCACCCGATAGATCAGCGCCTGACCTCCCCACCTGGCTGAGACGCCCCCAGGTAGGAAGCTGCAGAAGGTAAAGGGAAGAAATGTCAGGGCCATGGCAGGTGCTGGAGGAATTGCCGTCTGTTTTTGAAAGCTGAGGTTAAGCCACATCTGAGGACCTCAGAGGCCATGCTGCATGGGCACAGGGCTGCACGTGGCAGAAACCCAGCCGCCTGCCAGGGCGATGCCTGAATCCTTGGGGAGTCACTGTATAAATCGGACCCACGACAGCATGTAACTCACCAGAGACAAAGTTTAAATCCGAGCCTTGATTTTCTCATTAATAAACACAGTGGTTCCCCTTGGAGAGACTGAGTCTAGCCACTAAATAAACCAGAAAGAAAACTGCCTTGAAAGGCAAATAGTTTTTCAGGCTAACCCTGATCCAGCTCAGCGGAGAGGGAGTCATAAATGCCTCCAAAGCCATTTGTGTTGACAGACTGTGGATGCTCAGGGGCGTGGGACTCAGTGCCTGCCTAAGAGATTTGGTCTCCAAGGAGCCACAGGCTGGAAAGCTCAGCCTGCTCTGCTTCCCCCATGCCCAGCGGGGCTCCATGGAAGATGGAGTCTGCGGGGGGTTTAGAAAGATTGCGTAGAATGGGAGGGGAAGGGAGAAAAGGAGGCAGAAAGTATGATTTCTGCTCTTCAAACGTACCAATGGGTCAATCCCTTGTGCCTGGAACACCCTGTTGCCCCCGATCTTTGCATAACTGGCTCATTCACACCACTCAGTCCTCTGCCCAAATGTCACCTCCTTAGAAGAGTCCTCTCCAGCCACACTGTCAGGCACCTCCCACCTCCCCTGTTATCCCTAACGCAAAGCTCTGCGAACTGGATGTGGTAGACACAGCCCCAGTGCTCATGTCTTGATGAGAAGAGACCCCCACTAAGTATGAGAAGAGACCCCCACCGAGTAACACTCCCCCCGTGTCCTCAGAGTAAGTGAACGGATTGGTGGGTGAGAGCCACGGGTCTAGGTTTCTTGAGTGGGAGCT
The DNA here is from genome assembly GCA_008086735.1 of Cheirogaleus medius. Classification (NCBI taxonomy): domain Eukaryota; kingdom Metazoa; phylum Chordata; class Mammalia; order Primates; family Cheirogaleidae; genus Cheirogaleus; species Cheirogaleus medius. The sequence goes on along the minus strand of VBSM01003215.1, from coordinate 3,912,653 downwards.
GCTAATTCACTTAAAGTCTATCAGGATCGGACACTGAGTCTTAGAAGTAGTCCTGCTCTGCAGATCCAAACTCCCTCTCAAAAGATTGTCCCAAGAGCTAGACTGAGAGGAGGCAGGGAGAACTCAGGTGAGCCCACCTGGTCCCAAGCCAGTCAGGTCCTCCAGCCCAGCTCTGATCACGTCAATCTCACACTGCACCTGTCTGCCTGCTGTGTCTGTCTCCCAGTCGGCTTAGAATCGGGCAGGCCCTCCTTAAACCCTTTCCACGTGTTTGTTTATTTTGACCTCTCTCCCATTAGACTGTAACCACCAGGATCTTTGGTCTTGCTCACCTCTGTAACCCTAGTCTCTAGAAGGGTCTCCAGCACTTAGTAGGTGTTTATCAGATATTGACAGAGCAAAGAGATCATCACTATTAAGGATCTACTATATGCCAAGCATGTGACAGGTGTCTTGCCTTACCCCCTCAACACCCTTTGTGGATGATGTGATTAAACCCATTTTGCAGATGGAGAAAGTGAGATTCAGAGACACAGAGTGAACTTCCCACAGTCACACAGGTGGTGAGCATAAAGCCAGGCTCCGAAGAGCAGGGGACTCACATTCTGTGCTTTCATCGCTTGAAACTGCACTGCAAGTTCAACACTGTCAGCAGCTGTCATTTCAAATGGAAAGAACAACTCTTTAATTCTTTTATTCGACAAATTGACTTTTAACCTACCTATTTTCAAAAAGTATCCAAGTCAAGAAGACATAGAATATCCAAATAGGTCTATAACAAGTAAAAAGAATTGAATTAGTTAAAAACAAAAAAAAAAACAAAAACAAAAAAGAAAACCCTTCACATGAAGAGGAGCCGGGGACCAGATGAGTAGCACTTCATGGATGAGTGCTACTAAACACTGAAGGAGGAATTAACACTAATCCTTTACAAGCTCTTCCAAAAAACAGAAGAGGAGGGATCACTTCCCAGTTCATTCTATGAGGCCAGTATTAGCCTGAAACTAAAACAAGACAAAGACGTCACAAGAAAGGAAAATTACAGAGCAACATCACTTATGACTAGATGCAAAAAATGCTCAAAAAAATACTAGAAAATTCAATCCACCCACATATAAAAAGATCATACATCATAACCAAGTGAAATTTATCCCAAGAATGCAAAGTTGGTTTAACACGTAAAAATCAATGTAATACACCATATTTCTTGAATAAAGGATAAAAGCCACATGATCATCTCGATTGACACAGAAAACACACTTGGCAAAATCCAATGCCTTTTCCTAATAAAAACACTCAACAAACTAGGAATGCAAGGGGACTTCCTCCACCTGACGTAGGGCATGCATAAAAAACCCACAACGAATACAACACTTCATGAAAGACTGCATGGCTTCTTGTCGGGAATAAGACAAGGATGTCCACTGTCACCACTTCTATTCAATGTTGCACTGGAGGTGCTAGCCAGAGCAATCAGACAAGAAAAGTAAATAAAGGCATTTCCAGCTTGGAAAATGTGAAGATGGCGTGATGATAACAAGTGTTGGTGGGGATGTGGAGAAATTGGCGCCCACATGCTCTGCTGGTGCAGCCACTTTGGAAAAGAGTCTCGTGATCCTCAGATGATTAAACACAGAGTTACCACATGACCCAGCAATTTCACTCCTAGGTGCATAACCAAGAGAACTCAAGACATACATCCACACAAAACTTGCACACAAATGTTCACAGCGGCATTAATCATACTCAGTCAAAAAGTACAAACGACCCAAAGTCCATCAACAGATGAATGAATAAAATGTGGTTTATTCATACAATACAATATTATTCACCCATAACAAGGAAGGAAGTGCCGATACATGCTACAACACAGATGAACATTGAAAACGTCATGCTAAACAAAGAAGTCGGACACGAAGGCCACTGACTGTATGATTCCATTTATACGAAATGTCCAGAGTAGGCAAATCCATAGAGAAAGAAAGTAGATAAGTGCTTGCAGGCGCTGGGGGAAGGGAGGAATGAGAAGTGACTGGGGTGTATTTTGGGAGTAAGGAAAATATTCTGAAATTGGACAGTGGAGATCAAGGCATGACTTTGTGAATATATTAATACTGAAAATCATCGAGTTGTGCATTTTACAAGGGTGAACTTTAGGGAATGTACTATCTCAGTAAAGCTGTTATTTAAAACAATGGTTTGAGATGCTCTATAAATTATGATCAAGATCGGTAACACAGGACACAAGCAGAGACAAAAAATTAAAAGGAGCAGGGAAGAGCAAGCCACTCTTGAGTAATGAGGAGAAAACGCTTTTTCTAGGTAAGGACCTGGCCTGCATTCCGGCATCCCACCTGAACTTGGGAAAATAAGGGCACATTTGGAGAAGACCGTGATTTTAATGTTACCTAAAGTGACAGTGCAATAATACCAATATCACGGAAAACATTTAAAACAGCTGGACTATAATATTTAATGGCAGATGGTGAGATCTAGAAATTTCTAACACGAGCCTGGGAACCAAGAACTGACCGTCTGCCCCCCGCTCTTGGCCACCCGAATCATGCTGTTGAAGTGCACTTCCGCATGCATGTTTGATTTCACGTTAATCACGCATCACATTTCTGGCTCACCTCGTGGCTTCTGGCCAGGCATTCAAAACTCACCTATAAAACAAAAGGGTGGGGCGTTCTTTCCTGTTCTAAGGTCTATGACCTGACTTAGTTCAACCCTGGATCATCTGAAGCACGAAAGTCAGTCTCTTTCTCTCTGTCCTTAAAGAGTTTATATTTCTTCTAGTGGCCACACATTGTAAGTCTGAAATAACAGGTCATGTCGTCATTAAATGGTATTTGTTTCAAACCTCAACGCAATTTAACAGGGTACTAGACTAGGCGGTAGAAATATGCAGAAAGGAAAGAAGCCAATGTCATGTCCTTTGATGCTTATTCGAATGTCCCCTTTCTAAAGAGCTCTGTGCTCATGTTTAAAATTGCAACCCAATGGCCATACCCCCTCCTGCACTGGAGATTGCCTCAAGTCTCCTTTTCTTTTTCTATAGCACTTACTGACTTCCAGTAGATGATATAGTGTACTAATTTATCACACTTATGACTCATTGCCTGTAGGAGGGCATTTCTCCCATATATGCCATGCCCCCAGCACTGTGCCTAGCCCAAAGTAGACACTAGCTATCGATTTGTTGAAATAATTGAGTTAATAAGGTATGGGCTCACTTTTCTTGTTGTTGTTCCACAACCTGTGTTTCTATGGAAACCCACACCAGACTGGGGTGTGTGTAGGTGTCCACATGTGTTGAAAAATTAGAAAATATAGAAAGATATTATAATATAACACAGTGGTAAGCACGTGGGTTCTGGACTATGAGTCCACCTCACCCGAGTCTGAATCCCAGCCCTGTCACTTGTAAGCCTCAGTTTCCCTCCCTGCTAAAATGGGCACGGTAACAAAACCTACCTCACATTTTGGGGGGTGGTGTGTGTGTATAAGAATTAAATAAGACAACACATTTAAAATAATTAACATTGTATCTGGAATAAAGTATGCACTCAATGAATATTAGCTATTATTATTAATGCAAAAAAGGGGGGAAAAAGAAGGAAGGAAGCAAAGGAAATAAGAAACCCAGCAGTAGTCCCAGATCTCTGTGTGCTCAGAGCCCCAAATCCCCTGTACCCCCACAGACTGTCAGGACAGCCTCCTGTAAGGCCAGGACATGCTTCAGGGCATTGATCGAGGTGGCTTATAAAGCATGGCATGTTCCATGTTTCTCTTCATAAGCTTCCTAGAAATATAAAAGTATGTGCTCAGACATGAACTTATTTCCCTCACTTCCAATGCCCTGTTTCTTGTACCGTCTCATTATCTCATAAGATGGTTGGATTTCTCTGAAAGTGAATGTGTGTAGGTAGAGTTCTTTTTTTTTTTTTTTT